>QRFJ01000681.1:103378-156996 GCA_006176705.1 Cocos nucifera
CTAACCTCTGAGCCTAATTAGGTCTTGCTTGATTGTGACTCGATCTTAACCCAGACTTAATCCTATTAGGATGATCAATTTAAGCATTGTTGATCCCATCTAACCAACTCTTGATTCAGTTTGATCACCCGCTTAGACCTAATTGAGCTACCCAAGCCTGAATCCAGTATTATGAATATGTCTTAGATCTAAAATTCTCAATTTTAGATATAATTAATATTTCATAATTTTAATTTTTAATTAAGTAGGGTTCATAAATAAAATATTCATAATAAATTCTAGGGTTTTAGGATCTAGGGTTTTGCAGAAAGTAAGTTTTGGATTTTTGATTAAGGATGAACGTGCAACACCCCTACACGTTATAAGAAGACCCCATCGGATGGAAGGAGAGGGCCTTTAAACCCTTCTTCATTCTTATGAACGGATGGCCAAGAGGAACGCCTTAATCAGGAACATGTAATACTACAAAACAGTTTTAGATCTATATCATATATCTCATATACAAATTAGATCTAATCATAGCATATGTTGCATACATCTTATGTATCAAATCATACATGTTTTTAGATCTAAATCATCTCATAATAATTTAAAAAAATAGATTTAAATTGATCTCATCAAAATAAACTCTAATCCAGACAACTATGTAGAACTATTCTACAACTAGCCTAGACATGCATCAATCATATCTCATATGATGTTTAAAATTAAATAATTTTATTTGCTATTTTTTAGATGTTATTATAACAATTATAATATCAAAAAATAGTAAATAAATAGATCTAAAATATGATTTAATCAAATTAAATTGAAAACATACAAGACTATTCTATAGAACTATTCTATTTTAGAATAAGTCATGCATATTTTTTATTCTTAGATCCAAATTATTTAATTTTAATTTTTTCTAATTTTAGATTTGATCACATCTTATTTGATATCTAAAATCAATTATTTTCTAATTAGAATAAATTTAAAATTAGATCTAAATACTTTTAGAACCTTGGCTCTGATACCATTTGAAGGAAAATCCTGATTTCCTGGACCGGGTTCGTTCAGATCTGATCGGATCAAGAGATATATTTCAAAATTTTTTTTGTTTGATCTAGATCAGATCTAGGATGTTTTAGATCTAATTCTTATTATTTTATTAATTAAAATAAATTTAGATAAATTAAATCAAATTTAATTTACCGTGAAGTGGGTAATCCTATTATCCGTTGATGATCCTATGAGCAGCGGAAGGTTCTAGATCTAGCCACGCAAGTGCCTGGCCTCTACCAGTATCCACTTAGGCTGGATCTAGAGATCTTCTTCTTCTCTATCACATCTCCAAAAATTAGATCTGGATCTGATTTAGAGGATCTTCAAAACCTCTTTCGAAGATCAGCAGTTGTTCTTTACAGCAGCACAGCCTTCTATCTTTCAGTCGCCTTTCTCTCGTCTGGATCGCACCAACCAAGATCCAAACCACTTTGGATGTGGATAGGAGAGGGGGAAGGTGGGTTTGGCATAGAGGAAGTGGGGAGAGGAGGCCTTGGGGCATGGGAATTGAATTCCTTTCCGATCATAATTTGAGTTGGGAGTAGGGTCTTATTTACAAACTATCTGTGATCCAACTCCTCTTCTTCCCAACCAATCATAATTCTTTGTGAAATCAGATCTAAATCTGATTGGTGGGAATAGAGTCCCTTGGATTCCTCCTTAGATGGTGCCTATGACCAGTCAAACTTGGTTCTTAGGAGAACTCTAATTGGAATCCAAAAAGGAGATGGAGTTCCTATCCAACAGGGACTCCTAGGCGCCTTCAGCTTAGGCACACGCCAAGGGTGGCGTGCACCCTCCTTCTTGCCAGATCTTGCAGGGGGATAGGCCCCCACCAGCTCTCCAATAGGTGCATGACACATGGATAGAAGTCAAAGTGTCAATAGTCAATGTTTGACCAATCAGAGGTCAACTTTTGACCATAGTCAATGGACGAGAAATGGTAGGTGACCAAAAATGGCAGGTATTATCTTACAAAATAAGACAACCCTTTTCTAACCTCGACAAGCTCCAGTCAGATCAAGTAAAGGCCTCTGAATGTGCATAAACCCCTTTGGCTCAGTCAAGACAACTATTTATGATAGTAAAAGAAGAACGTTAGGTTCAATCGAGTGCTAGCACGATTTTCTTGAACCTAATTGAATCTCATTCAGATCAATTGAGCTGGATTAGTTCAATTGATGATCACCAGATTCAAACCCTTGTTTGTGTGACCCAGTCAAGTTTAGTTCTATGTGGTAATGGGACATGTCATGATCTCTATCATTGACATCATCGAAACTTCTTTCGATGGATCAAAACTCTTCTGATTCGAACAGCTAGAATGAT
The DNA here is from genome assembly GCA_006176705.1 of Cocos nucifera. NCBI lineage: Eukaryota > Viridiplantae > Streptophyta > Magnoliopsida > Arecales > Arecaceae > Cocos > Cocos nucifera. The sequence continues at coordinate 105,752 of QRFJ01000681.1, forward strand.
TGATCATCTAAATCATTCTAATTGCTCCCAAAATCCACCAGTGACACCTAGCAGTATATGGTGGCAACCCATCAGAGCTGAATGCGAACCTTTTGGTGCAGCTACCTGTGTGATTAAGTTCTTCTATCTTGAGCCCCTATCAGATTAGGGTTAAGGTGAACTCGTCAAACCCTAGTCTCTTCATATGATGTAATCATTCGATTCAAGTGCAATATGAAAACCTAAATAGAAACTCTTTCTATTATTTCACTCTACCATGGCCATGGACTTCTGAACTTGATTCTCATGATCATCATAGGGCTGCTCCTCTACCTCCAAGGTAGATAGATTCCATCTTGATGCTATGCAGTTCCTACAATGAACATGCTATAGCCAACATACACGTCAGGATTTCGTATGGCTAGGAGATCGAGTAATGGTGTAGTCAAACTATAACACCCTCAAGGTTAACTATCGATGCATCTCAGGTCAACGAACCAAACACACCACTACAGCATCGAGTCAGTCATTGACGAGAAGGTAGACTTCCTAATGACTACTCGAGGTGGTCACGCTCAGTGCCCTTGTTCTTTAACGAGTATCTGTACTCTCGCTCTAGTGTCTCCACACCGTAGACTCAAGACTCATCTACCAAAGAGAAGCGATTGTACACCAACCTTTCAGATCGATCACCATCCTCATGATCATCCTATGGTTGGAAGCATTTTATGAGTTAATAATGATTATTCATGTCTTAAATTTTCAACTCTTGAAAATATGAATTATCATTACCATTAACTCAAAGGATGTATCATAGACACTAAATATACATATGTGATAGAAAATAACCCATTTTATTGATTTTCATCATAATTATAATTTTGCCCCTAGAACTGTATTACAAGTGTTAGCCAATTCTGGCTTCTAGGGCACATATATCTAACACCTATTCGGTCTATCTCTATAGACCTTAATTTTCAGAATAAAGGATGCTTTTCCTAGGTCTTTCATAGAAAATTTTTTAGATAACCATATTTTAACTATGGTCAATATGGAAATATCATTTCCAACAAGAAGGATGTCATCCACATACAATACGAGGAAGACAACAATGCTCCCACTGACCATTTTGAAGACAAATGGCTCCTCCTCGTTCTTGATGAAACCAAACAATTTGATCACATCATTAAAATGAGTATTCCAGCTTCGAGATGCTTGCTTAAGTCCATATATAGACCTTTGTATCTTGCATACCTTATGATCATCATCATCGGATGTGAAACCTTACAGCTGTTCCATATAGATATCTTCCTCAAGATATCCATTTAAGAATACCATTTTCACATTCATTAGCCATATTTCATAATCGAAATAGGCTGCAACAGCAAGCAATGTGCGAATGGATTTTAGCATAGCTACTAGCAAAAAGGTATCCTGATAGTCAATGTCTTCACGCTGACTATAATCTTTTGCCACTAATCTAGCTTTAAATGTCTTCACATTCCCATCTACACCAATCTTTCTCTTGTAGATCCATTTACATCCAATAGGTACTATACCTTTTGCTGGATCTACATTGGTCTAGACTTGGTTTGAGTGCATCGAGTCAATTTCTGACTTCATTGCCTCTAACCATTTTTCGAAGTCGATATCCGATATCATCTCATTATAGATTTTGGGATCATCACCATTAACCCCATTACCTATGAGGAATATTTCCTCTACTTTTTCTAAAATAGTACCTAAGTACCTTTCAGGAGGTCGAAAAACTCTTTCCGATCTACAAGGTGGAGGAGGTAGTGAATGGATTGGCTCAATCTGATTTGGTTCCATTTGGTCCTTAGTTTGTTGCTCTTGTGAGACTTTCTCTTTGAGCTTGATCTACTTTCCAATGTCGCTATCTTGAATAAACTATTTTTTAAGAAAGATGGCATGTCTACTCACAATCACATTATGATCTTCTGGAATGTAGAAATAATATCCTAATGACTCTTTAGGATATCCTATAAATCGAGCTCTGAAGGACCTAAAGTCTAACTTGTCCGCTTGTTGTCTCTTGACATGAGCCGAACAATCCCAAATTCTGAGATAACTCAGACTTGGTTTCTTACCATACCATATCTCAGATGGTATGGTAGGAACAATTTTAGAGGAAGCTCTATTCAGTAAGTATATAGCAATTAATAAATAGTATCTCCAAAGAAAATCAGGAAGGTCTGTGAAGCTCATCATGCATCGGACCATATCTAATAAGGTCTGATTCCTCTATTCTGTATCCTCGTTGAGTTGAGGTGTTCCAGGTGGACTCCATTGAGAGACTATGCCATTTTTCTTGAGATAGTCTAGGAATTTCTGGCTAAGGTATTCATCCTCCTCGATCTGATCGAAGAACCTTAATAGGGGTTTCCAGTTTGCTTTTTCTACTTCATGTCTGAATTCTTTGAACTTTTCAAAAGTCTTCAGACTTGTGTCTCATAAGATACACATATCCCATACCTAGATAGAGTCATCGGTAAAAGGTTAATGAAGTAGACAAAATTGCCTCTAGCCGGCACATCAAATGGGCCACACACATCAGTATGTACTAGGGCAAGGAGAGATCTGCATGGCCCTTTTCCCCATGTCCTACAAAAGGGAGTTTAGGTCATTTTGCCATTGAAGACAAGATTCATAAGTTGGATATGACTCGAAAGTCAATGGACTCAATAGCTCGATTTTTCTCCAATTTGTTAACGATCCTATCTTCTGCTATATGACCTAATCTTAGGTGCCATAGATATCTATCATTTGGACTATCCCTAGGTTGTTTCATAGGCATTCACATTTTGCTCGATAGTTAAAATAGATACATCAATATGTAGCTGATAAAGACCATTAATAAGGGAAAACCATTTGCAATTTTATTTCTTTCATAAAGAATGTTATAATGGTCCTTAAAAAAGATAATCACATAGCCTTCTAATGCTAAGCATGAAACAGAAATCAAATTCCTGCTAGCTGCAGGCACATAATAACAGTCTTTTAAAACTAAGTCTAAACCAGATGGTAATCGAAGAGGGTATGTTCCCACGGCTACTGCAGCAACTCTTGCTCCATTACCGAAAGCGTAGGATCATGTCTCCATCCCTCAGCCTCCTGCTATCCTCAAGACCCTGCATGAAGTGCACACAGATGAGCACTAGAACCAGAGTCAAGCACCCAACTGGATGCAGAAGAAACCGTAAGGTTAGACTCAATAACGAGCATACCTCCAGAAGGACCTTCCTTCTTGTTCTTCAGGGTGGCCAGGTAAGTAGGGCAGTTCCGCTTCCAATGGCCATCGCTGTTGCAATGGAAACACTTTCCTTTGACATCGGCCTTTTTCTTCGGCTCTGCCTTCTTCTTCTTTGATCCTTCCACCTTCTGCTTTTTCGCAGACTTCTTTTTCTTTCCATAAGACTTTCTTTTGGAAGAAGTCCGTTCCATAGCAAGAACTGAGCCTTTAGAACCTTTCATAGAAAGCTCAGCGGTAACCAGCATATTCATTAATTCGGCCAAGGAATTTTGAAGTTTATGCATGTGGTAATTCATGATGAATTGCCCATATGCATCAGTCAAGGATTGCAGAATAATATCGTTCTGCAGATCCAAGTCCAACTTCACACCGAAGCTTCTCAAGCTCTTCCATGTCCTTGATCATCATGTCAGACAGTGATCTTGGACTGACTGCCCATCACGCATCTTAGCCTTAAAAAGTCATTTCGTGACTTGATACTTGGCTGCGCGACTCTGTTCACCAAACATCTCCTGCAGGTGAGCCAACATTTGGCGAGCAGTCCCGATATCTTCATGTTGGCGCTGGAGCTCATCAGACATCGAGCCCAACATGTAATATCTGGCCTTATTATCTTCGTCTATCCATTTTTCTAGAGACGCTCTCTGTTCAGTGGATGGACGGGCTGGTAAGGTGGGAGGGTCCTGGTCCAATACATGGGTTAACTTCTCAAAATCCAAAATAATTTTGTAGTTCCTGAGCCAATCTTTATAATTGGGTCTGGTCAGTCTATGTGTGTCCAGGATACGTGCCAATGGGTTGGATGCAGACATTTTCCTGTAGAGAGTCAAAGATTCTAGTTAGATATTATAATTATGACTTGACCAATTTATTTAGGAATTTTATTTTTAAACAAATTAGCTTTCACTATTTTCTTTGGATCCCTACACTCCCTCTGTAGAGATGCAAAAATCTCCATGATTAATGATTTCTAGTGGGTGGTGCGGTCTCACCAACTGACTCATCACCTCACCTAACAGTTATTGGTGATGGGTTAGCCAATGAGTGAACAACTCTTGTTCAATGATTCTCTAATCATGGTGCACCCAAACTTGGTCTCTAATTCATGAATCTCACCGTATCCGGAATATTGATCCACTCCTTAGTTAAGTCAGACCCACCATTTGCATAGACTGGATTCCTAATTGAGTCTCTCACCGTATCCAGAATATTGAGCCCAACTCATCCTCCAGCCCATAGCATCCAATGCCTAATAGACATGGTTGCATCTTCTCGGTGCAACTGAGCCACTGTATCCAGTCGAGAACAATCAACCCCAGGAAGGGCCCGCACATCTACAATGGTGGAAGACCTCAGACTTAATCTTTTCTTAGGGAGAATTGATTCAGGTCTCATTAAACTAGACTTGACATAGTCATAACAATTATGACTAACCTAGTGGCATGGGTTAGCTCGGATTATTGACCACCTCAGATCAGAACTGTGTCAACAGATATGGCCAGGTAAGTGAGACCGGTGGAAGGAAAATATGCCATTAACTCGTACAAGAATGCATTCAGAGTCGAGTAGCTTCAATTAAAAATCAGTCGATCGTATGTGCCAAACTTACCTTAGACACCAAATTGTTGAGCCAAAATCAATTGGGTTAGCCTACAATCCAGACTCTAACCACTGAGCCTAATTAGGTCTTAGCTTGATCGATCACTTACGTGACTCGATTTTGACCCAGACTTAATCCTATTAGGCTGGTCAATTTAAGCACTGTTGATCCCATCTAGCCAACTCTTGATTCGGTTTGATCAACCGCTTAGACATAATTGAGCTACCCAAGCTTGAACTCAATTTTATGAACATGTCTTAGATCTGAAAATTCTCAATTTTAGATCTAATATGTTTTATAATCTTAATTCTTAATTAAGTTTAGGGTTCATAAACAAAATATGTAAATAAAATTTTAGGATTTCAAGATCTAGGATTTTGTAGAAAATAAGTTTTTAATTTTTGATTAAGGACGAACACGCAGCATCCCTACGCATCATAAGAACACTCCATCGAATGGGAGGAGTGGATCTTTAAGTCTTACTTTATTCTTATGACCGAACAGCCAAGGGGAATGCCTTAATCAAAAATATAACTAATCTACAAAACTAATTAGATCTAAGCATATATCTCATATAAAAATTGATCTAATTAAAATATATTTTGCATACATCTCATGTATCATATCATGCATATTTTTTAGATCTAAATTATCTCATAATCATCTAAAAAATTAAATTTAAATTTGATCACATCAAATAAAATTTAATCTAGACCTTTTGTAGAACTATTTTACAACTAGTCTAAACATGCAACTATCATATCTAATATGAATAAATATAATTTAATTTATTTCTTATTTTTAAATCTGATTATAATATTTATAAGATTTGAAAATAGTAAATAAATAGATCTTAAAATTATAATTAATAAAATAAAAATTATGATTATGCTAGACTACACATAGAACAATTCTATTCCTAATCTAGTTATATATCTCATACATTTTTGATTTAGATTAATTAATTTTAATTTTTTAATTTTTTAATTTTATATCTAATAACATCTCATGTTATATCTAAAATTATTAATTTATTAGATTAAATTAGATCTAAATAAATTTTATGCAATCTGGCTCTAATACCATTTGAAGGGAAAAATCAGATTTTTCGGATTAGCTTCGTTCAAATCTGATTGGATCGAGAGGCATATTTCAAAAATTTTCTCTTAGATCTAAATTAGATCTGACACTTTTTAGATCTAATTTTATAATCTAATAAATAAGAAAATTAAATTAAATTAAATCTAAATTAATGTTACCTTGTTTGCTGGGTATTTCGATTATCCTTTGATGAACCTGCTGATTGCCTGAGGTTTTGGATCTAGCCACGCAAGCGTCTGGCTTCTACTGGTATCCACTCAGGCTAGATCTAAAGATCTTCTTCTTTTTTATCATATTTCCAAAAATTAGATCTAAATCTGATTTAGAAGATCTTCGAAACTTCTTTCGAAGATCTGCTGTCATCTCTACAGCAGTGCTGCCTTCTTCCTTTCTCGTCAGCATTTTCTTGCCTGGATTGCACCAAACTGAAGCCCAACTTTTCTTGGGCATGGAAAGGAGAGAGAGGATTAGAAGATGGCATGGAGGAGGGAGAGAGGCAGCCTTGGGGTGTGGGCTAAGAGAAACTCTCTGAAAGTTGGGCGTAGATGGGGTTTATTTATAAACCCTGCTGTGCCATGTAGTGCTGCATCATCCCGACCAATCGCGTTGCTTCATAGAATCAGATCTAAATCTGATTGATGGAATGACATCACCTCATCTAATTAAATGAAAATCCCATAGATTTATCTTTAGATGGTGCCTAAGACTAGTCAAAGTCTATAGGTAAGGGTCACCTAAGTTGAATCTAAGAAGCAACCTGGAGTCCCATCCGTATGGGACTCTAGGCATTCCTATCCATGGGCGCACGCCATCCTAGGCATGCACCCCCTCCTTTCTAAATTCCAATGAGGGGACAAGCTCCTATCTACTCTCTAATAAGTGCATGACATATGGACAGATGTCCAAGAGTCAAAGGTCAATGTTTGACCAAAGTCAAAGGACAAGAATTAGTAGGTGACGAAAAATGATAGGTGTTGTCTCAAATTTATCTCATAAATTAAGACAATACTTTTCTGACCTAGACAAGCTCTAGTCAGACTAGGTAAAGATATCTGAGTGAGCACAAATATATTTGGCTCAGTCGAGATAACTTTTCATGATAATAAAAGGAGAATATTAGGTTCAATCGTGTGCTAGCACGATTTCCTTGAACCTAATTGAATCTAATTCAAATCAATTGAACTGAGTTAATCCAATTGATGATATCCAGATCTAAACCCTTATTTGTTTGACCCAATTAGGTTCAGTTCTATATGGTAATGGGATATGTCATGATCTTCATCATCGACATCATCGAAACTCCTTTCGATGGATCAAAGCTCTTCTAATTTAGACAACTGGAATGATCGATCATCTAAATCATTCTAATTGCTCCCAAAATCCACCAGTGACACCTAGCAGTATATGGTGGCAACCCATCAAAACTAAAAATGAACCTCTCGATGCAGCTACTTATGTGATTAAGTTCTTCTATCTTGAGCCCCGATCAGATTAGGGTTAAGGTGAACTCATCAAACCCTAATTCCTTTCATATGATTTAATCATTCAATTCAAGTTTGATATGAAAATCTTAATAGAAACTCTTTCTATTATTTTACTTTTTGCCATGGTCATGGGCTTATGGACTTGATTCTCGTGATCATCATAGGGCTGCTCCTCATCCATCGAGGTAGATAGATTCCATCTTGGTGTAATCCAATTCCTACAATGAACATGCTATAGCCAACATACACCTCAGGATTCCGAATGGCTAGGAGACCGAATCATGGTGTAGTCAAACTATAACACCCTCGAGGTGAACTCCCGATGCACCTCAGGTCAAAGATCTAGACACACCACTATAGCTTCAAGTCAGTCATCGATGAGAAGGTAGACTTCCTTATGACTACTCGAGGTGGTCACGCTCGGTGCCCTCGTTCTTTAATGAGTACCTATACTCTCGCTCCGGTATCTCCACACCGTAGACTCAAGACTCATCTACTATGAAGAGGTGATTGTACACTAATCTTCTAGATCAATCATCATCCTCATGGTAATCCTACAATCAAGAGCCTTTTATGAGTTAATAAATGAAAATTCATGTCTTAATTTTTCAACTCTTGAAAATATGAATTATCATTACCATTAACTCAAGGGATGTATCATCAACATTAAATACAAATTTATGATAGAAAATAATCCATTTTATTATTTATAGTTAAAATTATAATTTTGCCCCTTGAAGTGTGTTACAAGTGTCAGCCAATTCTGGCTTCTAAGGCATACATATCTAATACAGACCTTCATAGAACTCGATGAACCTTGTCCTTGCGAATTATCGACCATTGTTTATTATGATAGTTTGGGGTAGTCCAAATCTATAAACAATCAACTTTCAGATGAAGTCCTGCATCTTAGCTTCGGTAATCTTTGCCAGTGGTTCGGCCTCGACCCATTAGTGAAATAGTCGATGGCGACTATGAGAAACTTTCGTTGCCCAGATGCCATTGGAAAGGGTCCATGAATATCCATTTTCCACTATGCAAATAATCATGGAGCACTCAACGGGGCAAGCTCGATGGCTGGTTGCCTTTAGACATTCATATTTCCTTGGCAGTGTTCACATCTCCTGACGTAATCAACACAATCACCATGCATAGTCGATTAGTAATACCCTTATCAGAGCAGCTTATGAGACAGAGATCTGGTACCCAGATAGCTCCCATTAATTTTCTCGTGCACTTTTTATAATGCAAAATTGGCCTTAGAGGATCAGAGGCACCTCAATAATGATAGGGAATATGACCTTTATATAGCTTATTCTCATAAAGATCATACCAGAAGGCTTGGTTTCTCAACTTTCGAGCCTCTTTCGGGTCATGAGGAAGAACTCTATCCTTAAGATAAGCGGTTAGTGGGTCAATCCAGTAGGGCTCTTAGCCAACCTACATAACGGACTGTGGTTCCTTTGTGCATGGGCATTTCAGTGTCTCATAATAAACTTCTTTCGGAAGCTCATTGGGAGCTAGGGTGGCTAGGTTGGAAAGAAGGTCGGCCCTAGCATTTTTTGCTCCCGAGACTTATCGAATGCTAAAACTGCCAAAGGCTGGGGTCAAGCTCTTCATCTTCTTAAGATATTTTATCATGCTCTCTTTTCGGGCTTCATAACTGCCGCTGACCTACCACACGACCAGTTGGGAGTCACTGCAAACTTGAAGTCGATCAGCTCTTGATTCTTTGGCTATTTTGAGCCTAGCTATTAGGGCCTCATTTTTTGCCCCATTTTCTATCGTCAGAAATTCAAAATGCAGCGCATACTCCATGATGATTTCTTTTGAATTGCTCAGGATTAGCTCAGCACCTACTCCTGAAGCATTGGAGAAGCGATCGACATACAGGCCCTAGAAATCTTCAAGAAGGTCCGTTCTTTCTTCAAAGGAGCTCGGGTGCAACCATGGAATGTTGGCTTCATTTTGAAGCTCGACATCATCTAGGATGGAACATTTAACTATAAAGTCGGCCAGTGCATAAGCCTTGATTACTAGCCGAGGCTGATAGTTGATGTCAAACTCTATTAATTCAATGGCCCATTTTGTAATTCTTTTAAAAGCATCCATTTGATAAAGAATTGCTCTGATCGATTGGTCAGTGAGGAGCGTTATAGCATGTCCCTGGAAGTAAGGTCGAAGTCTTCTTGCTGTAATTAGAAGAGCACAAGTCAATTTTTCAAACTTTGTATACCTGATCTCAACATCCCTTAGGATCCAGCTTATGTAGTAGACTGATCGCTGCACTTTTGTCTCTTCTTTAACTAGGACTGCCGCTAGCGCTGCAGGAAAGACCGTGAGATAGAGAAACAGCTCCTCTTCGGATTCAGGTTTGGCTAGTAGGGGAGGCAAGCCAAGGTAGTTCTTGAGCTCATCGAATGCCTTTTGGCATTCCTAAGTCTAGTGAAAATCTTTGGATTTTCTGAGGATTTAGAAGAAGGGCATGCAGCATTCGACCAACCTTGAGACAAAATGATTCAAAGATGCCACCTTTCCGATCAGGCCTTGAACTTCTTTGATGGACTTCGGAGCGGTCATCTCTTGGATAGCTCGAATCTTCTTCGGATTGGCCTCAATTCCTCATCTCGAGATCATGAATCCCAAAAATTTTTCTAAGGCTACCGCAAAAGCGCACTTGATTGGGTTCAGCTTCATCTTATATTTTCTGAGTGCATCAAAAGCCTCATCAAGGTTGGCAACATGATTGATTGACATTCAAATTTTGATCAACATGTCATCGACGTAAACCTCCATATTATGGCCAATCTGCTCCTTAAAGATTTTATTGACGAAGCATTGATAAGTCATGCCTATATTCTAAGCCTGAAGGGCATAACCCTGTAATAGTAAAGACCATGGTTAGTAATAAAAGTAGTCTTCTCCTCAACCTTCGGTGCCATTCAAATTTGGTTATAGCCAAAAAAGGCATCCATGAAGGTAAGAAGCCCATAGCCTAAAGTTGCATCCACCAGTTGGTCGATTCTAGGAAAAGGATAGTTGTCTTTTGGATAGGCCTTGTTTGGCTTCATAAAGTTGATGCATGATGCGTGCTAATCTATAGCTATGGCAAGTGCACCAGTCGATCAAGTAATAAAGTGAATGAGTAGAGTATCTTCCTTAAAGGATTGGAAAATAAGTACTGAAAAGCTCTTTCTTATGCTTTATTTAGAAGATTGATTTATGAGAATAAAAAATTAAAGAACAAAATAAAGAAATAATTAAAAATTTTAAGAAAATAGAGAGAGTGTAATTATTAGGGTTTTAAACTTAAGAGCAATAGGTTACTAAGGCAATCGGTTCACCAACTCAGTCAATATAATATTCAGATTATTAGATTAATTTTACTTCATGTGACAGTGGAGTCTCCTAATTTATTCTGTATCCTTTGATCCAGGCATAGCAAAACTATCAATATTTATTAATTACCCTTTGATCCAAGTATAATTTAAATAAATATTAATGCATTAAGTTTTGTGAAACCCTCTAATTAAAATATGCTGCATCCAAAGCGCACTAAAATTTCCGCATGCATATGAATTCTAATTTGATTCATAATACAAGGTATATAACCAAGAAGCAATAACATAGATGTACTTGGTCCGTAACATCTATGTTCATCAGATCAATTAGAAGATGGCCAGTAATCTAAAAGCATTAAGATCAGATTTATATACTCCTCATGAATAAAATTTAAAATTAAAAATAAATCACACTGAATATTACATCAAAAGAGTGGCTTCACCTTAGCCTTAGTAAAAAAAAATTTAGTTCATGATAACAAGTTCAAAAATAGTAAATAAAATAAAAAATATAAAGAAATTAGACTGTTTGATTGTTGAAATTGATTGTCCGTCGCTCCTAGTATGGAGAACTTGGTGAAGAAGAAGAAGTTCCTTGATTGATGTCTTGATTATCAAAAAAAATTAAAAACTCTTTTTTTTCTCTCACAAATCTCTCTTCTCTTTCTACCTCTCTTCTCTCTCTCTTCTTTTTTTTTTTCTGACTCTCTCCCTTTTTCTCTTTTTTTTTTCTCACGCTTTTCTTCTTTTTTCTTTTATGGCAACAGTAGGTTTTATAGCCCAAAGATCAATTTTTTTTTGAAATTCTTTGAAAATTAGGTTTAAGACTCCCAAAACAACTCAAATTAGGATCTAGATAATTCTGACCATTAGATGTTGATCAAATGGTCCAAAAGTCACTTAAAAATCCTTTAAGATATCTCAGATCAAGTTGAAATTCATGCCAGCTATTGGATCAATCATTGGATTGAATTTGGGCCGTTCGATCGCGTACAAAGAAGGCTTCTGATCTTTAATTTAATGTCAGAATGAATCTCAGCCATTGGATCTCGATCGGGAGCTGCGGATGCCGTTCGTCAGTGCATGCTTTTCGGCCATCCGATCAAATCTCAATGAATGGCGCCCATCGGATTAGACAAACTTTCCAAATTATCCTCTATAGACCATGCATGAGCCCAGTGTTGCATGGACCGCCGCATTTTTCAACCAATTGGAGCGCACTTCTTCATGTAAAATTCTCAAAATGCCCTCAAGTCGGTCTATCGTGCGCCGCAAAAAATGCTGACGTCAGCGCTGCATCACTAGGTTGGTCTGCTGATGCGGTCGAGCTGGGTGGTCTACTAAGCTGATTTTCTGAACCGATTTGAACCAAACCAATTTTTTTTTTGTTTGAAATTCAATTTCAGGCTCGTTTGAAGTCCGTTTTGCCTGAAATTTATTTCATCTGAATCAGAAAAATAAGATCTTCACATTGGTGGCCTTTTTTCTTACATAAAATTAATAAAAGTATCAATTTCTAAAAAAGTATATTAATTTATTTTATAATTTAATACTTTTATTAGTATATTTTTATCACTTATCACACCTCCCAACTTAGTCATTGCTAGTCTCTTAGCAATATTTTATTTAATACCATATTTCAATAAGATTATCCATCATAAAGATAAAATCTGGGACTAAAGGTCAAAAAGTTTAGAAAATACTGCTAATTAAGCATTGAGCTTCAGAAGCAAATTTTTCAGTCAATACAATTAAAAACTTCCTTAGAGTATATCAAAGATCTACAGCATTTGTGTTCATGATGACTAACTTTAGCATTTTAGTATTAAATTAAAAGAACAAAAGAATCCTCTCTTATCACCTATTTTGGTAAATTTTCTATACATTCTCAATTTTATACTCATGAATTAAGGTAGCTTTCACACTGGCCTTTTTTTTTTTGTTTGTTTTTTTTTTTGCTGTGCTAAGCATTCTGGCCTTTCCTTCATCGTTTTACGTAAATTTTTACACTTGACCTAGGTGTAAAGACCCAGTTACTAGGCTTTGGACAATCCACATATTCTCTATCTTTTGCACTTTATTTTTAGGCAGGTAGCTCTTTCCTTAAATTCAAGTTTTTTTGATTAGAATGTATATTAATTACCAATTTTTAGTGATAATTGAATCCTCAGTTGGCCTTATAATCAATACCTACTTTGCCTTGTTAGTGTGCATGTGCAATTAGAAGTGCTAATAGTCTTTTAATGACCTAAGTAGGCTGCTAAAAGTTGACCAACTAATCTACTTCTTTAACTCGTTACATTCATTAGCAAATAATTCTATCTTTTATCACTTGTCCAGTCTATCTTGCTCAAGATTTTCTTCTTGACACATGATTTTTTTTTTTTTTAAACTTATTCTACATTATCTTAAAGGAGAAAAAAAATAAAGGATGCAATAAAGGATAGGAAGGAATACACCTGATTTGGTTCGATCTGGTTCTTTAGAGCTTTGAAATTTTGCTTGAGCTCTCATTGATTTTTCTGCAAAATTGAAAATACACATCAAAGCAGTAAAAGAGCAACAATAAATTACTAAAAAATAAAAAAAAAATGATCAAAACTAAAAAGAAAAGAAACAACCTATCTAGTAGTTCTGATTTATAGTCTTCAGCTTGACTTTCTTTGAGTTCTGAATTGAATTAATCCGGTGCCACTTCAATTGGAATACTTTCATATTTGATCGAGCCCTCTTTTAATTGGACATTGCTAGCTTTTATAGTCTCAAATCTATTTTCTACAGAATTCTCATATACTGAATTATCAATAATATCAATCAGAAAATAAGTTTGATTGTCATCAGGATGTTTAGTAACTTTGAAAATATTAAAAGTAACTTATTCATCTTGGATTCCAAGAATTAATTTTCCTTATTGAACATCTATTAAAGCTCCTCCAGTAGCTAAAAAGGGTCTCTCTAAAATAAGGGATACATCATAATCTTCTTTCATATCAAGAATAATAAAATCAACAGGGAAAATAAACTTGTTTACCTTTACCAAGACATCCTCCACTATACCTCTTGGATATTTGATGGATCTGTCGACTAATTGAAGAGTAATAGTGGTAGGCTTTGGTTCTCCTAGACCCAGCTTCCTGAAAATAGAAAAAGGCATGAGATTAATACTTGCTCCTAAATCACATAAAATTTTATCAAAACTACAATCACCAATAATGCAAGGGATAGTAAAACTCCCTGGGTCTTTTAGCTTCTGTGGTAATTTATTTTGAAGTATTGCTGAGCATTCTTCATTCAAATTTATTCGCTCATGCTCCTTCAGCTTTTTCTTATTTGTTAGGATTTCTTTGAGAAACTTGGCATACCTAGGATAGCATCTACAAAAAGAATATTAATATATAAATTCTTTAATATTTTGAAAAAGTTAGAGAATTTCTTATCTGGATGCTGTATTTGTCTCTCTAGGAATGGTAGTGGCAGCATGTAGGGCTTCACATTTGGATCGGCAAACCATATTCCTGAAGACCATTCATCTGTTGGTTGTTTTGGTGACTGATGAATTTTTGTTGATGGTTTCTTATTTATAGTTGGCTCTTCAGTCTCTTTCTTCTGATGTGGCTCCTCCAGCTTTGTACCACTTCTTAGGGTGATAGCATTGACTTGCTCCCTTGGATTGGTCTCTATGTTGCTTGGCAAGGATCCCTGAGGTCTCTCAGAGATTATCTTAGCCATTTGACCTATTTGCATCTCCAAGTTTTGAATTGCTGCTGTTTGGTCCTGCCTAAGTTTGGCTTCCAAATTTTTTATAGTTGCTTCTTGGTTTTGCATGAATTTGACCATCAGCTCTTCCATGTTGGACTTCTTTTCAGGTACTTGAAACTCCGAGGGTGGCTGTTGTGCTGCATTTTGATTACTCCATGAGAAATTTGGGTGCTGCCTCCACCCTTGATTGTATGTGTTGGAGTAGGGATTATTTTGTTGCGGCCTGAAAAAATTACCAACATAATTAGCTATATCAGTTGCTTTTAGCAAAAGGATTACCTATCTGGCAATTGCTCGTATCATGTCCTCCTCCACATAGGTCACAAGTAATGCTCTGAATATGCATAGCTATTCCCTTTAAGTTGTTGACTTCGGCTCTAAGGGCTGCAATTTCAGCTAGTAAGGTTGGCACGCAATCTACTCCCTGCACAGCTGCTAGTCTTTTTGGCATCATGCATTCTGTCTGCCATTGATAGCTATTTGATGCCATCTCATCGATCAGATCGAAGGCTTCTTCCTCCATTTTTTGGTTAATGGTTCCTCCTGCTGCTGCATCAATCATAGAACGATTAGTAGGAGATAAACCATTATAGAAAGTTTGTACCTGAAGCCATACGGATAGTTGATGATGTGGACATCTCCTCAGCAGTTCCTTGAAATGCTCCCAAGCCTCATATAGTGTCTCCATGTCCATCTGCATAAAAGAAGTGATATCGTTGCGCATCTTGGCAGTCTTGGAAGGTGGAAAGTACTTGGCTAAGAATTTTTGGGCTAGGACATCCCAAGTTGTGATAGAACCTGCAGGAAGAGAATGAAGCCAACTCTTAGCTTTGTCCCATAAAGAGAAAGGAAATAATCCTTAATCTAATAGCATCATCCGACACCCCATTAATTTTAAAAGTATCGCAAAGTTCAAAAAAATTAGAAATATGGGCATTCGGATCATCATGCATGTGTCCACTGAATTGGACAGTTGATTGAATCATCTGGATCATCGTCGATTTTATTTCGAAGTTGTTTGCTCGTACAGGCGGTCTCCTGATGCTCGAAGCTGCATCGGCTACAGATGGTGTGATGTAATCATTTAATGGATGATGTACTGGTCGAATAGCTTCATGCTGTCCTTCGATCGCCATATCCAATCCTAGATTGATGTCGTTAGGATCTTCAGCTGCCATGTTTCTTTCTTGTTGTAGTCTTCTAATGGTTCCTTTCAATTTCTAGATCTAAAGGTAGTAAGTTACTATGTCCAGTACGTGTCATGCACTGAACAAATTTTTTTTAAAAAATAATAAAAATTAAAAATAAAATTTCTAAAGTAAAGCTAGGATCAAAATTTTAATATTGTTTTAGACACAATCCCCGACAACGGGTGCCAAAAACTTGATGCGTGCTAATCTTATAGCTATGGCAAGTGCACAGTCGATCAAGTAATAAAGTGAATGAGTAGAGTATCATCCCTAGAGGATTGAAAAATAAGTACTGAAAAGCTCTTTCCTATGCTTTATTTAGAAGATCGATTTATGAGAATAAGAAATTAAAGAACAAAATAAAGAAATAATTAAAAATTTTTAAGAAAATAGAGAGAGTGTAATTATTAGGGTTTTAAACTTAAGAGCAATGGATTACTAAGGCAATCGGTTCACCAACTCAGTCAATACAATATTCAGGTTATTAGATTAATTTTATTTCATGTGATGGTGGAGTCTCCTAATTTATTCACTACCCTTTGGTCCAGGCATAGCAAAACTATCAATATTTATTAATTATCCTTTGGTCCAGGTGTAATTTAAATAAATATTAATGCATTAAGTTTTATGAAATCCTCTAATTAAAATACACTACATTCAAAGCACACTAAAATTCTCGCATGCATATGAATTCTAATTTGATTCATAATACAAGGTATATAATCAAGAAGTAATAACATAGATGTACTTGGTCCGTAACATCTATGTTCATCAGATTAATTAGAAGATGGCCAGTAATCTAAAAGCATTAAGATTAGATTTATATACTCCTCATGAATAAAATTTAGAATTAAAAATAAATCACACTGAATATTACATCAAAAGAGTGGCTACACCTTAGCCTTAGTAAAAGAAAAATTAGTTCATGATAACAAGTTCAAAAATAGTAAATAAAATAAAAAATATAAAGAAATTAGACTATTTGATTGCTGAAATTGATTGTCCGTCGCTCTTAGTATGGAGAACTTGGTGAAGAAGAAAAAGCTTCTTGATCATGATTGTCGAAAAAAAATTAAAAACCCTTTTTTTTCTCACAAATCTCTCTTCTCTTTCTACCTCTCTCCTCTCTTTCTCTTCTTTTTTTTTCTGACTCTCTCCCTTTTTCTCTTTTTTTTTTCTCGCTCTTCTTCTTTTTTTTTTTACGACAATAGTAGGTTTTATAGCCCAAAGATCGATTTTTTTTTTTTGAAATCCTTTGAAAATTAGATTTAAGACTTCCAAAACAACTCAAATTAGGATCTAGATGATTCTGACCATTAGATGTTGATCAAATGGTCCAAAAATCACTTAAAAATCCTTTAAAATATCCTAGATCAAGTCAGAATTCATGCCAGCCGTTGGATCGATCGTTGGATTGAATCTGGGCTGTCCGATCATGCATAAAGAAGGCTTCTGATCTTTAGTTTAATGTCTGGATGTATCTCAGTCGTTAGATATCGATCGGGAGCTGTGGATGCCATTCGTCAACGCATGCTTTTCGGTCGTCCGATCAAATCTCAGTGAAAGGGGCCCGTCGGATCAGACAAAATTTCCAAATTATCCTCCATAGACCATACGCAAGTCAGGTGTTGCATGGACCACCGCATTCTTCAGCCAATCGAAGTGTGCTTCTTCATGTAAAATTCTCGAAATGCCCTCAAGTCGGTCCATCGTGCGCTGCAAAAAATGCTGACATCAACCTACCGTCGGTGCTGCATCAGCGGGTTGGTCTACTGAAGTGGTCGAGCTGGGCGGTCTGCTGAGCCAATTTTCTGAACCGATTTGAATTGGACCAAATTTTTTTTTTTTAGAATTCAATTTTAGGCTCGTTTGAAGTCCGTTTTATCTAAAATTTATTTTATCTGAATCAAAAAAATATGATCATCACATTGGTGGCCTTCTTTCCTATATAAGATTAATAAAAGTATCAATTTCTAAAGAAATAAATTTATTTATTTTATAATTTAATACTTTTATTAGTATATTTTTACCACTTATCAATGCACATCCTCCACTTATCGTTGGCTTTCTTGACCAAGACCACATTAGAGACCCAAGTCAGATAGCTAACTTCTCGAATAAATTCGATGTTGAGAAGCTTGTCGACTTCTTCTGCTATTGCCCTCTGCCTTTTTGGTGCATGGCCCCAAACTTTTTCTTTCACTGGTTGATGCTTGGGATCAATGGCCAGTTGATGTTCCAAAATCTCAGCATCAATCCCAGGCATATTCGTCGAAATTCAGGCGAAGACATTGGCATTCTTCCATAAAAAGGTGATGAGCTGCTTCCGAACTTCATCTTCCAAATTGGGGCCAATTTGCACCATATGCTCAGCATTCCGATCATTCAGGAGGATGGTTATAAGATCTTCTATCAGCTCGTCCCATTCTTCAGTAAGATCATCGCAGACATCAAGCCCGTCAACTGGGCAAGGGACAAGTCAAGTGCCATTTTATAAGATGATGGAGTAGCATTGTCAGGCAAATGCTTGATCGCCTTTGATTTCACCTATTCCTTTGTTTGTTGAAAATTTTATCTTCAAGTAATTGATCAACACCATGGCTCGTAGTGCATTCAGACCAGATCGATCGAGGATTGCATTGTAAGCAAATGGGGCTTTCACCACCAAAAAGCCGACCCACGCCTTGGCCTACTTTGGATATTGCCCTACAGTCATAGCTAGAGTTATCATTTCCTCCACTGGCACAATGTCACCAGTGAAGCCGACCAATGGAGAGCTCATGGGTCCCAGACGATTATCGGGTATGGATATTTTAAAGAAAACATCATAATATAGAATGTCAATGGAACTTCTATTATTTATGAAAATGTGGCGTACATCATAATCAGCAATGTTTAAAGAGATTACAATCATGTCGTTGTGTGAAAACTGGATTCCTCGAGCATCCTCGTTGGTGAAAGTGATGGGCTCCTCAGTCCTCCTTCTCTTCTTAGGCTCTATCGATCACTAGCCTTGCCATGCCGAATTCCCCTAAAGATGGTGTAAATGATGCCAATTTGGGGTCGATCTTCTCACTGCTCCTTATCCATCGATGGTTCTGGTGGTGGGTGTACTCTCGACTGATCCTCCCATCCTTTCGACCGACGTCATAATAACCGGCCAAGCCTACCATACCTGATGAGCTCTTCGATCTCGTCTTGAAGTTGGATGTACTCTTTTGTATCATGACCATGATCGCGATGGTAGAGGCAGAACTTGCTAGATTTGCGCTTACTGGGATGAGTGAGCATCCTTTTCGATCTCGGCAGTTGCTCACTGATCTTCATCAGTACTTAGATTTTCGGAGCATTAAGAGGAGCATAGTTGTGGAATCTTCTGAAGGGAGAGCTCCGTCGCACCCTTCTATCTGGGCTTCTTCACCTCTGGGCTCAGGTAGGAGTTTCGGCCCACTTACGCTCTAGAGAAGTTTGGGAGCATGGTCGAGCTCTGCTTGGTTTCTCTTCAATAATGGGCACATTCGGTTTGCTCGCCTACCACTCCTAGGCGGCTTCATTATCCCTACCCTTAAAGGCCTTCTCAACTCGTGCATAACTTTCAGCCCGAGCCAGCATATCGACAAAGTTTCTGGGGTACTTCTTCTTTAGGAAGAATAGCAAATCATTTTTTCGAAGGTCATCCTTGAGTGTGGCCATTGCAACAGATTGATCCAGAATTCAAATTTTCAATATAGCAGCATTACACCAGGTGACATAAGCCTAGATAGATTCTCCCTCCTTCTACTTGATACTCATAAAAAAATCCAAATCTCGATGGGGACGTCGGCTACTAATGAAATAAGCCACAAATTAATGGCTCATTTGATTAAAGAAAAAGATGGTACCCGACTTAAGGGCCAAGTACCAGTTCTTGGTGGCTCTCTTGAGGGTGGACGGAAATGCCCAACACAAAATGGTGTCTGACGCACCATGGAGCAGCATCATTATCTGGAAGGCCTCCAAGTGGTTGATCGGATCGGTGGTCCCATCATAACTCTCAAACTAAGGGAGCTTGAAGTTCGATGGGATCGATTTCTGCATAATCTTCTAAGAAAAAGGAGGGTTAGTGCAAATATCATTACTGTAGAAGGAGGGAGCATGACGGAGTTCTTTGATTCGTTGACTCATTTTCTGGAGCCTTTGATCCAGAAGATCTTCATGATTATTGATCTCTACGATTTTCTGGTGGAACGGGACCAAAGCTCCCCCCGAGGTTGAGTCATAATCCGAGCAAGGGCTCTCTACCCTCTGCTTCCCTTTTTCAAGGGTCGTTGGCTGACTGACCTAAGTCGACCATCCCCCAGATCGGATTTTCAAAGATGGTTGCTGCTGCCGCATGGTCTGCACTACTTTGGTGAGATCATGGACCTTTTGGACCAGCAGGTCGAACTGCACCATGTCCACTATCGTAGGTGGTGAGGCTTAAGACGTAGGAGACGAAATAGGAGCGAAAAGATCCGGATGAGATTTGACTATAGAGGTGGTTGATGATTGTAGCCTTTCTGGGAGGCATCTTCGAGAGGTCGAGAGAAAAAATAGTGAAGAGAAATCCTGATTTCCTGGTCCAGGTTCGTCCAGATCTGATTAGATCAAGAGATATATTTCAAAAATTTTCTTTTGATCTCTATCAGATCTTGATATGTTTCAGATCTGATTCTTATTATTTTAATAAATAAAATAAAATAAGATAAATTAAATCAAATTCAATTTACCTGATTTGGGTAATCCTATTACCCTGTAGATGATCCTGATTACAGCGGAAGGTTCTGGATCTTAGCCACGCAAGCGCCTGGCCTCTATCGGTATCCACTCGGGTTGGATCTGGAGATCCTCTTCTTCTCTATCACACCTCCAAAAATCAGACCTGGATCTGATCTGGAGGATCTTCAAAACTCTTTTGAAGATCTGCAGTTGTCCTTTTGCAGCAGCGCAGCCTTCTTGCTTTTGATCGCCTTTCTTGATCTGAATCGCACCAACCAAAGTCCAAAACACCTTTTGGACGTGGAGAGCAAGGGGAGAAGAGACTATGGCATGGAGAAGGAGGGGAGAGGCAGCCTTGGGGCATGGGGTGTTCTCAATTGAATTGCATTAGAATCTAGAGTTGGGCGCAGGGTCTTATTTATAGACCTAAGCTTGTGATCCAACTCCTCTTCCTCTCCAACCAATCACAACCCTTTGTGAAATCAGATCTAAATCTGATTGGTTGGAATAGAGACCCCTGGATTCCTCCTTAGAGGGTGCCTAAGACCAGTCAAACTTGGATTCTTAGTAAGAACTCTGAATTGGAATCCAAAAGGGAGATGGAGTCCTTGTCCAACAAGGACTCCTAGGCGCCTCCTACTTGGGCTCACGCCACCCTTGGCGTGCGCCCTTCTCCTTTGCCAGGTTCTGGCAGGGGGACAAGCCCCCACCAGCTCTCCAATAGGTGCATGACATGTGGTCAAAAGTCAAAGGGTCAATGGTCAACGTTTGACCAGTCAAAGGTAGACTTTTGACCAAAGTCAAAGAACAAGAAATGGCAGGTGACCAAAAATGGCAGGTAATGTCTTACAAATAAGACAACCTATTCTGACTTGGACAACCTCCAGTCAGACCATATGAAGGCCTCTGATTGAGCACAAACTCCTTTGGCTCAGTCAGGACAACTTATTTGTGATAGTAAAAGAAGAACGTTAGGTTCAATCGAGTGCTAGCACGATTTCCTTGAACCTAATTGAATCTCATTCAGATCAATTGAACTAGATCAGTTCAATTGATGATCACCAGATTCAAACCCTTGTTTGTGTGACCCAGTTAGGTTCAGTTCTGTATGGTAATGGGATATGTCATGATCTCTATCATAGACATCATCGAAACTCCTTTCGATGGATCAGAACTCTTCTGATTCGAACAGCTAGAATGATCGATCATCTAAATCATTCTAATTGCTCCCAAAATCCACCAGTGACACCTAGCAGTATATGGTGGCAACCCATCAGAGCTGAATGCGAACCTCTTGGTGCAGCTACCTGTGTGATTAAGTTCTTCTATCTTGAGCCCCGATCAGATTAGGGTTAAGGTGAACTCGTCAAACCCTAGTCTCTGTCATATGATGTAATCATTCGATTCGAAGTCCAATGTGAAAATCTAAATAGAAACTCTTTCTATTATTTCACTCTGCCATGGCCATGGGCTTCAGGACTTGATTCTCATGATCATCATAGGGCTGCTCCTCTACCACCGAGGTAGATAGATCCCATCTTGATGCAATCCAGTTCCTACAATGAACATGCTATAGCCAACATACACCTCAGGGTTCCATATGGCTAGGAGACCGAGTAATGGTGTAGTCAAACTATAACACCCTCAAGGTGAACTGCCGATGCATCTCAGGTCAAAGAACCAGACACACTACTGCAGCATCGAGTCAGTCATTGACGAGAAGGTAGACTTCCTAATGACTACTCGAGGTGGTCACGCTCAGTGCCCTCGTTCTCTAACGAGTACCTGTACTCTCGCTCCGGTGTCTCCACACCGTAGACTCAAGACTCATCTACTAAAGAGAAGCGATTGTACACCAACCTTCCGGATCAATCACCATCCTCGTGATGATCCTATGGTCGGGAGCTGTTTATGAGTTAATAATGATTATTCATGTCTTAAATTTTCAACTCTTGAAAATATGAATTATCATTACCATTAACTCAAAGGATGTATCACAGACACTAAATACACATATGTGATAGAAAATAACCCATTTATTGAATTTTAGTCAAAATTACAATTTTGCCCCTAGAAGTGTATTACAAGTGTCAGCCAATTCTGGCTTCTAGGGCACATATATCTAACAATCTCCCACTTGTCCTAAAGCCAATTGGCTACAAGTCTAAGTCCCATCTTCTCAAGGTGGGCTTCGATCTTCTGCTGGCCCAACGGCTTTGTAAGTGGGTCTGCCACATTATCTGCGGAGTTGACTCTCTTGACCTCAACGTAACCTTTCTCGAAGGTAATCGCGGATGAGGTGGTATCGCCGCTCAATGTGCTTGGACTTCTGGTGAGACCTCGGCTCCTTAGCAAGGGCTATGGCGCCATTGTTGTCGCAGTATAGAGGAATGGCATCTGATGGCATTACTCCAATTTCTGCACAAACTTCTTGTACCAGAATGCTTCCTTCGCAGCCTCTGATGCAGCGATATATTCTGCTTCCATGGTGGAATCTGCTATCACATTTGCTTGGAACTCTTCCAGCTGACAGCACCACCATTGCACACAAACAGACTCCCAGATGTCGACTTTCGATCATCTATATCGGACATGAAGTCCGAGTCTGTGTATCCCTGAACTTGGAGTTCTCCATTACCAAAGACCAACATCATATCCTTAGTTCTTCTCAAGTACTTAAGGATACATTTCACAGAAGTCCAGTGTTCTTCACCTGGATTTGACTGATATCTGCTTGTGACACTCACAGCATGGGCTATATCAGGTCGTGTACATAGCATGGCATACATGAGGCTCCCTATTGCAGAAGCATAAGGGATCTTGCTCATGCGTTCTATTTCCTCAGGTGTGCTAGGGCACATCTTCTTGGAAAGATGAATACCATGTCTGAAGGGTATTAATCCCCTCTTAGAGTTTTCCATACTAAACCTCTTTAGTACTTCCTCTATGTACATCTTCTGTGAAAGTCCTAGCATCCTATTCGGTCTATCCCTATAGACCTTAATTCCTAGAATAAAGGATGCTTCACCTAGGTCTTTCATGGAGAATTCCTTGGACAACCACATCTTGACTGATGTCAACATGGGAATATCATTCCCAATAAGGAGGATGTCATCCACGTACAATACGAGGAAGACAACAGCGCTCCCACTGACCCTTTTTGAAAACACATGGTTCCTCTTCATTTTTGATGAAACCAAACTTTTTGATCACATCATTGAAACGAGTGTTCCAGCTCCGAGATGCTTGCTTAAGTCCATATATGGACCTTTGCAGCTTGCAAACCTTGTGATCAGTATCACTGGATGTGAAACCTAGCGGCTGTTCCATATAGATATCTTCCTCAAGATATCCATTTAGGAATGCCGTTTTCACGTCCATTTGCCATATTTCATAATCGAAATAGGCTGCAACGGCAAGCAATGTGCGGATGGATTTTAGCATAGCTACTGGGAAAAGGTATCCTGATAGTCAATGCCTTCGCGTTGACTATAACCTTTTGCCACTAGTCTAGCCTTGAATGTCTCCACATTCCCATCTGCACCAATCTTTCTCTTGAAGATCCATTTACACCCAATAGGTACTATACCTTCTGGTGGATCTACCAAGGTCCAGACTTGGTTTGAGTGCATCGAGTCAATCTTCTGACTTCATTGCCTCAAGCCATTTCTCGGAGTCGATATCTGATATCGCCTCGTTGTAGGTTTTGGGATCATCACCATGAGCACCATTACCTATGAGGAACATTTCCTCTACGTCCTCTGAAATAATACCTAAGTATCTTTCAGGGGGACGGGAAACTCTTTCCGATCTACGAGGTGGAGGAGGTAGTGTTCTTATTGGCTCAACCTGATTTGGTTCCACTTGGTCCTTAGCTCGTTCTGCTTGTGAGACTTTCTCATCAAGCTTAATCTGCTTTCCAATGCCACTATCTTGAATAAACTATTTTTCAAGAAATATGGCATGTCGACTCACAATCACATTGTGGTCTTCTGGAATGTAGAAATAGTATCCTAATGACTCTTTAGGATATCCTATGAATCGAGCTCTAAAGGACCTAAACTCTAACTTGTCCGCTTGTTGTCTTTTGACATGAAGCCGGACAACCCCAAATTCTGAGATGACTCAGACTTGGTTTCTTACCGTGCCATATCTCATACGGTGTGGTAGGAACGGTTTTAGAGGGAACCCTATTCAGTAGATAGATTGAAGTTAACAATGAGTGTCCCCAAAGAAAATCAGGGAGGTCTGTGAAGCTCATCATGGATCGAACCATATCCAATAGAGTCCGATTTCTCCGTTCTGAAACCCCGTTGAGTTGAGGTGTTCCTGGTGGAGTCCATTGAGAGACTATGCCATTTTCCTTAAGATAGTCTAGGAATTCCCGGCTAAGGTATTCACCTCCTCGATCTGATCGAAGAACCTTAATGGGGTTTCCAGTTTGTTTTTCTACTTCATGTCTGAATTCTTTGAACTTTTCAAAAGGCTTCAGACTTGTGTCTCATAAGATACACATACCCATACCTAGACAGATCATCGGTAAAGGTAATGAAGTAGACAAAATTGCCTCTAGCCGGCACATCAAATGGGCCGCACACATCAGTATGTACTAGGGCAAGGAGATCTGTGGCCCTCTCCCCATGTCCAACAAAAGGGAGTTTAGTCATTTTGCCTTGAAGACAAGATTCACAAGTTGGATATGACTCAAAAGTCAATGGACTCAATAGCCCATTTTTCTCCAATTTGTTGAATCCTATCTTCTGCTATATGACCTAATCTCAGGTGCCATAGATATCTGTCGTTTGGACTATCCCTAGGTCGTTTGGCATTTGCTCGATAGTTAGAACATTCAATATGTAGCTGATAAAGATCGTAATAATAAGGAAACCATTTGCAATTTTATTTCTTTCATAAAGAATGTTACAATGGTCCTTAAAGAAGGTGAATCACATAACCTTCTTGTGCTAAGCATGAAACAGAAATCAAATTCCTGCTAGCTGCAGGCACATAATAACAGTCTTTCAAAACTAAGTCTAAACCAGATGGTAATCGAAGAGGGTATGTTCCCACGGCTACTGCAGCAACTCTTGCTCCATTACCGATGCGTAGGATCATGTCTCCATCCCTCAGCCTCCTGCTATCCTCAAGACCCTGCATGAAAGTGCACAGATGAGCACTAGAACCAGAGTCAAGCATCAAGCACCCAACTGGATGCAGAAGAAATTAGACTCAATAACGAGCATACCTCCAGAAGGACCTTCCTTCTTGTTCTTCAGGGTGGCCAGGTAAGTAGGGCAGTTCCGCTTCCAATGGCCGTCGCTGTTGCAATGGAAACACTTTCCTTTGCCATCGGCCTTCTTTCTTCGGTTCTGCCTTCTTCTTCTTTGATCCTTCCACCTTTTGCTTTTTCACAGACTTCTTTTTCTTTCCATAAGACTTTCTTTTGGAAGAAGTCCGTTCCATAGCAAGAACTGAGCCTTTAGAACCTTTCATAGAAAGCTCAGCGGTAACCAGCATATTCATTAACTTCGGCCAAGGAATTTTGAAGTTTATGCATGTGGTAATTCATGATGAATTGCCCATATGCATCAGTCAAGGATTGCAGAATAATATCGTTCTGCAGATCCAAGTCTAACTTCACACCGAGCTTCTCAAGCTCTTCCATGTCCTTGATCATCATGTCAGACAGTGATCTTGGACTGACTGCCCATCACGCATCTTAGCCTTAAAAAGTCATTTCGTGACTTGATATTTGGCTGCGCGACTCTGTTCACCAAACATCTCCTGCAGGTGAGCCAACATTTGGCGAGCAGTCCCGATATCTTCATGTTGGCGCTGGAGCTCATCAGACATCGAGCCCAACATGTAATATCTGGCCTTATTATCTTCGTCTAATCCATTTTTCCAGAGACGCTCTCTGTTCAGTGGATGGACGGGCTGGTAAGGTGGGAGGGTCCTGGTCCAATAACATGGGTTAACTTCTCTGAACCCAAAATAATTTTGTAGTTCCTGAGCCAATCTTTATAATTGGGTCCGGTCAATCTATGTGTGTCCAGGATACGTGCCAATGGGTTGGACGCAGACATTTTCCTGTAGAGAGTCAAAGATTCTAGTTAGATACTGTAATTTTGACTTGACCAATTTATTTAGGGAATTTTATTTTTAAACAAATTAGCTCCCACTATTTTCTCGGATCCCTACACTCCCTCTGTAGAGATGCGAAAATCTCCACGATGATTAATGATTTCTAGTGGGTGGTGCGGTCTCACCAACTGACTCATCACCTCACCTAACAGTTATTGGTGATGGGTTAGCCAATGAGTGAACAACTCTTGTTCAATGATTCTCTAATCATGGTGCACCCAAACTTGGTCTCTAATTCATGAATCTCACCGTATCCGAAATATTGATCCACTCCTTAGTTAAGTCAGACCCACCATTTGCATAGACTGGATTCCTAATTGAGTCTCTCACCGTATCCAAAATATTGAGCCCAACTCATCCTCCAGCCCATAGCATCCAATGCCTAATAGACATGGTTGCATCTTCCCGGTGCAACTGAGCCACTGTATCCAGCCGAGAACAATCAACCCCGGGAAGGGCCCGCACATCTACAATGGTGGAAGACCTCAGACTTAATCTTTTCTTAGGGAGAATTGATTCAGGTCTCATTAAACTAGACTTGTCATAGTCATAACAATTATGACTAACCTAGTGGCATGGGTTAGCTCGGATTATTGACCACCTCAGATCAGAACTGTGTCAACAGATATGGCCAGGTAAGTGAGACCGGTGGAAGGAAATATGCCATTAACTCGTACAAGAACGCATTCAGGTCGAGTAGCTTCCAATTAAAAATCCAGTCGGTCGTATGTGCCAAACTTACCTTAGACACCAAATTATTGAGTCAGAACCAATTGGGTTAGCCTACAATCCAGACTCTAACCTCTGAGCCTAATTAGGTCTTGCTTGATCGTGACTCGATCTTGACCCAGACTTAATCCTATTAGGCTGGTCAATTTAAGCATTGTTGATCCCATCTAACCAACTCTTGATTCGGTTTGATCAACCGCTTAGACCTAATTGAGCTACCCAAGCCCGAACCCAGTATTATGAATATGTCTTAGATCTAAAATTCTCAATTTTAGACCTAATTAATATTTCATAATCTTAATTTTTAATTAAGTAGGGTTCATAAATAAAATATGCACAATAAATTCCTAGGGTTTCAGGATCTAGGGTTTTGCAGAAAGTAAGTTTTGGATTTCTGATTAAGGACGAACACGTGCAGCACCCCTACACGTCATAAGAACACCCCATCGAATGGAAGGAGAGGGCCTTTAAACCCTTCTTCATTCTTATGACCGGACGGCCAAGAGGAACGCCTTAATCAGGAACATGTAATACTACAAAACAGTTTTAGATCTATATCATATATCTCATATACAAATTAGATCTAATCATGGCATATTTTGCATACATCTCATGTATCAAATCATGCATATTTTTAGATCTAAATTATCTCATAATAATCTAAAAAATTAGATTTAAATTGATCTAATCAAAATAAATTCTAATCTAGACAATTATGTAGAACTATTCTACAACTAGTCTAGACATGCATCAATCATATCTCATATGATGTTTAAAATTAAATAATTTTTATTTGCTATTTTTTAGATGTTATTATAATAATTATAATATCAAAAAATAGTAAATAAATAGATCTAAAATATGATTTAATCAAATTAAATTGAAAACATGCAAGACTATTCTATAGAACTATTCTATTTTAGAACTAGTCATGCATATTTTCTAATCTTAGATCCAAATCATTTAATTTTAATTTTTTCTAATTTTAGATCTGATCACATCTCATGTGACATCTAAAATCACTTATTTTCTAATTAAAATAAATTTAAAATTAGATCTAAATACTTTAGAACCTTGGCTCTGATACCAGTTGAAGGAAAATCCTGATTTTCCTGGACCAGGTTCGTTCAGATCTGATCAGATCAAGAGATATATTTCAAAAATTTTTCTCTTTGATTTAATCAGATCTTGAGATATTTTAGATCTAATTCTTATTATTTTATTAATAAATAAAATAAATTTAGATAAATTAAATCAAATTTAATTTACCTGAAGTGGGTAATCCTATTATCCGTTGATGATCCTGATTGCAGCGGAAGGTTCTGGATCTTAGCCACGCAAGTGCCTGGCCTCTACCGGTATCCACTTAGGTTGGATCTGGAGATCCTCTTCTTCTCTATCACACCTCCAAAAATTAGATCTGGATCTGATCTGGAGGATCTTCAAAACTCTTTTGAAGATCAGCAGTCGTCCTTTGCAGCAGCGCAGCCTTCTTGCTTTTGATCGCCTTTCCTTGATCTGAATCGCACCAACCAAATCCAAAACACCTTTTGGACGTGGAGAGCAAGGGGAGAAGAGACTTGGCATGGAGGAAGGAGGGGAGAGGCAGCCTTGGGGCGTGTCTAATAGCATTAGAATTAGGGTTGGGCGCAGGGTCTTATTTATAGACCTCTTGTGATCCAACTCCTCTTCCTCTCCAACCAATCACAACCCTTTGTGAAATCAGATCTAAATCTGATTGGTTGGAATAGAGACCCCTGGATTCCTCCTTAGAGGGTGCCTAAGACCAGTCAAACTGGATTCTTAGTAGAACTCTAATTGGAATCCAAAAGGGAGATGGAGTCCTTGTCCAACAAGGACTCCTAGGCGCCTCCAACTTGGGCACACGCCAGGGTGGCGTGCGCCCTTCTCCTTGCCAGGTTCTGGCAGGGGGACAAGGCCCCCACCAGCTCTCCAATAGGTGCATGACATGTGGTCAAAAGTCAAAGGGTCAATGGTCAACGTTTGACCAGTCAAAGGTAGACTTTTGACCAAAGTCAAAGAACAAGAAATGGCAGGTGACCAAAAATGGCAGGTAATGTCTTACAAATAAGACAACCTATTCTGACTTGGACAACCTCCAGTCAGACCATATGAAGGCCTCTGATTGAGCACAAACTCCTTTGGCTCAGACAGGACAACTTATTTATGATAGTAAAAGAAGAACGTTAGGTTCAATCGAGTGCTAGCACGATTTTCCTTGAACCTAATTGAATCTCATTCAGATCAATTGAACTAGATCAGTTCAATTGATGATCACCAGATTCAAACCCTTGTTTGTGTGACCCAGTTAGGGTTCAGTTCTGTATGGTAATGGGATATGTCATGATCTCTATCATAGACATCATCGAAACTCCTTTCGATGGATCAGAACTCTTCTGATTCGAACAGCTAGAATGATCGATCATCTAAATCATTCTAATTGCTCCCAAAATCCACCAGTGACACCTAGCAGTATATGGTGGCAACCCATCAGAGCTGAATGCGAACCTCTTGGTGCAGCTACCTGTGTGATTAAGTTCTTCTATCTTGAGCCCCGATCAGATTAGGGTTAAGGTGAACTCGTCAAACCCTAGTCTCTGTCATATGATGTAATCATTCGATTCGAAGTCCAATGTGAAAATCTAAATAGAAACTCTTTCTATTATTTCACTCTGCCATGGCCATGGGCTTCTGGACTTGATTCTCATGATCATCATAGGGCTACTCCTCTACCACCGAGGTAGATAGATTCCATCTTGATGCAATCCAGTTCCTACAATGAACATGCTATAGCCAACATACACCTCAGGGTTCCATATGGCTAGGAGACCGAGTAATGGTGTAGTCAAACTATAACACCCTCAAGGTGAACTGCCGATGCATCTCAGGTCAAAGAACCAGACACACTACTGCAGCATCGAGTCAGTCATTGACGAGAAGGTAGACTTCCCTAATGACTACTCGAGGTGGTCACGCTCAGTGCCCTCGTTCTCTAACGAGTACCTGTACTCTCGCTCCGGTGTCTCCACACCGTAGACTCAAGACTCATCTACTAAAGAGAAGCGATCGTACACCAACCTTCTGGATCAATCACCATCCTCGTGATGATCCTATGGTCGGAAGCTATTTATGAGTTAATAATGATTATTCATGTCTTAAATTTTCAACTCTTGAAAATATGAATTATCATTACCATTAACTCAAAGGATGTATCACAGACACTAAATACACATGTGTGATAGAAAATAACCCATTTCATTAATTATAGTCAAAATTATAATTTTGCCCCTAGAAGTGTATTACAAGTGTCAGCCAATTCTGGCTTCTAGGGCACATATATCTAACAAATAGGACTCTAGCTAGGGTGAAGAGGGATCTCCATCATGTATTCCTTCAAGAATAAGGGAACCTGAATAACTAGAGTGCCCTTCCTCTAGTGCCAATCTTGTTGGTGTGAAATCTAGCCATCATCGGAGTTGAAGCTCGATTTGGAGAGGACAAGGTCGTCGTCGGGACCTACAAAATAAGTCTCGTCCGGAGTCTGGGATGGTGGCTCTAGCAAGATCCTTCAATGATCAAGTCAGCTCTTTTGACTAACAAAAATAGAATACATTGAGAGATTCTAGTAGAGTTTTGAGAAAGAGAAGGAGAGCTTCAAGAAGAAAGCATATCTGAAGGATCTTTTATATGGACCGAGCCTATAACAAACTGATAGTGACAGTCATAACCATTCGGTAGTGAACCATTCACAGTCATGTGGAGTTTGTTATGGAGGATAGTATCTGTTGTCACGATATACGAGTCCGTCGGGATCTGATAAGCATCATAAATTCACCAATAAAAATATTAATTTATTAATTAATTTATATTAATTTTTAAGAATTATTAATTAATTTAAATATAATTTTTAAGAAATTCATATTTTTATTAATTAAAAAATTAATTAAAAAATAATAAAAATTAAAAAATAAAATTTTATAATCAATAGAAAGACCTCATTTTTTTGATCATAATGAAATAAGTTTGAAGTAAAACAGAGCTAAAACAAAAAAGATATAAATTTTTAAAGAAATAAAATAAAAAAAATTAAATGAAAAATAACATACGGCTCAAACAGCTCAAGCCGCCATGCCACAGCAGCCGGCGCATCCAAACGCACTGAGCCAAGCTGACTCAAGCCCAGAAGCCATCAGTCGGTCTATAGAATAGTATGGACCGTCAGCTCAGCAGACACCGATGAATCAGAGCCTGCCACGTGGTGGACCTACACCCCTAAAGGGTTTACAGAAAATTCATCATGGCTCATAGGGCATTTTGGTCTTTTCATCTATCTATGAAAGGCACTGATTGGTTGCGGTGCATGATGTGGCCGGTCCACGCGGTCTATGGGAACAGTAAATGCACGGTCATGCAGTGGCGATTATTTGCGATCAAGATCGGATGGTCAGCATTTTTTTCGATTGCTGATTTCATCCGGATCGCCATCGGATGGCAGCGCCTGATTCCATCTTCGATCCGACGGTCCAGAAGGCTCTCGACGGTGATCAAACTCTCAAGCATGTGATCAACGGTGTAAATTCCTCCATCAAGCGCAATCCAATGGCCAGAAATTAATCCGACTTGATCTAGGCCATTTAACGTCCATTTTTGGTATTTTTGCAAGCATCGGATCACCATCCAATGGCCAGAATTAAAAGAACTCATAGGGGCAATTTTAATCTAAATTTTACTTGAATTTCTTCCTATTTTCATGATTAAAACAACTCTTAGTCTCACATTGCCTCCAGAAAAAATATCTAGCCTCTCTAGCTCTATAAAAAGGACCCAGACCTTCAGAAATCAACATCCCCGATCAAGGTGAAGCTTTGGTATAGGGCGAAGCCAGGCTATGGGTTAACGGCGGCTTCAACGCAATTGGTGCCGAGGAGAAGTGCTGGGCTTCTACACCATCTTTCCACCAATGTCGATCCAAGATCAGAGATCAGCCTGTTTTATTTTCTTTTTATTTTATGTATTTAAATTATGAACTTTTTAATGCAATATTTATTTTTATGCTCTTTAATTTCATTTTTTTTTTGCAATTTATTTTCTATACTTTAAATTATTACTTTTCTTATTTTATTGCAACTTGATGCTAAGATCTAACTACTAGATCTTAGTATCAAGTTTAAATTCCTACACCTTTTAATTTTTGCTTTTTATTTTCTGAGTTCACTTTTGATCCCAAAACTCTTCTCTTTTCTTTTTCTTTTGTAAAATCAAAGATTTCAAATCTAAAAATACTACCTTCCCTATGGATTCGATCCGACTCACTGCTATCTATAGATTTTTAATTATTTTAAGAAGTCGGATTAAACTGATAAACATGGTGTTTTAACGACAACATTGCATTTCTATCAAGTTTTTGGCACCGTTGCTGAGGATGGAATAGATGCTATTTTTTTTTGATTACTTTAATTTTTTTTATAAATTAATTATAAATATTTTTTTTAAATATTACTCACTAATTTTTTTTATTTATTTATTTTGTAGAAAAAAAAGAGAAAAGAAAGAAAGCATCTAATTTTGGTGAGATCAATCCTAACCCTAGTCCTCCTTTCTTTTTATTTATTTATTTACTTATTTTATTTTTAAATTAGTTTAAAAAAATATCCATTTAAATCTAATTAAAAGTCTCATGATAAGATTAGAAATTCTAACTGCTTAGAACATGCATCATATTATTTTTATTTTTATTTTTATTTTATTTTTTTTGGTGTTTGTTGGAGGCAAGGTAAGTCTTTCAGAATTCAATTAGTTGCATGCATCCAATTTAAATTGCATAGAACCCTTTGATTGAAAATTTTTTGTGCATCTTCGTATTAAACCAAATTAAGGGCACAACCCAATTAAACAAGATAAGGTGGGGATTTGATCAACTTTTCTTGGCCCACAAATAATCAACCAGCATCCTGCATTGACCTAAGCCTTTAATTTTAAAATCAATTAGACATCAGCCTTAGGAACTCGAGCTCAATAGGATAAGGAATCTTATGAGTTGAACCAGGTTAGGGTTAGTCAATTTAACGAGTATCTAGGAAAGTGGTTCAGGGATGATTAGGCCCGAAGAAAGGTGATTTCTAATTAGTTCCGTTAGCTTACCTGGCCAAGCACAATTGGTGTCTAAGGCAAGCAACGGAGGGACTCCCACCAATCTTATACTTATCTGACTAGTTGATTGGCTAATCCTACACTTGGAGGGCTTGAAGGTGACCTTGGCAGTTAGGAGCTGTCTAAATTTAGGATAACCTTTAGTCAGGATTGATTGATCAACTTGATTGCTAACCAACATCAAACCTAATTAAACCTAATTCATTTCTCTCTTTTTAGTTCTAGGACTCCTTAGGACCTCTCCTTTAGAACTCTTCTTTCTTTCTTCTTCTTTCTCCTATAAAAATAAAATAAAATAAAAATTAAATTTAATAAACTAAAAAAAATATTAAAAATAATAATTAAATTAAATTAAATTAAATAAAATAAAATAATAAAAAAAATTTAAAAAATTTTAAATTTTTTTTTTGAACAACACGATAGGGTTGCATTAGTGCATGTACGGTAGAAAATCACTTTACTTAATCTAATTGAACCCAACCATAAAATTAAAAGGCTGAATTATATTAAACTCGATAACCAAATGGCTGAAAATTTTAGAGAACCACCTAAGCAGATGAAAGAATACTTTATTTCTTCCACCTATAATCCATCGACTTGTATCCAATTACCTGAAATACATGCTACCCACTATGAGATCAAGCCGACTACAATCCAGATGCTTCCATCTTTTTATGGGAACATCAATTGAAGATTCCTTATAAACATCTGGATGAATTCATTAGAAATCTGCTCTACGGTGAGAATTCAAAATTTAACTAATGATGCCCTTAGACTAATTTTATTTTCCTTATCATTAAAAGACAAAGCCAAGTACTGGCTTGGGACAATAGAGAGATCAATTAAAACTTGGGCTGACTTGCAAAGTGAATTTCTTAAAAAATTTTATCCCATAGGCCGAACCAATACTATGAGGCGAGCTATCACTGGATTTGCTCAGCTTTCCAGGGGAATAGATTCACGAGTCATGGGAGAGACTTAAGAAACTTCTTAGAAAATGCCCACACCATGGTTTGTCTAAGTGGCAAATAGTTCAAGCTTTCTATGAGGGTTTAGGAGACCAATACAGACAGATAGTAGATGCATCCTGTGGAGGTGCATTCATGAACAAGAGTGAGGATCGAAGCCTATACCTTATTTGAAATCCTGAGTGAAAACTCAATTAACCATGCTTCGTTGTCTTTCCACCAAACCTGGGCAGGGATCCATGAATTTAAACATCTAGAATCTAGTCATAAGACTGATTTAAATTTGATAAATAAAGTGGACTTTCTTGCTTAGAAATTAGATCAAGTCCTAACCCTAGGTCAATAATCTCCTGCACAATTCACATCATCTTCTAATTATCAGGAGATTTGTTCAATCTATGCTAGTCCCAACCCATCATGTGAGTGAATGTCCTATGACCGCACAGTTTTCATCTTTTATCCAAGAATAAGTCCAAGCTACTAAAGGCTACTCCAAGCCAGTTAATGATCCATTTTCAAATTTATATGATCCAGATTGGAGCAACCATCATAATTTTTTTTAGACATCTCAACAGACTCAGGCTCAGACCCAAATTTTATGTGTACAAAATTATCAAAATAGATCCCAATACCAAAATTATACCTATAACAGAGGTCAGCCTAGTAAGCCTTTCCAGCCACCATATCATAATCAGTCCTCATACCCACCTCCTCAATAGACCAATCTAGTTGATGATAGATTTAACTAACTTCAACAATTGATTCTGAATCAATAGCAATCTATCGCCAAGCTAGAAGTTAAAATAGAACAATTAGTTGAGTCTAACACGAGGAGAGAACTATATCAACTATCGAACCTACCAATTTCAAACAACCCATCTAATGTCCACCAACTACCTGGACCAAGTTATCAATTTAATGTCTCACTTAAGAATCCCCAATCTGAGAATACCAAAGTAATTCCTGAACTTAAAAGCTATAGGATTCTTATGGATCCGTACCAAGATCAGGTGAGAGAGGCTAGTACTGATGCTAGCCAAAATAAAAATTTAGAGGAACAGATTAGTACTGAGACTAACCACATAGAAGAACCCGAGCTAGGAATTAGTACTGATGCTAGTTCCAGTTTAAATGAGATAGAAATAGGAAAAAAGAGAATAGATGATTTACCCAAAACTTATAAACCTAATGTCCTATTCCCTTCATCCTAAGAAGTCGGTTCTTCTTACAAAAATCAAGAGGCATGTAATGAAATATCAATGGAGTTATTTAAGCAAGATCACATTAATTTACCTTCAGAACTAAAACAGCCTTCAGTCACCATTCCAGCACCCATTGAATCAAACTTAACTCCTAAAACTTCATTCATGAGTATTTTAGAAGAATAAATAGAAGAAATTCTTAATAAATATGGATTTGAAGATGAGATCATAAAGTATATCCCTAAAATTAATGATGATTATATCAATAATGGGATTATAAATCAACTTTCTAAAATTGGCAATCCAAAACCATTAGAATTTATCTATCCAATATTCGACACAGGATTGTGAGTTGCATTATGCCTGGCTAAAGATAGTAAACTTAGCGCTTGTTGGGAGGCAACCCAATATTTAATTTTTATCTAATTTATTTTTTTAGTTTATTTTCTTTTTAGGATAATTTGAATAAGTTGGAGGGAGAGCCTAAATTTTCAAAGGCATGTGCTGGACCAAAAATATAGTCAGGTGTATTCTTTCATGTTCTTTATTACATCCTTTATTTTTTTCCTTCTCCATTGAGGACAATATCGATTAAGTTAGGGAGAGAAAAATAAAAATTTTAAAATATTAAGTCCTCAAAAAAGTTAGTATTTAGTATTTAGACACCTGATTATACTTAAGAATCGAATTAAACTAAGCATTTTTTTAAAAAAAAATTGATACATAGATAAGAGAATCTATGAGATATTGAGGAATCAAGTATTAAGAAAATTCAATAAAGAGTTAAGTCTAGAACATAAAAAGTTTTTTCTTGAAGTATTTCTAATTATTTCTACTAGCATCAAAGAAAAGTCTACTTTTTATAGGCTTGTGTAGGGTAACTATACATTTTTTCATATAACAAATTTATTTTAATAAAATAGTTTTT
This sequence comes from Cocos nucifera, assembly GCA_006176705.1. Lineage (NCBI taxonomy): Eukaryota > Viridiplantae > Streptophyta > Magnoliopsida > Arecales > Arecaceae > Cocos > Cocos nucifera. The sequence goes on from QRFJ01000681.1 coordinate 142,359, forward strand.
AAGTACTTCTCACTGAGTAACCAGGCCTCTTTGCCTAAGCAAGCATTGAGTTTCGCATTAAAAGGTGGGAAGGGCATATCGATTATAGTTAGGTGAGAGAAAAATAAAAAATTTTAAAATATTAAGGTCCTCAAAAAAGTTAGTATTTGCAGTATTTAGACACCTGATTATACTTAAGAATCGAATTAAACTATAGCATCGTGTCTCCTACAAATTTGTAACACATACAGAAATGCTATGGAACAATAACCCGGTACTGGACCTTTACTAAGACGGAGTCCAGCAGCTATATGCACAATACAGTAGCGTACGTGAAAGTGAACCGTAGCGAACCGCACTTATACTGATGGAATCATAATAGAGAGAGAGGCGAATGAAGCCAGATAAGAGACTCCGTAGAAGAAGCACACCTCACACACACACTCTCTCCTCTCTCTCACCACTCCCACTCTGCTATGTGATTAAGTGCGTCACCTGACGCACCAATATAATGCTATAACATCGACCTTGTCTACAAATTGAGGACCTCATCGTTCCGTCAGCTGTCTGCATGCGTGGCACAGGATCACTGCTACCACGCGGACCAAGTCACTGACCCAGGTACCCGGTTCTGTGAGGCGTTCAACACTATACATTTTTCCAGTCCTAATAACTACACTCATACATCTCTTCGCTCTGAATCTTTATATACATGATCAGCTTTTTCTTTCTTCTTCTTTCTCCTATAAAAATAAAATAAAATAAAAATTAAATTTAATAAACTAAAAAAAATATTAAAAATAATAATTAAATTAAATTAAATTAAATAAAATAAAATAATAAAAAAAATTTAAAAAATTTTAAATTTTTTTTTTGAACAACACGATAGGGTTGCATTAGTGCATGTACGGTAGAAAATCACTTTACTTAATCTAATTGAACCCAACCATAAAATTAAAAGGCTGAATTATATTAAACTCGATAATTAAATGACTGAAAATTTTAGAGAACCACCTAAGCAGATGAAAGAATACTTTATTTCTTCCACCTATAATCCATCGATTTGTATCCAATTACCTGAAATACATGCTACCCACTATGAGATCAAGCCGACTACAATCTAGATGCTTCCATCTTTTTATGGGAACATCATTGAAGATTCTTATAAACATCTGGATGAATTCATAGAAATCTGCTCTACGGTGAGAATTCAAAATTTAACTAATGATGCCCTTAGACTAATTTTATTTTCCTTATCATTAAAAGTCAAAGCCAAGTACTGGCTTGGGACAATAGAGAGATCAATTAAAACTTGGGCTGACTTGTAAAGTAAATTTCTTAAAAAATTTTACCCCATAGGCCGAACCAATACTATGAGGCGAGCTATCACTGGATTTGCTCAGCTTTCAGGGGAATAGATTCACGAGTCATGGGAAAGACTTAAGAAACTTCTTAGAAAATGCCCACACCATGGTTTGTCTAAGTGGCAAATAGTTCAAGCTTTCTATGAGGGTTTAGGAGACCAATACAGACAGATAGTAGATGCATCTTGTGGAGGAGCATTCATGAACAAGAGTGAGGATCAAGCCTATACCTTATTTGAAATCCTGAGTGAAAACTCAATTAACCATGCTTCGTTGTCTTTCCACCAAACCTGGGCAGGGATCCAAGAATTTAAACATCTAGAATCTAGTCATAAGACTGATTTAAATTTGATAAATAAAGTGGACTTTCTTGCTTAGAAATTAGATCAAGTCCTAACCCTAGGTCAATAATCTCCTGCACAATTCACATCATCTTCTAATTATTAGGAGATTTGTTCAATCTATGCTAGTCCAACCCATCATGTGAGTGAATGTCCTATGACCGCACAGTTTTCATCTTTTATCCAAGAATAAGTCCAAGCTACTAAAGGCTACTCCAAGCCAGTTAATGATCCATTTTCAAATTTATATGATCCAGATTGGAGCAACCATCATAATTTTTTTTAGACATCTCAACAGACTCAGGCTCAGACCCAAATTTTATGTGTACAAAATTATCAAAATAGATCCCAATACCAAAATTATACCTATAACAGAGGTCAGCCTAGTAAGCCTTTCCAGCCACCATATCATAATCAGTCCTCATACCCACCTCCTCAATAGACCAATCTAGTTGATGATAGATTTAACTAACTTCAACAATTGATTCTGAATCAATAGCAATCTATCGCCAAGCTAGAAGTTAAAATAGAACAATTAGTTGAGTCTAACACGAGGAGAGAACTATATCAACTATCGAACCTACCAATTTCAAACAACCCATCTAATGTCCACCAACTACCTGGACCAAGTTATCAATTTAATGTCTCACTTAAGAATCCCCTATCTGAGAATACCAAAGTAATTCCTGAACTTAAAAGCTATAGGATTCTTATGGATCCGTACCAAGATCAGGTGAGAGAGGCTAGTACTGATGCTAGCCAAAATAAAAATTTAGAGGAACAGATTAGTACTGAGACTAACCACATAGAAGAACCCGAGCTAGGAATTAGTACTGATGCTAGTTCCAGTTTAAATGAGATAGAAATAGGAAAAAAGAGAATAGATGATTTACCCAAAACTTATAAACCTAATGTCCTATTCCCTTCATCCTAAGAAGTCGGTTCTTCTTACAAAAATCAAGAGGCATGTAATGAAATATCAATGGAGTTATTTAAGCAAGATCACATTAATTTACCTTCAGAACTAAAACAGCCTTCAGTCACCATTCCAGCACCCATTGAATCAAACTTAACTCCTAAAACTTCATTCATGAGTATTTTAGAAGAATAAATAGAAGAAATTCTTAATAAATATGGATTTGAAGATGAGATCATAAAGTATATCCCTAAAATTAATGATGATTATATCAATAATGGGATTATAAATCAACTTTCTAAAATTGGCAATCCAAAACCATTAGAATTTATCTATCCAATATTCGACACAGGATTGTGAGTTGCATTATGCCTGGCTAAAGATAGTAAACTTAGCGCTTGTTGGGAGGCAACCCAATATTTAATTTTTATCTAATTTATTTTTTTAGTTTATTTTCTTTTTAGGATAATTTGAATAAGTTGGAGGGAGAGCCTAAATTTTTAAAGGCATGTGCTGGACCAAAAATATAGTCAGGTGTATTCTTTTATGTTCTTTATTACATCCTTTATTTTTTTCCTTCTCCATTGAGGACAATATCGATTAAGTTAGGGAGAGAAAAATAAAAATTTTAAAATATTAAGTCCTCAAAAAAGTTAGTATTTAGTATTTAGACACCTGATTATACTTAAGAATCGAATTAAACTAAGCATTTTTTAAAAAAAATTGATACATAGATAAGAGAATCTATGACATATTGAGGAATCAAGTATTAAGAAAATTCAATAAAGAGTTAAGTCTAGAACATAAAAAGTTTTTTCTTGAAGTATTTCTAATTATTTCTACTAGCATCAAAGAAAAGTCCACTTTTTATAGGCTTGTGTAGGGTAACTATACATTTTTTCATATAACAAATTTATTTTAATAAAATAGTTTTTAAGTACTTCTCACTGAGTAACCAGGCCTCTTTGCCTAAGCAAGCATTGAGTTTCGCATTAAAAGGTGGGAAGGGCAAAGAAGCTCGTTGTAAAGCTAGTCTTAACTCGTAGCCTATTTGATTCGAACTAGTAAGCCCAAGGGGTATTCTATACCTAGTATCCTAAAACCAACTGGTTTGAAAGTCATTGGCCCAAGACTTACTACATGGATCAAATAGAAAGCTTAAGGGGTTAAGACACTCAATAGTGGTACAACATAAAAAAAAAAAAAATATTGATTTTTCATCGAATAACCGGGTCCCGTTGTCTAAGTAAGCAATGATATCCACATCAAAAAGTGGGCAATGTAAAATAAAAATTAATAAATGAAGGATAGAAGTAGCAATACACTTGTCTATATGAAAGTTTTGATAAATCAAAGATAAAGATGGGATAATTTAAAAAAGTTCAAAAAAATTTAATGCTCTTTACTTAATTATTCTATTGATAAGTATTAATATCCTAATGATATGTCTCACTTAAGCTCTACTAAATATCAATGGCCATTTTGAAAACTGCTTAGGTAAAATTTAAAACTCTAAAGTTAAAAAGATATTTAAAACTAAATTCTTTCTTTACTCGAGGACAAGCAAAGCTTAAGTTGGAGGGTGTGATAAGCATCATAAATTCACCAATAAAAATAATAATTTATTAATTAATTTATATTAATTTTTAAGAATTATTAATCAATTTATATATAATTTTTGAGAAATTCATATTTTTATTAATTAAAAAATAATAAAAATTAAAAAATAAAATTTTATAATCATTAGAAAGAGATTATTTTTTTGGTCATAACAAAATAAGTTTGGAGCAAAATGGAGCTAAAATGGAAAAGATATGAATTTCTAAAGAAATAGAATAAAAAAAATTTAAATGAAAAATAACATACGGCTCAAGCCGCCATGTCGCAGTAGCCGGCGTGTCCAAACGCATTGAGCCAAGTCGGCTCAAGCCCAGAAGCCATCAATCGGTCTATAGAATAGTATGGACCATCAACTCAACAGACACCGATGAATCAGAGCCTACCATATGGTGGACCTAGACCCCTAAAGGATTTACAGAAAATTCATCATGGCTCACAGGGCATTTTGGTCTTTTCATCTATCAATGGAAGGGCCTGATTGGTTGCGGTGCATGATGTGGCCGGTCCACATGGTCCATGGGAACAGTAAACGTGCGATCGTGCTATGGCGATTATTTACGGTCAAGATCGGACGGTCAACATTTTTTTCGATTGCTGATTTGATCTAGATCGCCATTAAACGGCAGCGCCTTATTCCATCTTTGATCCAATAGTCCAGAAGGCTCTCTATGGTGATCAAACTCTTAGGCGCATGATCAACAGCATAAATTCCTCAATCAAGTGCAATCCAACGGCCAAAAATTAATCCAACTTGGTCTAGGCCATTTAACATCTATTTTTGGTATTTTTGGAAGCATCGGATCACCATCCAAAGGCTAGAATTAAAAGAACTCAATAGGATCTATTTTAATCCAAATTTCACTCGAATTTCTTTCTATTTTCACGATTAAAACAACCCTTAGTCCCATATTGCCTCTAGAAAAAATATCTAGCCTCTCTAGCTCTATAAAAAGGACCCAAGCCTTCAGAAATTAACATCTCCAATCAAGGTGAAGCTTTGGTATAGGGCGAAGCCAGGCTATGGGTTAATGGCTGCTTCAAAGTAATTGGTGTCGAGGAGAAGAGCTGGGCTTCTACACCATCTTTCCATCAATGCCGATCCGTGATAAGAGATCAGCCTATTTTATTTTTTTTTATTTTACGTATTTAAATTATGAACTTTTTAATGTAATATTTATTTTTATGCTCTTTAATTTCATATTTTTTTGCAATTTAATTTCTATACTTTAAATTATTGCCTTTTCTATTTTATTGCAAATAGATGTTAAGATCTAACTAGTAGATCTTAGTATCAAGTTTAAATTCCTGCACTTTCTAATTTTTGCTTTTTATTTTTCAACTTCACTTTTGATCCCAAAACTCTTTCCTTTTCTTTTTCTTTTATAAAATTAAAGATTTCAAATCTAAAAACACTACCTTCCCTGTAGATTCGACCTGACTCACTACTATCTATGGATTTTTAATTATTTTAAGAAGTTAGATTAAATTGATAAATATGATATTTTAACGATAACATCGCATTCCTATCAGGGTCCAACGATTGAAGCTCGGATGGAAGAGATTGATAGTTCTTTTGGCTATATTGAGGATGAATGCCAAGGTCCTTTGGGGCTGCTGGATGAAGTTTGGAGGGAGTTTAGCTATTTGGAGGAGTCCGTCTGAAGGAGAAATTCGAGAAGAGTTTGACTGAAGGAAAAGTTTGGTAGGAGTTTGATTGTTGGAGGAGTTCGGTTGGAGAAGGAGTCTGGAAGGAGTTCAATCATTGGAGAAGTCCAATAGAAGGAGAAGCCCGAAAGGAGTTCAACTATTGGAGGAGTCTAGCTGAAAGAAAAGTTCGGAAGGAGTTTAACTGCTGGAGGAGTCTGGCTGAAGGAGAAGTCTGAAAGGTGTTCGACCATTGGATGAGTTCGACTAAAGGAGAAGCCCGAAAGGAGTTTAACTGTTGGAGGAGTCTGACTAAAGAAGAAGTTTAGGAGGAGTTCAACTATTGGAGGAGTCCGACAAGGGTAGAGTCTGGCTGAAGGAGAAGTTCAGAAGGAGTTCAACTGCTAAAGGAGTCTAATTAAAGGAGAAGTTTGGGAGGAGTCTGGCTGAAGGAGAAGTTTGGAAGGAGTTCAACTGCTAGAGGAGGCTCAAGATTTAACAATGGAGGCTGCTGCCAGATGGGATCCTTTCAAGATCAAGCATCCAGCTAAACTTCATTAGGAGCGAGTTTATCCCCAACACCTCTTAATATGCTTTAATTAATATTTAATTAATAAAAATATAATCTATCTTAGAGAGCAGGACTTGTACTCTTGGATTATAGCCTATCTCTTAAAGTTATAGTCTAATCTAAATTAATTTAGATATAATAAAAAAAATTAATATAAAGATAATCTATCCCAAGAGTATGAACCATATGTTAGATGTGTGCCCTAGAAGCTAAATTGGCCAACACTTGTAAATACTTTCTAAAGGTAGTTTTATAATTTTGACTTATAATTAATAAAAAGGTTATTTCTTCTATCATATTTGTGTATTAAGTATCTGATACATCCATTAAGTTAATGGGTATGACAACACATATTCTCAAGAGTTGAGAATTTAAAACATATATTGTCATAGTTAGCTCACAAATTGCTCTTGATTGTAGGATCATCATGAGAATAATGATTGAGCTAGAAGATTGGTATATGATCACTTTCCTAGAATAGATGAGTCTTGAATCTATGGTGTTGAGACATCGGAGCAAGAGTATAGATGTTTGTTGAGAACAAGAGTATAGAGTACGACCATCTCAAGCACTCATAAGATAGTCCACCTTCTTATCGATGACTAGCTTAATGCTATAGTTGTATACCTAATTCTTTAACCTAAGGTGCATTGATAGTTTATCTTGAAAGTGTTATAGTTTGACTGCACCATAACTCGATCTTCTAGCCATTTGGAATCCTGAAGTGTATGTTAGCTATAGCATGTTTGTTGTAAGAATTGGATCGCACCAAGATGGATTCTAACAACCTCGGTAGAGGAGGAGTAGTCCTATGATGATCATGAGATTGACTCCTAAAGCCCATGGCTATGGCCATATGAAATAACGAAAAGAAGTTTATATTAGAGTTTCACATCGGACTCGAATCGAATGATTCAATCATATGATAGGTATTGATTCCATGATTGATTTTGATGATTGCCAAATCTTGAGTTTATTATGTCTCTAATCATGTGTCTCAAGAATATGTGTAGGATTTTTCAAGTATCCAAAATGAAGAATTTATCTTAAGAACAAATTCTCTCAAGATGACATACCAAATAATTAAAAGATCAAATTCACACATATTTGGATGGCTTGGTATGAAGAAATTATGATTGGAAGAAGAGAAATTAAAATTGAAGGAAGTAATCTTGTTTAGAAGAGTTTGGGATCAAGAATTTCAAGTTTGGATGGTCAAACATTGAAGAGACATGAAGCTAGAATTTTTAGAGACCTCTCCTAAAAATTTGGAGACCTCTCCTAAAAATTTGGAGGCTTCTCCAAGCTATTTGGCACTCCTGCATATTGCCCAGGCACAGGCTCATGACCTCTACAACACTGGGCAAGACCTCTCCATTTTAGAAAATAGAAATCTCATTTCTATATTCTGAGATCGAGAGATCTCGAAAATTCTTAAGAGCTCTTGCTGTGAAATTGAGATGTCTCAAAAATTCTTGAGTGCTCTTGCTTGAAAATTGAGAGCTCTCACAGAAAAATCGAGAGCTCTCCAAATTTGCGACAACCTTCAATGATATTTTTCTGCAAGCTTTCTAACAGCTAGTTTTCACTTCCAATGGCTATTTCAGTGCTTCTAACAGCTAGAAATCTCTCTCCAACCATCTCCAGAGATATTTAAACATGGAGAATCAATTGAAATATAGGATTAAGAGATTTAGAGAGAGAAATCATTTTATAAATCTACGGGATTCTATTGCACATCAATAAAAGAGAAAGAGAGAGGGATTTTATAGTGATTTCAAAGAGCATTCAAGAGCTATCTTCTACAACTTCTCAAGCATCCTCTCAAGCCTCAAAGAAGAGTTTCCAATCTTCAAAAGAGCCGATTATTCAACCTTTTCTTCATGCTCAAAGAGTTTGAACTCTATTTTTTATTTTTGTGTTAAAATTCTTATATTATACTTTTATTTCTTTTCAAGTTTCTTTGGGGGAAAGAAACTTAGAAATTAGGCTTGTCCAAGTCTGAAATTGAACATTATAGATTTTAGTTGGTGAGCTTAAAAAACTAATTGGTGTTGAAAAATATGTCCTAAAGCCAATCATCTAAGTAGTAGATGATTGAAATTAGTATATGAATTATCTAATAATAATAGTAATTTGACTGTTTCATCATAAAAGTTCTATCTTTCTTAAATGAACTCCTAAATTTTGATGAAGTCCTTAGAACCATAATCAATTGATAAAGAAGGATTTATCGAATGGTTCTTAAATTGTTCACGATCAAATGATAAGTTATTAATAAGGATGATAACTTATCGAGTTTAGCTTGTTGTATGCCATATGCATTGGTTGTCCTCATAACCAAGTGGTGTGGAGATACTGGTATGGCACCCAGATGAGATATAGGAGTACATCTACACTGAATGTGACTAATGTAGCACTCTACTATCAAGAGTAGCTAGCTAAGGCTAATGGATATAAGTGTCCCTCCGATCTGAGATCGCAATGGTGACTTGTGAGCAACTCACTGTACTTTGGTGCTGGATTGTTGGTATTTCTAATATAGGTGATGAAAGGTTTCTAGATATAGTCAAATACTTGTAGAGTTGGTGTGTGAGTCAAGATGGAATTGATCACTTCTGATTAACTTCAGGAAGAGAATAACTCTCTATGTTTCAATTTAGCAAAATCTAGGCCTGGATAATCATCGTGAGGTGTCACGAGATTTGCAAAATTTTGAGATACCATAGCGATGATTTGTATGAGTGCTGATAGCATACTTGAAGTCGTTTTAAGCATTATTGATCAAAGGAATGAATTATACGATAACCATGGGCTAGGGTTCTAAGAATGTTGCTTTGCATACATTCGACCTATCCGGACGTCGGAAACCATTGCTAGATGGTAACTTTGATTGGTACAAAAATTGATTTCTATACTATCGATTTAGGTTCGAATCTATGAGGTCATACACATTAGAGCTTGTAACATGATCAGATGGTTAATCGATGATTTAGAATTATTTTGAGGTTAAACATTCAAAGCGATTGATGTTTGACCTAATGCAAGTGTTGCAGGAGGATTGATTAGCAATTGAATTGCTAATTGGCTTAATTTGATTAAGCAATTAGGTTGAGATCAAGTTTAATTAAATTAGATTTAATTAGAACTAGTTTGGATTTAATTAGATTAAGTCTAATTGGTTTATTGGATAAGTCAATTACAAGAAAAAAATAATTTCTTGTTTGACTAGGACTTGGGTGCACCTGATTGACTTAGGATTAAAATCAGATTTAAATCTTGATTTAATCTAATTTAATTGGGCTCCTAGTTGGAATAGGATGATCTTTAATTAGGTTGCATTTAATCTAATTTAAATAAGATTAAAATTAGATTTAAAATAATTTTAAACTAGTCAAACAAGAGGAGTCCCAGTTGGACTGGGACTCTCTCTCTTTCACTAGCGCCTAAGAAAGCCCACACCATATTTTAATTCTAGACTTTTTTTCTATGATTTTCATGCCTAAGAAATGATTTTCTACACCCCATTATCTTAGGAATTAGATTTAAATTTGATTTGGTCAAAATTAGAAGAAAGTTGGAAATTGTTTCCTACTTGGAAAAGTCTTCTTTGATCCAAACTCCTCCCTCCCTTGTGCTCCAACTCTACCCATGCCCCTGTATCTTATTCAGCCCTTTTTCTCATGGTTTTGGGCATGATAATAAGTGGTTACATGAAAAAATAAGTGGGAGGGGCATCCAAGAGTTGGACGCCCCATAAAAGTCCTCCTTTGATTAGGTTTTGACCTAGTCTTGCAATAAAAAGTGGATGCCTCTTATGAGATAGTTTAAGGATGTAAAAAATCCTAAGAAAATCATGAAATATCAAAGGATAAGGAGGAGAAGGCACTGAGGATTTGTGATGCCATGATTCTTGGTGAAGAGCCCTTAATTAAGACATCAGATGTAGATGTCTTGAAGAGACATGGTAAGAGGATTATCTTCTCTTATATTTTTCTTTTATGTTTCTCTCTTTCTATTTTATTTATGATTTTTATATAATAAAAATATAAGAGAGAGAGAGAGGAAGGGCTTGAGGAAAGATGGTGCCAAGATCCTTAGAGAAAAGGTCTTCATCTGGACATCAATCATTGATGTCATGAAGGCACAAAGGTAAGAGAAGATTATCTTCTCTTTATTTTCTTCTGAGTATCTTCTTCTTCATTATTTTATGTTATTTTTATATGATAAAGATCTGAGAGAGAGAAAGGAAGAGGGCAAGGAATCTGTGCTCTTCGGTGTTGGGATATGGTGATCCTTTTTGGACATGATCTGATCATGTCTCGATGCGAGAAGAAGAGAAGACGATCTTCTCTTAGGGTTTTCTTGAGAGCCCTTCTTTTCAATTTTATTTATGAGATTTTTATGAGAAAAATTTGAGGGTGTGATATTTGAAAAAGTAGAAAAAAATCTAGAAGAGAAGACCTCCTCTGATCCTAGCATAGAGGTATTTTTAGGACATCAACTATTGATGTCCTGAAGGAGAAGATTTGTCATCTCCTAGGGTTTTTCTATATGTCCTTTTATTTATGTTTTATGGGAGATCCGAGGGCTGGATTCCTCTCTCATTCCTCCTCATGTTCTTCATCTCTTGGATTGTCTAAGAAATCTAAAGAACATGTATTGGATTAACCATCAGGAGGGCTTCAAGAGAACCTAGCACTTCGAGTGGATCTTCGTTCGACAAACTTCTAATCAATGTTGTAGATTCATGTGGATCATCTATTGAGGCCGAACGTATGTGCAGCTCTAAACACAATAATAGATTCAACTACGGAGTTCTCGACCCATGCAAAGATAAGAGATCTGATCTCTTGGTGACCTAGATGCGATCTAGGATTAGATCTAGAATTATTCTAGATCTAGGTATTGATGTGATCAATACTACTCATGATTAATTTAATTTTAGATTTATATTTGCATCATAACATGTTATAGATTCTTGATGTAGGATTTTGTAATTTGATTACATACATGTTGTAGATTAAATAGTTTAATCTATGTCTTCCGCTGCTTTTTATTTCAAAAAAGTTTTAAAATCTGTGCATGAAACCCTGCATATTTTCTATCAGTGATATTAGAGCATCTAAGTTCTATTATAACATGTTTATGTATGCTTTAAGTTAAATCTAAAAATTAAAGTTAATTAAAGATCGCACATACTACCATAACGTTATCCTGTTGTAAGGTTAACCCTTTACAATGAAAAGATTGTCCTAGTATATGTTAATCTAAATCAAAATCATGAATTATTTAAATTAGATCTTAAAAAATTTATGATTTAATTTTTTAATTTAAATCTAAAATTTAATAGATATTAGATATATTTTATATTATTTAGATTAGATCTAAATAATATCAGGATTGTACATACTGCCATAAGATTGTCCTGTTGTAAAGTTTATCCCTTACAGTGGAAAGGTTGTCTTAGTATGTGCTAATCTGAGAAACCTAAGTCATAAATATATTAGATAAGATCTAAAATAATTTATGATTTATTTTTAAATTTTAAATTTAATTTTTAGTGATTCATAATCTGATCCACATGATGTATTTTATGTTTAGATCTAAGGCTCTTATTGCATATGTTGATATGTAATTTTTGTTTTGAATCTAGAATGTATATGTATGACATATTTTTTTTGTAGAAATTAAATCGCGAACTTACTTTTTGCAAAATCCTAGATTTGAAATCCTGGGACATGATCTAAATAATGAAATAAATTAGATCTAAAACTATATATTGAATATGATTCAATACAATTTGAAAATATTTCAAACAATAAAATCGAAAAACTAGTTCTTAGATTCCATAAACCTAAACCCACAAGACTTGAACATAATTGAAAATTAAGTGATTGTTTAGGATCTAGGTTTATGATTTGAAGATCCTAAGATAATTTCATAAAACATGGGTTAAAGAAAAATGGGTTAGCTTTGATCAGATCGTTAACTGGGTTAGACCTAGGGTTAGATTAAATATGGATATAGTTAAAAAATTGATCAAACCTAATTAATAGTTAATTAGGATTAGGTCATTTCTATAGATCACTTCAATAGTTGTAGTTGATCAAAGTTCATACATCTAACAAATGGATGCTGATCGTGGCTCAGTGGTCGAGCCCGAGTCTTTAAGCAGACCAAATCAAAACTGACAAACCAATTGATGTCTAAGGTAAGTCTGGCATCCTAGATAGGTGATTTTTAATTAGCAGCCTGCTTACTTAGCCATTTTTGATGGTATCTAAGGCAAGCCTTGGCAGACCCTTCAACCGATCTCACTTATCTGGCCAATGTGGTTAATCAAGTTTTTGATTAGGTTGCTCATTGGTTCGTGCTAATCCATGTCACATAAAAAATCAGTAAGACTAATTTTATTCAGTGAGACTGATTTAGGTGCCCATGGATCGTAATTGATCCTAGTCCTCATCAGTGACTTACGTAGTCAGTGGGAGGATTTGACTTGGTGAAGTCAGTGGGAGCAAATTGATCCATGTTCTTTCTATCCATAAATCACTAATAATTTAAATTCTCTAAAATTATTAGGTCCTTAAAATGATAATGTTATGCGGATAACGGAGTCATAGCCTCCCATTAAGATGTTTGATAATGAGTCCATTAACTTAATAATCATTGGAGGCCCAATAGCCTGGTGCTTGTTGACTAATGAAATTATCATCCATCATATGATGACTTGGATGTCTCTCTAATGGTGGTTGGATTGGCCAACCAAAGTTGGGCCTGATTATTCATTGGTTGAATGCGCCAAGTATGGTCATGTTAATGGTTGAACCTAACTGGATCCTTTTCTAAGAAGGCCAAAGCGAACTGATCAGGGCTTAGGGCAAAATTAAAATTACTAAAAATTATTTTAAGAAATAATTAATTATGAATCTATCCTTAGATGTACATGGGTGGGCCAACCAAAGTTGGGCTTGTGTACAATCTATGTGGATTCTAGTACCTGCTAGAAAATTAAAGTAATTTCTTGAATTAGAGGTAGAGGCTATCAATTCGAATAAAATAGTGAAAGAACCTTTAGAGTAAAGTCCAAATTTTTAGAATTAAAATGATTTATATACAATAAATCATTGTTCTCTATTAAGGCTAAATCCTAATTGCTTCTATCACTGTTAGACAGTAAAGACTTATGGACCCAACTTCGATAATTAGTATCGAAAGTTGAATATTGGTTCAGCAATACGAATGGGTTCATATTGGGATTTCTGAGTCCAATCAAAATAATTAGTCCAAGATTAACCCCAATCAAGCATAGTACTTCTAATATCTAAAATAGGGTCATAGGAAGAAGATTTGTCTTACTTCTCTTGACCACAATAGACTGAACAAGAGAAAGGAGCAAAAGTTGCTCATTAAAGATGTCATATGATAACACATTAAATCTTCTCTGTATGTAATTCTACTATCTGGGTATTAGATAGCAGTGGTCTTATGCAATTCATTGCAAGAACTTAAGGTAAGTTGAATGTACACACCCTAGTTAGATTATGTCATGGATGTCTATGTTTGGGATTACAAGCTTAGTCATATTGACAAGAACAGGATAGTGATGTATGTGGATCTTTTCTTCTTGGAAAGATGATAAAGTCATCTTTTACTGGAAAATGTGAAGGAGTCGATAACATTCTAAGTCTCATACATAGTGATGTATGTGGATCTTGAACTTAAGTGCCAAAGGAAGACATTAATATTTCATTATAGATGATCTATCTAGACATGGGTACGTCTAGGATGAATCATTTAAAATTTTTAAATGATTGAATAATGAAAAAAAAATAAACTGGATAAGGTATTAAAACTCTTCGGTTAGATCGAGGAGGCAAATACTTATCTAGTGAGTTTGTGACATATTTAGGAGAGAATAGAATTCTCTCTTAGTGGATTTCTTTTCGGAACATAGTGTATCTAAAAGAAGAAATTGAACTTTGTTAGACATGGTTCAATCCACAATAGGGTATATTTGTCTGCCTAGTGTAGGGTTGTGCTCTTATGACTATTTTTTTACTCTGAAAATTTATACAAAGTTAATCTATTGCATTGACTCCATATGGGATATGGATCGGGCATAGACCTAGACTCTCTCACTTTTGGATTTGGAGTTGATCAGCCTATGTCGTATATTTGCACATAAATAAACTTGGAT
>QRFJ01000681.1:157021-249442 GCA_006176705.1 Cocos nucifera
GAGAGCATCTATGTATAAGTGGATAGATGATGATAACAAGACCAGATACTATGTTGGGCTCGATGTCTGATGAACTTCAGTGCCAACATGAAGATATTAGGACTGTTCGCCAAATGTTGGCTCACCTACAGGAGATGTTTGGTAAACAGAATCATGCAGCCAAGTATCAAGTCACTAAATGACTGTTCAAGGCTAAGATGCATGATGGGCAGTCAGTCCAAGATCATTGTCTAATGATGATCAAGGACTTGGAAGAGCTTGAGAAGCTCAGAGTGAGGTTAGACATGGATCTACAGAATGATATAATTCTACAATCCTTAACTGATGCGTATGGACAGTTCATCATGAACTACCATATGCATAAACTTCAAAACTCCTTGGCCGAACTTATGAACATGCTGGTTACCGCTGAGCTTTCCATGAAAGGTTCTAAAGGCTCAGTGCTTGCTATGGAATGGACTTCTTCCAAGAATTCTTCTTTTGGAAAGAAGAAGAAGTCTGCAAAAAAGCAAAAGGTAGAAGGAGGAAAGAAGAAAAAGGCAGAGCTGAAGAAGAAGGCCACTGACAAAGAAAAGTATTTTCATTACAACAATGATCGCAACTGGAAGCGAAAGTACCCTACTTACCTGGCCACCCTAAAGAAGGAGGAAAGTCCTTCTAGAGGTATGCTTGTTATTGAGTCTAACCTTATTGTTTCTTCTGTATCCAGTTGGGTGCTACTCTGATTCTAATGCTCACTTGTGCACTTCTGTGCACGGTCTTGAGGATAGCAGGAGACTGAGGGATGGTGAGATGATCCTGCACATCGAAAATGGAGCAAGAGTTACTATCGTGGTCATGGGAACATACCCTCTTCGACTACCATCTGGTTTAGACTTAGTATTAAAAGACTATTATTATGTGCCTACAGCAAGCAGGAATTTGATTTCTGTTTCTTGCCTTGCATTAGAAGGCTATGTAATTAGTTTTCTTAAGGACCATTATAATATTTTTATGAAAGAAATAAAATTACAAGTGGTTTTCTTATTAACGATCTTTATCAGTTACATGTTAATATATCTATTTTTAATTTCGAGCGAAATGTGAATGACATAAAATCAAAACGTCCCAGGGATAGTCCTAATGATAGGTATCTATGGCACCTAAGATTAGGTCATCTAGTAGAAGATAGGGTTAACAAATTAGAGAAAACTGGGCTATTGAGTCCTTTGACTTCCGAGATATATCCAATTTGTGAATCTTGTCTTCATGGCAAAATGACTAAACTTTCTTTTGTAGGACATGGGGAAAGGGCCACGGATCTTCTTGCCCTAGTACATACTAATGTGTATGGCCCATTTAATGTGCCGGCTAGAGGCAACCTAGTTTACTTCATAATCTTTATCGATGATTTATCTAGGTATGGGTATGTGTATCTTATGAGACATAAGTCTGAAGCCTTTGAAAAGTTCAAGGAGCACAGACTTGAAGTAGAAATGCAAATTAGAAAATCCATTAAGGTTCTTCGATCAGATCAAGGAGGTGAATACTTTAGTTGAGAATTTCTAGACTATCTCAAGAAAAATGGCATAGTCTCTGAATGGACTCCACCTGGAACATCTCAACTCAATGGGATCTCAGAACGGAGGAATCGAACCCTATTAGATATGGTCCGATCTATGATGAACTTCATAGACCTCCTTAATTTTTTTTGAGGATACTGTTTGTTAACTGCAATATACTTACTAAATAGGGTTCCTTCTAAAACCGTTCCTACCATACCATATAAGATATGGCATGGTTAGAAACCAAGTCTGAGTCATCTCAAAATTTGGGATTGTTCGGCTCATGTCAAAAG
The DNA here is from genome assembly GCA_006176705.1 of Cocos nucifera. NCBI lineage: Eukaryota > Viridiplantae > Streptophyta > Magnoliopsida > Arecales > Arecaceae > Cocos > Cocos nucifera. The sequence continues at coordinate 158,859 of QRFJ01000681.1, forward strand.
ACAACAAGTGAATAAGTTAGACTTTAGGACCTTTAGAGCTCGATTCATAGGATATCTTAAAGAGTCATTAGGATATTATTTATACATTCTAGAAGATCACGATGTGATTGTGAGTCGACATGCCATCTTTCTTGAAAAATAGTTTATTCAAGATACCGGCATTGGAAAGTAGATCAAGCTCGATGAGAAAGTCTCATAAGAGGAATGAGCTAAAGACCAAATGGAACCAAATTAGGTTAAGCCAATCTAGTCACTACCTCCTCCACCTCGTAGATCGAAAAGAGTTTTCCATCCTCCTGAGAGGTACTTAGGTACTGTTTCAAAGGAAGTAGAGAAAATATTTCTCGTAGAAAATGGGATTCATGATGATGATCCTAAAACCTATAACAAGGCGATATCGGATATCGACTCTGAGAAATGGTTAGAGGTAATGAAGTCAGAAATTGACTCAATACGCTCAAACCAAGTCTGGACCTTGGTAGATCCACCAGAAGGTATAGTACCTATTGGATGTAAATGGATCTACAAGAGAAAAATTGGTGTAGATGGAAATGTGGAGACATTCAAGGCTAGATTAGTGGCAAAAGGTTATAGTCAATGCGAAGGCATTGACTATCAGGATACCTTTTCGTTAGTAGCTATGCTAAAATCCATCCATATATTGCTTGCTATTGTAATCTATTTCGATTATGAAATATGGCAATTGGACGTGAAAATGGCATTCTTAAATGGATATCTTGAGGAAGATATCTATATAGAATAGCCATTAGGTTTTACATCCAGTGATGATGATTACAAGGTATGCAAGCTGCAAAGGTCTATATATGGACTTAAGCAAGCATCTCGGAGTTGGAATACTCATTTTAATGATGTGATCAAAATGTTTGGTTTCATCAAAAATGAGGAGGAGCCATATGTCTCCAAAAAGGTCAGTAGAAGTGCTGTTGTCTTCCTCGTATTGTACGTGGATGACATCCTCCTTATTGGGAATGATATTCCCATGTTGACCATAGTTAAAATATGGTTATCTAAAGAATTCTCCATGAAAGACCTAGGAGAAGCATCCTTTATTCTAGGAATTAAGGTCTATAGAGATAGACTGAATAGGATGCTAGGACTTTCATAAAAGATGTACATAGAGGAAGTGCGAAAGAGGTTTAGCATGAAAAACTTTAAGAGGGGTTTTAGTACCCTTCAGACATGGCATTCATCTTTCCTAGAAGATGTGCCCTAGCACACCTGAGGAAATAGAATGCATGAGCAAGATTATTTATGCTTCAGCAATAGGGAGCCTCATGTATGCCATATTATGTACACGACCCGATATAGCCGATGCTATGAGTGTCACAAGCAGATATCAGTCGAATCCAGGTGAAGAACATTGGACTTATGTGAAATGTATCCTTAAGTACTTAAGAAGAACTAAGGATATGCTACTGGTCATTGGTAATGGAGAACTCCAAGTCCAGGGGTAAACAGACTCAAATTTTATGTTCGATGTAGATGATCGAAAGTCGATATCTAAGACTCTATTTTTGTGCAATGATGGAGCTATCAGTTGAAAATGTTCCAAGCAGACAGTGATAGCAGATTCCACCATGGAAGTAGAATATATTGCTGCGTCAAAAGCTGCGAAGGAGGCATTCTGGTACAAAAAGTTTGTCATGGAGATCGGAGTGATGTCATTCTTTTATACTACGAAAATAATAGCACTATAGCCCTTGTTAAGGAGCTGAGGTCTTACCAGAAATTCAAGCATATCGAGCGGTGATACCACCTCATCCACGATTACCTCAAGAAGGATTACGTCAAGGTCAAGAGAGTTGACTCCGCAGACAATGCGGCAGACCAGCTTACAAAGCGATTGGGCCAGCAGAAGATCAAAGCCCACCTTGAGAAGATGGGACATAGATTTGTAGCCCATTGGCTTTAGGTCAAGTGAGAGTTTGTTAGATATGTGTGCCTTAGAAGGCAGAATTGGCTGACACTTGTAATATACTTCTAGGGGCAAAATTATAATTTTTATTATAAATAACAGAATGGGTTATTTTCTATCACATATGTGTATTTAGTGTCTATGATACATCCCTCGAGTTAATGATAATGATAATTCTTATTTTCATGAGTTGAAAATTTAAGATAAAAATTTTCATTATTAACTCATAAAATGCTCATGACCGTAGGATCATCATGAGGATGGTGATTGATTCGGAAGGTTAGTATACAATCATTTTTTTATAGTAGATGAGTCTTGCGGCTACGGTGTAGAGATATCGAAGAGAGAGTATAGGTACTCGTTAGAGAATGAGGACACTGAGCATGACTACCTTGAGTAGTCATAAGAAAATCTACCTTCTCGTTGATGACTGACTCAAAGCGGCAGTGGTATGTTTGGTTCTTTGACCTGAGGTGCATCGATAGTTCACCTTGAGGGTGTTATAGTTTGACTACACCATGACTCAATCTTCTAGCCATTCGGAACCCTGAGGTGTATGTTGGCTATAGCATATTCATTGTAGGAATTGGATTGCACCAAGATGGAATCTATCTACCTCGATGGATGAGGAGCAGCCCTATGATAATCATGAGAATCAAGTCCATAAGCCCATGGCCATGGCAAAGAGTGAAATAATAGAAAGAGTTTCTATTAAGGTTTTCACATCGGACTTGAATCGAATGATTAAATCATATGATAGAAATTAGGGTTTGATGAGTTCACCTTAACCCTAATCTAATCGGGGCTCAAGATAGAAGAACTTAATCACACAAGTAGCTACATCGAGAGGCTCATTTTCAATTTTGATGGGTTGCCACAATATACTGCTAGGTGTCACTGATGGATTTTGGGAGCAATTAGAATGATTTAGATGATCGATCATTCTAGTTATCTAAATTAGAAGAGTTCTGATCCATCGAAAGGAGTTTTGATGATGTAGATGATGGAGATAACTACATATCCCATTATAATATAGAACTGAACCTAACTAGATCATACAAACAAGGATTTGGATCTAGATATCATCAATTGGACTAACCCAGTTCAATTGATTTGAATTAGATTCAATTAGGTTCAAGGAACATGATTTTGCCTAACGTTCTCCTTTTTTCATCATTATAAGTTATCTCGGCTGAGCTAAATATATTTGTGCTCACTTAGGTACCTTTATTTGGTTTGACTGGAGCTTGTCCAGGTCAGAAAAGGATTATCTTAGTTTATGAGATAAATGTAAGACAATACCTATCATTTTTCGTCACCTGCTAATTTTTGTCTTTTGACTTTCGTCAAACATTGACCTTTGACTCTTGGACATCTGCCCATGCACTTATTGGAGAGTAGATAGGGGCTTGTCCCCTCTCTAGATTTGGAAAGAAGAGGCGCACACCTAGGATGGCGTGCGCCTATGGATAGGGACACCTCGAGTCCCATACGGATGGGACTTCAGGTTGCTTCTTAGATTCAAACTAGGTGACCCTCATTTATAGACTTTGACCAATCTTAGGCACCATCTTAGGATAAATCTATGGGTCTCTCATCTGATTGGATCAGGTGATGTCATCCCACCAATCAGATTTAGATCTGATTGAATGAAGCAATGTGATTGGCCGGGATGATGTGGCACTGCATGGCGCAGCAGGGTCTGTATAAAGACCTATCTGCGCCCACTATTTAGAGACTCCTCTCCTAGCCATGCCCCAAGGCTGTCCCTCTACCTTCTCCATGCCACCTTCTGGCCATCTCTCTCCTCTCCATGCCCAAGGATAGTTGGGCTTCAGATTAGTGCGATTCAAGCAAGAAAAGGCTGACGAGAAAGGAAGAAGGCAACACTACTGCAGAGACAACTACTGATCTTCCGAAGAAGTTTTGAAGATCCTCCAAATCAAATCTAGATCTAATTTTTAGAGAAAAAGATGAGAAGGAGAAGATCTCTAAATCCAACCTGAGTGGATATCGATAGAGGCCAGGTGTTTACGTGGCTAGATCTGGATGCTCAAGGCTTCAGCAGGATCATCAATGGATAATTAGAGTACTCAAAATCAAGGTAAAATTAATTTAAATTTAATTTAATTTAATTTGTTATTTATTAGATCATAAAATTAGATCTAAAAAATATCAGATCTGATTATGATCTAAGATGAAAATTTTAAAATATGCCTCTCAATCCAATCAGATCTGAATGAACCTGACCCCAGGAAATTAGGATTTTCCTTCAGTTTCATCATAAAAGTTCTATCTTTCTTAAATGAACTCCTAAATTATGATAAAATTCTTAAATCCATAATCAATCGATAAAGGAGGATTAATCAGATGTTTCTTAAATTGTTCATGATCAAATGATAAGTTATTAATAAGGATGATAACTTATCGAGTGTAGGTCATTGTATACCATACCTCTTGGTTGTTCTCGTATCCAAGTGGTGTGGAGATACTGGTTGGCATCTAAGTAAGATGTAGGAGTACATCTGCACTAAATGTGACCAATGTAGCACTCTATTGTCAATAGTAGCTAGCTAAGGCCAATGGGTTTAAGTGTGCTTTCGACTTGAGATCGTCATGGTGACTTGCGAGCAACTCACTATACTTAGATACTGGACTGCTTGTATTTCTAATATTAGTGATGAAAGATTTCTTAGTACAGTCAAGTACTTGTAGAGTTGGTGTGTGAGTCAAGATGGGATTGACCACTCATGATTAACTTAAGAAAGAGAATGATTTGCTGTGTTTCAATTTTGCAAAATCTAGGCCTGGGTAATCCTCATGAGGTGTCACGAGATTTGCAAAATTTTGACACATAATAGCTATGACTTGTATGAGTGCTAATAGTGTACTCGAAGTCATCTTGAGCATTATTGGTCAAAGAGATGAATTATATGGTAACAATGAGCTAGGATTCTAAGAATATTGCTTTGCATACATTCGACCTATCCGGACGTCGGAAACCATTGCTAGATGATAATTTTGATTGGTATAGAAATTGATTCCTGTACTACCAATTTAGGTTCAAACTTATGAGGTCACATACATTAGAGCTTGTAATCTGATCAGATGATTAATCGATGATTGAGAATTATTTCGAGCTCAAACATTCAATGCGATTGATGTTTGACCTAATGCAAGTATTGCAGGAGGATCGATTAGCAATTGGATTGCTAATTGGCTTAATTTGATTGAGCAATCGAACTGAGGTTAAGTCTAATTAAATTAGATTTAATTATAATTTATTTGGATTTAATTAGATTAAGTCTTATTGATTTATTGGATAAGTCAATTACATGGGAAGAACAATTTCTTGTTTGACTAGGACTTGGGTGCACCTAAAAGACTTAGGATTAAAATCAGACTTAAATCTTGATTTAATCTGATTTAATTGGGCTTCTAGTTAGACTAGGATCATCCTTAATTGGGTTGCATTTAATCTAGTTTAAATAGAATTTAAATTAGGTTTAAATAATTTTGAACTAGCCAAACAAGAGGAATCTCAGTTGGACTAGGACTCTCTCTCTTTCACTTATGCCTAAGAAAGTCCACACCATATTTTAATTCTAGATTTTTTTTCTATGATTTCCATGCCTAAAAAATGATTTTCCATACCCCATTATCTAAGGAATTGGATTTAAATTTGATTTGATCAAAATTAGAAGGAAGTTGGAAATTATTTTTTACTTGAAAGAGTCTTCTTTGACCCAAACTCCTTCCTCCTTTGTGCGCCAACTCTACCCACGCCTCTCTATCTTATTCAGCCCTTTTTCCCTTGGTTTTGTGCATGAGAATAAGTGGTTACATGAAAGAATAAGTGGGAGGGGCATTTGTCCTTTTTCCCTTGGTTTTGGGTATGAGAATAAGTGGTTACACGAAAAAATAAGTGGGAGGGGCGTCCAAGAGTTGGACACCCCATAGAAGTTCTCTTTTGACTAGGTTTTGACCTAGTCCTGTAATAAAAGATGGATACCTCTTATGAGATGGTTTAAGGATGTGAAAATCCTAAAAAAATTATGAAAAATCAGAGGAGGAGGAGAAGCATGGAGGATTTGTGGTGCCAATATTCTTGGGGAAGAGCACTCAATTAAGACATCAAATGTTGATGTCTTGAAGAGACAAGGTAAGCGAAGATTATCTTCTCTTATATTTTTCTTTTATATTTCTCTCTTTCTATTTTATTTATAATTTTTATATGATAAAAATTTGAGAGAGAGAGAGGAAGGGCTTGAGGAAAGATGGTGCCAAGATCCTTAGAGAAAAGGTATTCATCTGAACATCAATCGTTGATGTCATGAAGGCACAATGGTAAGAGAAGATTATCTTCTCTTTGTTTTCTTTTAAGTACCTTCTTCTTCATTATTTTATGTGATTTTTATATGATAAAGATCTAAGAGAGAGAGAGGAAGAGAGCATGAAATCTATGCTCTAAGGTGTTGGGACATTATGATCCTTTTTGAACATGATCTAATCATGTCCTGATGGGAGAAGAAGAGAAGAAGGTCTTCTCTTAGGATTTCCTTGAGATATCATGTCCTGATGCGAGAAGAAGAGAAGAAGGTCTTCTCTTAGTGTTTTCTTGAGAGCCCTTCTTCTTAATTTTATTTATGAGATTTTTATGAGAAAAATCTGTGGGTGTGATATCTGAAAAATTAGAAAAAAAATCTAGAGGAGAAGGTCTCCTCTGATCCTAGCATAGAGGTGTTTTTAGGACATCAACTGTTGAAGTCCTGAAGGAGAAGATTTGTCTTCTCCTAGGGTTTTTTTATATATCTTTTTATTTATGTTTTATGAGAGATCCAAGGGTTGGATTTCTCCCTCATTTCTCCTCATGTTCTTCATCTCTTGGATTGTCCAAGAGATTTGAAGAACATATATTTGATTAATCATCAGGAGGGATCCGCAAGAAGCTAGCACTTCGAGTAGATCTTCATTCGACGAACCTCCGATCTGTGTTGCAGGTTCTTGTAGATCACCTATCAAGTTCGGTTGCATGTGCGGCTCCAAAGGCAATAATTGATTCAACTGCAGAGTTCTCAATCCATGCAAAGGTAAGAGATCTGATCTCTTGGTGACCTAGATGTGATCTAAGATTTGATCTAAAATTTTTCTAGATCTAGGTATTGATGTGATCAATACCACTCATGATTAATTTAATTTTAGATTTATATTTGCATCATAACATATTATAGATCCTTGATGTAGGGTTTTGTAATTTGATTACATGCAAGTTGTAGATTAAATAGTTTAATCTATGTCTTCCACTGCTCTTTATTTTGAAAAAGTTTTGAAATCGATGCATGAAAACCTACATGTTTTCTATCAATTGGATTATTAATGAACCCAAAAAACTAATGATTTTAGATTTTAGATGGTGCTCCTGTGAAAACCAACTAGGTTTGCTTATGAGCCTGAAAAAATAAACACACAATAATCAAGAGTAGATTATAGTAGAAATTTCAAGAAAAGCTTGAGGAGTGGACGTAGGTACAGATTGCAACGAACCACTATAAATCTTTATGTGTTTGTGTTGTGCTTTTTTTTCTTTTTCTTTACATTCTTTGCATGCTTTTAATTCTTGCTTTACTTTCATTGTTTAATTTTGTTATCTTAATTCCGCTGCTTATATTGCATATATTTCAACTATGTCACTTAAGTTAAAATCAAAGCACAAACTAGTTTAAAGTTAAATTTGGATAAAATTTTATAAGAACTCAATCCCCCCCCCTCTTGGGTTGCTACCTCTGGGCAATAATTAGTATCAGAGTAGGTGCTCTATTATTGATTTTTAACCTAATCATCTAGAGCTAAAGATTTTGACAATCCAAAATGGAATCCATCTTTAATGAAGGCCATTCTATTGATCATCCTCTACTATTAAATGAATCAAATTATAGTTATTGGGAAGCATGAATGCGCATCTTCATGCAAGCATACAATTATAACTTATAAAAGATTATAATCGATGGCTTACGCACCCCCAAAGCATTGAAAGAGCATGATAAGGAAATGGCTCAACTTAATACTAAGGCCATGAATATATTTTATTGCTTCTTGGATATTAATAAGTTTAATATAATTTTTTCATTTATTTCAGCAAAATAGATATGAAAAAAATTGAAAACTATTTTTGAGGGAGCAAATCAAGAAGAAACATCAAGCTCCCAAGAAGAAAAGAAAGCTTACTCCTACATATGCCTTATGGCTCATGAGGATGGAAAGAAAAATAAAAAAAAACAAAGAAAGAAGAAAGCTTCAATTTAAGGGCAGCAAAGCAAAGAAAAGGAAAATGAAAGAGAAGAGCAAAAAGTAGACCAATTATGCTTGATGGATAAAGAGGAAGAATGTATTGTAAATCCTTGCCTCATGTTAAAAGATGATGAGGTAAACATTAGTAACTCTTTCAATTTTACTCTTGATGAATTATTTGAAGCCTTTAATGATTTATTGGATGAACATAAAAAACTAAGGCTAAGAAATAAAGAGCTTAAAAAATCCAATCTTACTTCGACTGAAGAGAAAAATAAAGTCTTATGTGAAAAAGAAGATCTTATGAAAGACATAAAAAATATGGTCAAAGAAAAGAAAGATTTCTTGAAACAAATTAAAACTTAACTAACAAAAAAAAAATCTTGCAAAATCTAAAAAATTCTAGATTAAAAAAAAAGAAAAGCTTTTAAAATCTGAAAAATCCCTTTTGAAAGAAAATATGAAACTAAAAAAAATTAAAATTTAAAATCCATGCTTGAAAAGTTTACACTTGGATCTCAAAAGCTTCAACCAATTTTGAATAATCAAAAGGCTATTTTCAATAAAGCTAGAATTGGTTATAATCCTTTAAAAAAATAGAAATTTATGAAGGATATGTTTAGCAAAGCTTCATCTAAAAATCATTCAATTATATGTTTTAAATATAACAGAGTAGGCCATAAAATTTTTGAATGTAATACTAAAAGAATTGGTCATATTTTGATTAAGCAAATATGGGTTCCAAAAGGAACCATAAGCTCTAACCTCAATGGACCAAAGATGGCTTGGGTACCAATGATTAGCAAATAATTTTGCAAGTTCACCAAGGATCTAATGGAATGAAAAGAGAATTTTTTTTTGATAGATGTCTTGAAAATGAAAATAGATGGATGATGCTTTTAGATAATATCTAAACTTTTCTCACATCATACCATCAATATTTACTTGATTAATTCTATTGATTCGAATAATTTATTTATGTAGTTTCATATCATATTTACTTGCTTGAAATACTCTCTATGTTCCAATGAGATTAGAATGATTGATTAATTTTGATGCTTGAAATGATTTGAATACTTTAATTTTTAAATCAACATGCTCTCTTCTATATATCATGCTATGAATGAAATAGTTTTACCTTAAAATTTAGGATGATATCTTAAGCTTCTCCATATCAATTTTATAATTGATGAATTTAATTTATAAAATGCTTAATTGGGTGTGAATATTTTAATTGCTAAACCTACAAGAAAAACTTATTTTTTCTTGGCATTCCCTATAAGAAGCTAAATTATCATAATTCTTCTAAAAATTTGAAACTCCCTAGTCGAACTGAACATATAAAGCCTTCATCCAATTTTCTCTTATTTGATCTTATTTAAACTGATTATTGGAACCCCCTCCCAATTGATTAATTTTTGATTTTCCAAATTGATTTGAATATCTTTCTTGATTATTGATTTGATTGCCTTTTCTTATCTTAAAAGAGATTTTTTTGATGAACATTCATATGTTGTTCTGATTGAATGATTTTGAAAGTTGAATTTGAAAAATAGTTGTCCTGATTCTTTTAAAGTTAATATCAAGCAAGATGTTTCGAGAAAGTTATCATTTATTATTAAAGCTAAAATTTAAAGAGAACTTTAGTTTTAAGTAATTGATATCAAATAGCTCACTAATTGTCATGTATTTAATTGATTTATCTTTTGGCAAAAGGAGAAAAAAATCTTTGTTTCGAATCTAATTTTGCATAGCTATATGTTTCATATGATATCATTTAAAATAAATTCAAAAATACATACATTTTCTAAATCTATAACTGCTTGATATTTCTTAAGCAAAGGAAGAGATGATCTTTTTGAAGAATTACTAAAATTTTTTTATGATTTGATTTGATTGATTTGCTGATATCAATTCAAATTGATTTATTATTCAAAATCCTCAAAACTATTTAATTTGAATTAATTCATCTTTATCAATTCAAAACTAAAATCATTGGTATCAAGCTGAATTTGCAAATTAATCTTTAAATGGTATTAAACCAAGAATATCATGATTTAGTCTTAATTTTAGTTTAATTGGTGTCAAGACAATCTTTCAAAGAAATGGTTTTATTTGCTAAAGTAAGGAAGAAAAAATATTAAAAAAGAATTGATCATTTATTTTAAAAAAGCTTTAAAATTAAAAATTTCTTTTAAATTTAGAAAATCTAATTTTAGGAGTTAAATTCATGTTAAATATGCTTGATTTGAAAGAAAAAGGGAGAGAAAACTTGTAAGCTAAAATAATTGAGCCAAAATTATGAAAAATAGGGGGTGATAATATTGTTGAAACATTAAAAGAAAAATGAACTCTTGATATCTCCAAAATAAGAGAAAAAATATTTTTTTTATCTTAATTAGATTAAAAATTTTGATTAATTTGTTTTGAGATAAATATACTTTGATCTTAAGCTCTCAATCAATTAATTTATAATCTTCTTAAATTGGGCTTTCATATATTTATTCAATTTAATTTACTTTAATTGATTGCTATATCATTTTTGATAACTATTTAGAGTAAAATTGAATTTGAAACATGTGTTTACTCCAAGAAATGAATCTTTAAACTCAAATTTCAAACTTATTTGAAAATTCAAATTTGATACTAAATTTTTGATGAGCATTGTAAAATTTTTATGAATTATTTATATCAAAGCAATTTTTACTCAAACAAACAAATTTAAAAATGTATCTATTGTTTTGATACTATTTATTTTACTTTGCTCGATACATTCTCGATACGTACCTTTTTCAAACTTAATTGATTAAATTTTTTTTAAGAAAAGAAAAGATTGAATATTAAAGTATATACCATGCTTTTTTTTATATTCAAATTTTTTGAAAAACTCTATTCCTCTTAAAGCTTAAAAATGCATATTTGAAAATCTGATTAAAGAGTGTATTCATTCAAAAAGGAAAAACAAATGATATTTAAATTCAAACTAATTTTTTAAATTAAAATAAATATTTGAAATTTATTTTAAGTTAAAGGACAAATTTTCAAAGGATAGATGATTCATTTAAATTGATTTTATAAATTTAATACATATCTCAATTTAATACTATGATGTTGATTTTGATGACTTCTTGTTTCTTCCCATGAGCTTTTTGATGTTGTCAAAAAGAGAGAGAAGTGTGTTGAGCATATGAAATATGTATATACTAATGATATGTAATAAATTAAAGACTCATTAAGAATTCTTAAATGAAGTTTAATTCATTATTCTTATCTTGATTCACATAAGTTTCTTTAACATACACTCAAAGTTTTGCCATCATCAAAAAGGGGGAGATTATTGATTCCATGATTAATTTTGATGATTGCCAAATCTTGAGTTTATTATGTATCTAATCATGTATCTCAAGAATGTGTGTAGAATTTTTCAAGTATCAAAAATGAAGAATTTATCTCAAGAACAAATCCTCTCAAGATGCCATATCAAAATATTTAGAAGATCAAATTCACACATATTTGGGTGGCTTGGTATGAAGAAAATATGATTGGAAGAAGAAAAATTAAAATTGAAGGAAGCAATCTTATTTAGAAGAGTTTGGAGCCAAGAAATTCAAGTTTGGAAGGTCAAACATTGAAGAAAAATGAAGCTAGAATTTTTAGAGACCTCTCTTGATAATTTGGAGAGCTCTCCTAAAAATTTGGAGGATTCTCCAAGCTATTTGGCACTCTTGCATATTACCCTGGCATAGGCTCGAGACTGAAAGATATATGCCCTCAAGCCAATCAAAATTTATTTATTTATTTTTTGGGCTGTTCTTTATCTTCCAAACTCATGTAATGATATTTTAAAATAAATAAAGGCATTTATTTCATCATATGCATTATCTTATTATTTATTTAAGATTATGATGAATGCCATAAATTAAGGCTATGATTTTAGGATTATGATGAGATCATATCAGTGAGACCTAAAACCTTAAAATCTTAATTTAAACATTCCTGATCGATGGAACATTGACTTGGGGATCAATACTTCTGATAAGACTAGCACATCTTTTGTATGCTCAATTGAGAGGGTGATTGATCTCACAATCATTTGTGTATGACACTAATACAAGAATGTGGATGCTCATTAGAGAATGAGTTTATTGAATTAATCCAAGTTAAGAATATCTAATGGAGTCTTATCTACATGTCAATAGATGGTTCTCATAGTGGAATTATCCATGTAATCCTTTGACCTAAAATTACCATAGAATCTTATATATATGAATCCATATTTTGGTTCATACTCATTCATGACTCAGTCATGAATGGGGTGATCTTCATATGGTAAATTATATATGAAGGTTGTGAGTAGGTTAATATAAATCGATCACTCCTGGTAAGAGGAAATCGCATCCTACCTGCTTCAAACAAATGATGATTCAGAAAGACTTTGATCAAAGCATGATAAAAATTAGAAATAATTTCTAATATTTCATTAAATGAATCATCATCATAAGATTGAAAGAGAAATGAATATGATATTGGGTTTGACATATTTTCATACCCAGAGTCATATTCAGGATGTAGGGTGATCGAAGGATCTAGTTGCTTGATAACTTTCCACTAAAAGATATTTTTGGTATTTCCATCAAAATTTTACATCTTTCAGGAAATCATGATATATTGCTAGACATCAATCATTTCTTGTGGATTTGATCAAATTAAAAATTTTAATTTGATCATTAAATTAGAAAGTGTTCTAATTGGTCAAATTGGGTAGGCTAGTTTTGACCTAAATCAGTTTAGTTGAGTTCTAACCAGATTAGGTCAAATCACAGCCAGACCCACTACTGGCTAGATGTGAAATCCAATGGGTCACACACAAAAAGAATTAATTAAGGATCTAATTGGATTAGACCATGTTTGCAAGATGAATATGCTAGCACATGTAGCAAACCCTAGCACCTAGATTCAAATTAGATTCGAATCGGCATCCAATTTGGGCTAATTAAGGTCCGATTTAAGCCAAATTGGATTTGGTCTTAAATTGGATTAACCTAGACTAATTGGGCTTCAGATGGGGCATCATATATCAAAATCCCATGTGCCAGAGAGTCTCTCTCTTGTGCGTGAAAAGTCTTTCATGCGCAAGAGGCTTTGGTGCATGGGATTAGTTTGGTGCCTACCTTCTTTGACTTTTCCTCTTTCTCCATGTCGCATAATTTTTTTCAAATGGGCATGGACATCAGATATGGGGTGCAGAAGAGTCCTTCTGTAGGTTAAATACTCTGTTATCTACTTAATATTTGCATCAGAAGGGACTCCTTGTCACCCAGGACTCCTTGCCGCCCACTCTTCCTTGGCGCCTCTTGGACCAAGTCAAAGTCCCTTAGGACTTTGACTATTCAAAGATTATCTCCATGCCATTTTGCTGAATGGGCACCCTATATTAAGGCCATTGGATGGCCTTGTTATTTGATCTAATGGTTCAAAATGATGGCACCAAAAATGAAAGCCCGCGACTCTTCGCAAATAACTTATGTAGAATTAGTTCGAGAGTCCTTCTGCTTTAAGGCACCTCTTGGACTAAGTCTACATATTATTATTATCTGATGAGGCATGAGATAGGCTGAAGGGACATGAGATAATAATTTGAAGGAGCATGAGAAAATGTGTTGGCACCCCTATGTACATTATAAATAAGTGTGCATACCAAGAGTCCGTAGTATTATGAAAATTATCTTTCTTTCTTACAAATATTTTCTCATTGTCCAATTTTCTTTCTTCCCTTCTCTTATCCAAACCTTGTCCTTATAAGGATAAGAAGTCATCTTAAGACTAAGAGATTAGGAAGAAAAATTAAGAAGACAAGGAAAAAAGAAAGAAAGGTAAGGAGAGAGGTGCTGGTGTCTTGATCAACTCTCCATGTGGATCAACATTAGAGGGTAAACATGTGGGCACCTGATGGAACCCCGAATGGACTGCTGCCAGTAATTATGGATAACTCAGGGTTTAGCGATAAGAGGTATGTTCTGATACTTTTTTTTTATATTATAAATGCATGCTATATGATTTAATTGCTAATAAGGTGGTCCTAGGTTCGAGTTTGGTTTATATGATTTCATTATTTTGCTTTGAAATTTGTGCTTCTACCCTTTACACCAATCCTATCAGAGACCTCTCCAAAATTGGGTGAGACCTCTCCATTTTAGGAAACAAAAATCTCATTTCTGTGTTCTGAGACCGAGAGCTCTTGAGAATTTCTCAAAAATTCTTGAGAGCTCTCACTGTGAAACCGAGACGTCTCAAAAATTTTCGAGAGCTCTCGTTGGGAAACCGAGAGCTCTCACAGAAAAATCAAGAGCTCTCTAAATTTGTGATAGCCTTTAATGAGATTTTTCTATTAGATACGTGTGCTCTAAAAGTATGAATTGGCTGACACTTGTAATACACTTTTGAGGCAAAATTATAATTTTGACTATAAATAATAAAATGGGTTATTCTCTATCACAAATGTGTATTTAGTATTTATGATACATCTCTTGAGTTAATGATAATGATAATTCTTATTTTTAAGAGTTAAAAATTTAAGATAAGAATTTTCATTATTAACTCATAAAATGCTTCGGACCGTAGGATCATCATGAGGATGGTGATTGATTCGAAAGGTTGGTGTACAATTACTTCTTTATAGTAGATGAGTCTTGAGTCTATGATGTAGAGACACCGGAGCAAGAGTACAGGTACTCGTTAGAGAATGAGGGCACTGAGCATGATCATCTTGAGCAGTCATAAGGAAGTCTACCTTCTCATCGATGACTGGTTCGAAGCTACTGTAGTGTGTCTGGTTCTTTGATCTGAGGTGCATTGGCAGTTCACCTTAAGGGTGTTATAGTTTGACTACACCATAACTCGGTCCTCTAGCCATTCAGAATCTTGAGGTGCATGTTGGCTATAGCATATTCATTATAGGAATTGGATTGCACTAAGAGGGAATCTATTTACCTTGGTAGATGAGGAGCAACACTATGATGATCCTGAGGATCAAGTTCATAAAGCCCATGGCCATGGCAAAGTGAAATAATAGAAAGAGTTTCTATTAAGGTTTTCACATCAGACTTGAATCAAATGATTTAATCATATGACAAAAATTAGGGTTTGACGAGTTCACCTTAACCCTAATCTGGTAGGGGCTCAAGATAGAAGAACTTAATCACAAAGGTAGCTGCACTGAGAGGTTCATTTTTAATTTTGATGGGTTGCCACCATATATTGCTAGGTATCACTGGTGGATTTTGGGAGCAATTAAAAATAATTTGGATGATCAATCATTCTAGTTGTCTGAATCAAAAAAGTTCTGATCCATCGGAAGGTGTTTCGATGATGTTGATGATAGAGATTGCGACATATCCCATTACTATATAGAACTGAACCTAACTGAATCACACAAATAAGAGTTTGAATTCAGATATCATCAATTGGACTAACTCAGTTCAATTGGTTTTAATTAGATTCAATTAGATTCAAGGAAATCGTGCTAGCACATGATTAAGCCTAATATTCTCCTTCTCCTATCATTAAAAGTTATCTCGACTAAGCCAAATGTATTTATGCTCACTCAGGTACCTTTACCTAATCTGACTGGAGCTTGTCTAGATCAAAAAAGGATTATCTTAATTTATGAGGTAAATTTGAGATAACACCTACCATTTTTCATCATCTACTAATTCTTGTCTTTTAACTTTGGTCAAACATTGATCTTTGACACTTAGACATTTGCCCATGTGTCATGCACCTATAGGAGAGTAGATAGGGGCTTGTCCCCTTGCTAGAAATTGAAAAGGAGGGGGTGCATGCCTAGGGAGGTGTGTGCCCATGGATAGGGACGCCTGGTGTCCCTTACAGATGGGACTCTAGGTTGCTTCTTGGAATCAACTTAGGTAGGTGCCTAATACTTAGCTTTGATCAGTCTTGGTGCCACCTAAGGATGATTTGAGGGGACTTTCATTTGATTGGATCAGGTGATGTCATCCCACCAATCAGATTTAGATCTAATTACATGAAGTAATGTGATTGGTCGGGATGATGTGGCACTGCATGGTGCAGCAGGATCTATATAAACCCTATCTGTGCCTTGCTTTCAAAAGGATTACCAATAGCCAATGCCACAAGACTGCCCCTCTCCCTCCTCCATAGTATCTTCTGGCTCTCTCTATCCTCTCCACTTTCAAGGAGATTTGTGCTCCAGTTTGGTGCGATCCAGGCAAGAGAAAGGTGACGAGAAAGGAAGAAGACAACATTGCTGCAAGAGATGATTCTAGATCTTCAAAATGAGTTTTGAAGATCCTCCAAATCAGATCTAGATATGATATTTGGAGAAGTGATAAAAAAAAAGAAGATCTCCAGATCTAGCCTGAGTGGATATCAGTAGAGGTCAGGCACTTGCATGGCTAGATCCAAAACCTCAGGCAATCAGCAGGATCATCATAGGATAATCTGATTACCCAACAAAAGGTACAAATTAAATTAGATTTAATTTAATTTAATTTAATTTTGTTAGATTTATAAAATTAGATCTAAAATATCTTAGATTTGATGTATATTCAAAAAAAAAATTAAAATATTTCTTTTGATCCAGTCAAATCTGAACGAAACTGACCCAAAAAATTAGGATTTTTTTTTCAACTGGTATCAGAGCCAGATTCTAATAAACTATTTAGATCTAATTTAAATTGATTTTAATCTAATAATTAGATAATTTTAGATATCACATGAGATATGATTAGATTTAAAATCAGAAAAATTAAGTTAAATAATTTAGATCTAAGTTTTGTAAGATGCATGACTAGCTATAAAATAGAATTATTCTATACATAGTCTTGCATGTTCATAATTTAATTTGATTAAGTTATGATTTTAGATTTATTTATTTACTATTTTTTGATATTATAATTATTATAATAAGATCTAAAAAATAATAAATAAAATTATTTAATTTTTAGTTCATATGAGATATGATGAATGCATGTTTATACTAGTTGTAGAATAGTTCTACATAATTATCTAGATTAGAATTTATTTTGATGTGATCAATTTAAATCTAATTTTTTAGATAATT
Organism: Cocos nucifera; assembly: GCA_006176705.1. Taxonomy (NCBI): domain Eukaryota; kingdom Viridiplantae; phylum Streptophyta; class Magnoliopsida; order Arecales; family Arecaceae; genus Cocos; species Cocos nucifera. The sequence goes on from QRFJ01000681.1 coordinate 176,186, forward strand.
TAGATCTAGAAAGATGCATGATATGATATATGAGATGTATGCAAAATATGTATAAAGTATGTCAATTTTTATATATGAGATATATGATGTAGATCTAACTAGTTTTGTAGTTTTTATACTTTTGGTTAAGGCATTCCCCCTTGGCCGTCCAGTCATAAGAACAAAGTAGGATTTAAATACCCTCTCCTCTCATTTGATGGGGTGTTCTTATGATGTGTAGGGGTGCTGCGCGTTCATCCTTAATCAAAAATCAAGAACTTATTTTCTATAAAATCCTAGATCCTGAAACCCTAGGATTTTATTTACATATTTTGTTTGTGAACCCTAAACTTAATTAAGAATTAAGATTATGAAATATATGTTAGGTCTAAAATTAAGAATTTTAGATCTAAGACATATTCATAAAATTGGGTTCGGGCTTGGGTAGCTCAATTAGGTCTAAGCGGTTGATCAAATCGAATCAAGAGTTGGTTAGATGGGATCAACAATGCTTAAATTGACCAGCCTAATAGGATTAAGTCTGGATCAAGATTGAGTCATATGAGTGATCAATCAAGCTAAGACCTAATTAGGCTCAGTGGTTAGAGTCTGGATTGTAGGCTAATTCGATTGATTCTGGCTCAACAATTTGGTGTTTAAGGTAAGTTTGGTGGATACGATCGACTGATTTTTAATTGGGAGTTACTCGACTCGACTGCATTCTTATCGAGTTATTGGCATATCCCTTCCACCGATCTCACTTACCTGGCCATATTTGTTGGCTCAGTCCTGATCTGAGGTGGTCAATAATTTGAGCTAACCCATGCCACTAGGTTAGTCATAATGGTTATGACTATGTCAAGTCTCATTTAATGAGACCTAAATCAAATCTCCCTAAGAAAAGATTAAGTCTAAGCTCTTCCATCATTGTAGATGTGCGGATCCTTCCTAGGGTTGATTGTTCCCGACCGATTACAGTGGTTCAGTTGCACCGAAAAGATGCAACCATATCTATTAGGCATTGGATGCTACAGACTGGAGGATGGATTGGGCTCAATATTTTGAATATGGTGAGAGACTCAATTAGAAATCCAATCTATGCAAATGATGGGTCTGACTTAACTAAGGAGTGGATCAATATTCTGGACACGGTGAGATTCATGAATTAGAGATCATGTTTGGGTGCACCATGATTAGAAAATCATTGAACAAGAGTTATTCACTCATTGACTAACGCATCACCAATAATTGTTAGGTGAGGTGATGAGTCAGTTGGTGGGACCGCACCATCCACTTGAAATCAATGATCATGGAGATTTTCGTATCTCTACAAAGAAAGTGTAGGGATCCAAGATAATAGTTGGAGCTAATTTGTTTAAAATTAAAATTTTTAAATAAATTGGTCAAGTCTTAATTATAATATCTAACTAGAAACTTTGACTCTCTATAGAAAAATGTGTGCGTTCAATCCACTAGCATGTATCCTGGATACCCATAGATTGATCGAACCCAATTACAAGGATTAGCTCTAGAACTTCAAAATTATTTTGAATTTTGAGGAGTTAACTCATATATTGGATCAGGACCCTCCCACCTTACCAGCTCATCCATCCACTGAACAGAGAGCATCTCTTGATATGTAGACGAACGAAGATAATAAGGCTAGATACTACATATTGGGCTCCATGTCTAATGAGCTTTAGTGCCAACATGAAGATATTAGGACTACCTATCAAATGTTAGCTCTCCTACAAGGGATGGTTGGTGAATAGAGTCACACAGTCAAGTATCAAGTCACTAAATGACTATTCAAGGCTAAAATGCATGATGGACAGTCAGTCCAAGATCATTGTCTGATGATTATCAAAAATTTGAAAAAGCATCAGAAGATCGGAGTGATGTTGGACCTGCATCTGTAGAATGATATAATTCTGCAATCCTTGACTGATGCATATGGACAGTTCATCATGAACTATCATATGCATAAACTTCAAAATTTCCTGGCCAAACTTATGAACATGCTGGTTACTGCTGAGCTTTCTATGAAAGGTTCTGAAGGCTCAGTGCTTGCTATCGAATGGACTTCTTCCAAGAAAAGTCTTTTGAAAAGAAGAATAAATCTGTGAAAATGTAGAAGGTGGAAGGAGGAAAGAAGAAAAAGACAGAGCTGAAAAAGAAGGCCACTGATAAAGAAAAGTATTTCCATTGCAATAATGATGACCACTAGAAGCAGAACTACCCTACTTACCTGGCCACCCTGAAGAATAAGGTGGCAGGTCCTTCTAGAGGTATGCTCGTTATTGAGTCTAACCTTATGATTTCTTCTGCATCCAGTTAGGTGCTTGACTCTGGTTCTAGTGTACATTTGCACACTTCTATGCAGGGTCTTGAGGATAGCAGGAGGCTTAGGGATGGTGAGATGATCCTATGCATCAAAAATGGAGCAAGAGTTACTGCCATGGCCGTGAAAACATATCCTCTTCGACTACCATCTGGTTTCGACTTAGTATTAAAAGACTGTTATGATATGCCAGCAACAAGTAGAAATTTAATTTCTGTTTCATGCCTAGCACTAGAGGGCTATGTAATTAGTTTTCTTAAGGACCATTGTGACATTCTTAATGAAAGAAATAAAATTGCAAGTGATTAACGGTCTTTACTAGTTACATATTGATGTGTTTGTTTTTAATATCGAGCAAAATGTGAATGCCATGAAATGACCTAGGGATAGTCCAAATGATAGGTATCTATGGCACCTAAGACTAGGTCATATAGCAGGAGATAGGGTTAACAAATTAAAAAAAATTGGACTATTGAGTCCGTTGACTTTTGAGTCATATCCAATTTGTGAATCTTGTCTTCATGACAAAATAACTAAGCTTTCTTTTGTAGGACCTGGGGAAAGGGCCACGGATCTTCTTGCCCTAGTGCATACTAATGTGTGTGGCCCATTTGATGTGTCGGCTAGAGGCAACTTTATTTACTTCATAACGTTTATCGATAATTTATCTATGTATGGGTATGTGTATCTTATGAGATACAAGTCAGAAGTTTTTGAAAGGTTCAAGGAATTCAGACATGAAGTAGAAAAGCAAATTGAAAAACCCATTAAGGTTCTTCAATCATATCAAGGAGGTGAATACCTTAGTCGGGAATTTCTGGACTATCTCAAGAAAAATGGTATAATCTCTCAATGGACTCCACCTAGAACACCTCAACTCAACAAAATTTTAGAATGGAGGAATCGAACCCTATTAGATATGGTCTGATCCATGATGAGCTTCACAGACCTTCCTGATTTTTTTTGGAGACACTGTTTGTTAACTGCAATATACTTACTAAATAGGGTTTCTTCTACAACCATTCCTACCATACCATATGAGATATGGCATGGTAAGAAATCAAGTCTGAGTCATCTCAGAATTTGGGATTATCTGACTCATGTCAAAAGAGAACAAGCGGACAAATTAGACTTTAGATCCTTTAGAGCTCGACTTATAGGATATCCAAAAGAGTCATTAGGATATTATTTCAATATTTTAGAAGATCACAATGTGATTGTGAGTCGATATGCCATCATTCTTGAAAAATAGTTTATTTAAGATAGCGACATTGGAAAGCAGATCAAGCTCGATGAGAAAGACTCATAAGTGCAATGAGCTAAGGACCAAATGGAACCAAATTAGGTTGAGCCAATCCAATCACTTCCTCCTCCACCTCATAGATCGAAAAGAATTTTTTATCCTTCGGAGAGGTACTTAGGTAATGTTTTAAAGAAAATAGAGAAAATATTTCTCATAGGTAATGGGGTTCATGGTGATGATTTCAAAACCTATAACGAGGCAATATCGGATATCGACTTCGAGAAATTATTAAAGGAAATGAAGTCAGAAATTGACTCAATGCACTCAAACCAAGTCTGAACCTTAGTAGATCCACCAAAAGGTATAGTACCTATTGGGTATAAATGGATCTACAAGAGAAAGATTGGTGCAGATGGAAATGGGGAGACATTCAAAGCTAGATTAGTGGCAAAAGGTTACAGTCAACGCGAAGGTATTGATTATCAGAATATCTTTTCATTAGTAGCTATGCTTAAATCCATTCGCACATTGCTTGCTATTGCAGTCTATTTCAATTATGAAATATCACAAATAGACATAAAAATAATATTCTTAAATGGATATCTTGTGGAAGATATCTATATGGAACAACCACTTGATTTCACATCCAGTGATGCTGATCATAAGGTATGCAAGCTACAAAGGTCCACATATGGACTTAAGCAAGCATCTCGGAGCTGGAATACTCATTTCAATGATGTGATCAAATTTTTTGGTTTCATCAAGAATGAGGAGGAACCATGTATCTTCAAAAAGGTCAGTGGGAGCATTGTTGTCTTCCTCATATTGTATGTGGATGATATCCTTCTTATTGGAAATGATATTCTCATGTTGACCATAGTTAAAATGTGGTTATCTAAAGAATTCTCCATGAAAGATCTAGAAGAAGCATCCTTTATTTTAGGAATTAAGGTCTATAGAAATAGACCGAATAGGATGCTAGGACTTTCACAGAAAATGTACATAGAGAAAGTGCTAAAGAGGTTTAGCATGAAAAACCTTAAGAGGGGTTTGGTATCCTTTGGTCATGGCATTCATCATTCTAAGAAGATGTGCCCTAGCACACCTAAGAAAATAGAATGCATGAGCAAGATCCCTTATGCTTCAGCAATAGGGAGCCTCATGTATGCCATGTTATGTACACAACCTGATATAGCCCATGCTGTGAGTGTCACGAGCAGATATCAATCAAATCTAGGTGAAGAACACTGGACTTTTGTGAAATGTATCCTTAAGTACTTGAGAAGAACTATGGATATGTTGTTGGTCTTTGATAATGGAGAACTCCAGGTCCAAGAGTATACAGACTCAGATTTTATATCCGATGTAGATGATCAAAAGTTGACATCTGGGAGTCTGTTTGTGTGTAATGATGGTACTGTCAGTTGGAAGAGTTCCAAGTAGATAGTGATAACAGATTCCACCATAGAAGTAGAATACATCGCTACATCAGAAGCTACGGAAGAGGCATTCTGGTATAAAAAGTTTGCCATAAAGATCGGAGTGATGCCATTAGATGCCATTCCTCTATACTATGATAACAATGATGTAATAGCCCTTGCTAAGAAGCCGAAAACTCATCAAAAATCCAAGCACATCGAGCCGCGATACCTCCTCATCCACGATTAGCTCGAGAAGGGTTACGTCGAGATCAAGAGAGTCTACTTCGTAGGTAATGCGGTGGACCGACTTACAAAGCCATTGGGCCAACAGAAGATCGAAGCCAATCTTGAGAAGATGGAACTTAGATTTGTAGCCAATTAGCTTTAGGTCAAGTGAAAGTTTGTTAGATATGTGTGCCCTAGAAGCCAGAATTGGCTGACACTTGTAATACACTTCTAGGGATAAAATTATAATTTTGACTATAAATAATAAAATAGATTATTGTCTATCATAAATGTGTATTTAGTGTTTGTGATACATCCCTTGAGTTAATAGCAATGATAATTCTTATTTTCGAGAATCAAAAATTTAAGACAAAAATTTTCATTATTAACTCATAAAATGCTCCTGACCATAGGATTATCATAAAGATGGTGATTAATCTGGAAGGTTGGTGTACAATCACTTTTTTATAGTAGATGAGTCTTGAGTCTATGGTGTAGAGACACTGGAGCGAGAGTATAGGTACTCATTAGAGAACGAGGGCACTGAGCATGACCACCACGAGCAATCATAAGAAAGACTATGTTCTCATCAATGACTGGCTCGAAGCTGCATTAGTGTGTCTGGTTCTTTGACCTGAGATGCATCAGCTGTTCACCTTGAGGATGTTATAGTTTAACTACATCATAACTCAATCTCCTAGCCATTTGGAACCCTGAGGTGCATGTTGGCTATAACATGTTCTTTATAGAAATTGGATTGCACCAAGAGGGAATCTATCTACCTTGGTAGATGAGGAGCAGCCCTATGATGATCATGAGAATCAAGTCCATAAAGCCCATGGCCATGGCAAAGTGAAATAATAGAAAGAGTTTCTATTAAGGTTTTCACATCAGACTTGAATCAAATGATTAAATCATATAACAAAAATTAGGGTTTGATGAGTTCACCTTAACCCTAATCTGATTAGGGCTCAAGATAGAAGAACTTAATCACATAGGTAGCTATACCAAGAGGTTCATTTTCAATTTTGATGGGTTGCCACCATATATTGCTAGGTATTACTGGTGGATTTTGGGAGCAATTAAGAATGATTTGGATGATCGATCATTCTAGTTGTCTAAATCAAAAAAATTCTAATCCATCAGAAGGTGTTTTGATGATATCGATGATAGAGATCGCGACATATCCCATTATTATATAGAATTGAACCTAACTGGATCACATTAATAAGGGTTTGGATTTGGATATCATCAATTGGACTAACTCAGTTCAATTGAATTGAATTAGATTCAATTAGGTTTAAGGAAATCGTGCTAGCACACGATTGAGCCTAATATTCTCCTTCTACTATCATTAAAAGTTGTCTCGACTAAGCCAAATGTATTTTTACTCAGGTACTTTTACCTAATCTAACTAGAGCTTATACTGGTCAGAAAAGGATTGTCTTAATTTATAAGATAAATTTAAGACAACACCTGCCATTTTCCATCACCTGCTAATTCTTGTCTTTTGACTTTGGTCAAATGTTGATCTTTGATACTTACACATCTACCCATGTGTCATGCACCTATAGGAGAGAAAATATGGGCTTGTCCCCTTGCTACAAATTGGAAAGGAGGGGGCACATGCCTAGGGAGGCATGCGCCTATGGATAGGGATGCCTGGAGTCCCATACAAATGGGGCTCCAGGTTGCTTCTTAGAATCAACTTAGGTAGGTGCCTAAGACTCAACTTTGACCAGTATTCGCACCACCTAAGGATGATTTGAGGGGTCTCTCATCTGATTGGATCAGATGATGTCATCCTACCAATCAAATTTAGATTTGATTGCATGAAGCAACTTGATTGGTCGGGATGATGTTGCACTGCATGCCGCAGCAGGGTCTATATAAACCCTATCTGCGACTAGCTTTCAAGAGGATCACCAATAGCCAATGCCACAAGGCTGCCCCTCTCCCTCCTCTATGCCATCTTCTAGCTCTCTCTCTCCTCTCCATGCCTAAGGAGATTTGGGCTCTAGTTTGGTGTGATCCAGGTAAGATAAAGGTGATGAGAAAGGAAGAAGACAGCATTGCTGTAAGAGATGATTCTAGATCCTCAAAAGGAGTTTTGAAGATCCTCCAAATTAGATCCAAATTTGATATTTAGAGAGGTGATAAAGAAGAAGAAGATCTCCAAATCTAGCTTGAGTGGATATCGATAGAGGCCAGGCAATTGCGTGGCTAGATCCAGAACCTCAAGCAATCAGCAGGATCATCACAGGATAACCTGATTACCGAACAAAAGGTATAAATTAAATTAGATTTAATTTTTTTATTTTATTTTATTAGATCTATAAAATTAGATTTGAAATATCTTAGATCTGATATAGATTTAAAATAGAAATTTTTGAAATATCTCTCTTAATCCAATCAGGTCTGAACGAACCTGACCCCAGAAATCAGGATTTTCACTTCATTTTCTGCAAGCTTTCCAATGGCTAGTTTTCACTCCCAACGACTATTTCAGTGCTTCCAATAGCTAGAAAACTCTCACCAACCATCTCCAAAGGTATTTAAAGGTGGAGAATCAATTGAAAAATAGGATTAAGGAATTTAGGGAGAGAAATTATTTTCCAAACCTAAGGGATTCTATTACACATCAATAAAAGAGAAAAAGAGAGGAATTTTGCAGCGATTTCAAAGAGCATTCAAGTGCTATCTTCTACAACTTCTCAAGCATCCTCTCAATCCTCAAAGAAGAATTTCCAAGCTTCAAAAGAGCCAATTATTCAACCTCTTCTTCGTGCTCAAAGAGTTTCAACTCTTTTTTTTATTTTTGTGTTGAAATTTTTATATTGCATTTTTATTTTTTTTAAGTTTCTTTGGGGGTAAGAAACTTGGGGATTAGGCTTGTCCAAGCATAAAATTGGATATTGTAGGTTTTGGTTGGTGAGTCTGAAAAACTAACTAGATTGTTAGTGAACCTAAAAAACTAATGGTGTTAGGTTTTGGTTGGTGCTCCTGTAAAAATCAACTAGGTTTGTTTGTGAGCCTAGAAAAACAAACACACTGTAATCAAGAATAAATTATAGTAGAAATCTCAAGAGAAGCTTGGGGAGTGGATATAGGTGCGGGTTGCACCGAACCATCATTAATCCTTGTGTATTTATGTTGTGCTTTTTTCTTCTTTTTCATTACATTTCTTGCATGCTTTTAATTCTTACTTTACTTTCATTGATTAATTTTGTTATCTTAATTCTACTACTTATATTGCATATATTTCAACCACACCACTTAAGTTAAAATAAAAGCACCCACTTGTTTCGAGTTAAATTTGGATAAAATTTTATAAGAACCCAATTCACCCCTCCCCCCCTCTTGGGTTGCTACCTCTGGGCAACAATTGGTATCAGAGCAGGTGTTCTGTTATTGATTTTTGACCTAATCATCTAGAGCAAAAGATTTTGGCAATCAAAAATAGAATCCATCTTTAATGAAGACCATTCTATTGATCGTCCCCCATTATTAAATGAATCAAATTATAGTTATTAGATAGTACAATTGCACATGTTCATACAAACACACGATTATAACTTATGGAAGATTATAATCGATGGCTCACACACCCCCAAAGCATTGAAAGAGCATGATAAGAAAATGGCCCAACATAATGCTAAGGCCATAAATATACTTTATTGCTTCTTGGATATTAATGAGTTTAATATAATTTCTTCATTTATTTCAGCAAAATGGATATGAAAAAATTAGAAACTATTTTTGAGAGAGCAAATCAAGAAGAAACATCAAGATTCCAAGAAGAAAAAAAGCTCACCCAAACATATGTCTCATGGATCATGAGGATGAAAAGAAAAATAAGAAGAAGAAACAAAGAAAGAAGAAAGCTTCAATTAAGGAGCAAAGTAAAGAAAAGGAAGATGAAAGAGAATAGCAAAAAGTAGATCAATTATGCTTGATGGATAAAGAGGAAGAATGTATCGCAAATCCTTGCCTCATGTCTAATAATGATGAGGTAAATATTAATAACTCTTTCGATTTAACTCTTGATGAATTATTTGAAGTCTTTAACGATTTAATGGATGAACATAAGAAACTAAGGCTGAAAAATAAAGAGCTTAAAAAATCTAATCTTACTTTGGCTAAAGAGAAAAATAAAGTCTTATGTGAAAAAGATGATCTTATGAAAGACATAAAAAATAAGGATAAAGAAAAGAAAGAATTCTTGAAACAAATTGAAACTTTAACTAAGAAAAATAAAAATCTTGCAAAATCTCAAAAATTCTTGGTTAAAGAAAAAGAAAAATTTTTGAAATCTAAAAAATCTCTTTTGAAAGAAAATATGAAACTAAGAAAAAAAATTGAAAATTTAAAATCCATGCTTGAAAAGTTTACACTTGGATCTCAAAAGCTTCAATCAATTTTGAATAATCAAAAGGCTATTTTCAATAAAGCTAGAATTAGTTATAATTCATTAAGAAAATAAAAATTTGTGAAGAATATGTTTAGCAAAGCTTCATCTAAAATTTATTTAATTATATATTTTATATGTAATAAAGTAGGCCATAAAATTTCTGAATGTAATACTAAAAGAATTGGTCATATTTTGATTAAGCAAATATGGATTTCAAAAGAAACCATAAGCTCTTACCATAATGGACCCAAGATGGCTTGGGTACCAAAGATTAGCAAATAATTTTGCAGGTTCACTAAGGATCCAATGGAATGAAAAGAGAAAATTTTTTTGATGGATGCCTTGAAAATGAAAATGGATGGACGATGCTTTCGGATAAAATCTAAACTTTTCTCACATTACACCATCAATATTTGTTTGATTAATTCTATTGATTCTAATAATCTATTTATGTAGTTTCATATCATATTTACTTGCTTGAAATACTCTCTATATTTTGATGAGATTAGAATGATTGATTGATTTTGATGCTTGAAATTATTTGAATACTTTGATTTTTAAATCAACATGCTCTCTTCTATATATCATGCTATGAATGAAATGATTTTATCTTAAAATTTAGCATGATATCTTAATTCTTCCCATATCAATTTTATAATTAATGAATTTAATTTAAAAAATGCTTAATTGAATGTGAATATTTTAATTGCTAAACCTACAAGGAAAACTATTTTTTTCTTGGCATTCCCTATAAGAAGCTAAATTATCAAAATTCTTTTAAAAATTTGAAACTCTCTAGTTGAACTGAACACATATAGCCTTCATCCAATTTTCTCTTATTTGATCTTATACAAATTGATTATTAGAACCCCCTCTTAACTGATTAATTTTTGATTCTCCAAATTGATTTGAATATCTTTCTTGATTATTGATTTGATTATTTTTATTATCTTAAAAGAGAATTTTTTGATGAACATTGATACTTTGTTCTGATTGTATGATTTTGAAAATTGAATTTGAGAAATAGTTGTCTTGAATCTTTTGAAGTTGATATCAAGCAAGATGTTTCAAGAATATTTTTATTTATTATTAAAGCTAAACTTTTAAAGAAGACTTTAGTTTTAAGTAATTGATATCAAATAGCTCACTATTTTCTATGTATTTGATTGATTTATCTTTCAAAAAAAAGTGAAAAGGATCTTTGCTTCAAATTTGATTTTGCATGGCTATATGTTTGATATGATATCATTTGAAACAAATGATGAAAAAAAATATTTTTCCCGACATAAGATCATTCAGATCTGACTGGATCTGAAAAAATATTTCAAATTTTTTTTCTAAAATTCTAATCAAATCTAAGACTTCTCAGATCTAATCATAGAGATCTGATATTAAAAGTTAAAAATAAAATTAAATCATATTTAATTTTATGTACCTGATTTGGTAATCTAATTATCCTATGATGATCCTATTGATTCTTGAGATTCTGAAAGGAGCCACGTACATGCCTGGCCTTTACTGGTATCCACTCAGATAGGATCTGAACATCTTCTCCAAAAATTAGATCTATATCTGATTTGAAAAGCCTTCAAATTAACTTTTGAGGGCAGCCTATTCGTCTCACGAACACCATCGCATAGATGTTGAATCTTGTGCCAAAATCTTGGACCTTCAACTCAGATTTATGCCTAACTTTTTAGGCATATAGAAGAGAGAGAGAAAGAGGATAGAGGGGGTGTGGATATCAGAGGAAAGGCTCCTTTGGATGTGAAAGAAATAAATTACTTTGAGGCAATTTTGTGAGAAGAGTTCTTATACTAGATATAGCACCATAAAGTGCCCCTTTTTGATCAAAAATCTGATTAATTCGACCATTGGGACTACTAGACCTGATCTCCACAAAAAACCCTAGATCTCATCTAGTTTTGATGCTAAAAATCCATCTGGAAGGTGGCAGCATGAAAGGATAAGGAAGAGTCCATGTGCGTCTAGGACTCTTCCCTCAAGAGTTTGATCCAAATCAAACTCTATCAAAACCTAATCTAGGTACATCTAAAAATCACAAAATTCTGCACACCTAAAGTATAACTCATGTCCTATCACATATCCAAAAATTAAAGCAAAATAATTTTTAAAAAAATTTCTAAAATTCTCTAATCATATGACCCATAATTCTCTCAATTGGGTCAATTATTGACCCTAGTCCAATTGCATTAGGAATGAATTTAATTTTTATAATTAATCTGATCTAGACTTATTTTAGTCAGATGAAAATAAACTCATTCAAGATATAGAAATGAGTCAAATCAAATTCAACTCGATTGTGATGAATCAGAAAGATTATAGATGAAGAAAGTCAGGCCAATCGTGTGCTCGCATGATTACCTTAAATCTGATTAGATCTAATCCAAATCAATCGAACTAGATTAGCTCGATTGATGACATCCAAACCCAAACCCTTATTTGTGTGATCTAGTTAGGTTCAATTTTGTATGGTAATAAGATATGTCATAATCTCCATCATCGATATCATCAAAATACCTTTCGATGGGACTAAAACTTTTCTACTTCTTACAATTAGAATGATCGATCATCAAAATTATTTTAATTGCTCTCAAAATCCACCAATGATACCTAGTAGTATATGGTGGCAATCCATCAGAACTGAAAGTGATCCTCTCGATGTTGCTACCTGTGTGATTAGGTTCTTCTATCTTGAGCACCGATAGGATTAGGGTTAAGGTGAACTCATCAAATCCAATATCCGTCATATGAATTAATCATTCGACTCGAGTCCTATGTGAAACCCTTTATAGAAACTCTTTCTATCATCTTCACTTTGCCATGGCCATGGGCTTATGGACTCGATTCTCATGATCATCATAAGGCTACTCCTTATCTATCGAGGTAGATAGATCCCTTATTGGTGCAATCCAATTCCTACAATGAACGTACTATAGCCAACATACATCTCAGGATTTTGAATGGCTAGAAGATCGAGTTATGGTGTAGTCAAACTACAACACCCTCTAGGTGAATTGTCGATTCACCTTAGATCAAAGAACTAGATACACTACTGCCGCATCGAGCCAAACATCGATGAGAAGGTAGACTTCCTTATGAATGCTTGAGGTGGTCATGCTCAGTGCCCTCGTTCTCTAACGAGTACCTATACTCTTGCTCCAGTATCTCCTCATCATAGACTCAAGACTCATCTACTCAAAGAAAGCGATCATACACCAACCTTCTAGATCAATCACCATTCTTGTGATGATTCTATGGTTGGAAGTAGTTTATGAGTTAATTATGAAAATTCATGTCTTAAATTTTTAACTCTTTAAAAATATGAATTATCATTATCATTAACTCAAAAGATTTATCACATATACTTTAAATACACACTATGATAGAAAATAATCTTTTTATTAATTTATAGTCAAAATTATAAAATTATCCTTAGAAGTGTATTACAAGTGTTAGCCAATCTGGCTTCTAGGGCACACACCAAACGAACTCCCACTTGACCTAAAGCCAATTGGCTACAAATCTATGTCCCATCTTCTCAAGGTGTGCTTCGATCTTCTGCTAGCCTAAAAGCTTCGTCAATGGATCTATCGCATTGTCTGTGGAGTTGACTCTTTTGACGTCGGCTCGAGGTAATCACGGATGAGGTGGAATCGCCACTCGATGTGCTTGAATTTTTGGTGCGACCTCGACTCCTTTGCTAGGGCTATGGCACCATTATTGTCGCAGTACAGAGGGACCGCATCTGATGGCATCACTCCAAGTTCTGCGGCGAACTTCTTATACAAGAATGCCTTCTTTGTAGCTTCTAATGCAGCTATGTACTCTACTTCTATGGTGAAATCTGCTATCATAGTCTGCTTGGAACTCTTCCAGTTGACAGCACCACCATTACACACAAACAGACTACCAGATGTCGCATTCAATCATCTATATCAGACATAAAATCTGAGTCAGTATAATCCTATACTTGAAGTTCTCCATTACTAAAAACTAAGAACATATCTTTAGTCCTTCTCAAGTACTTAAGGATACATTTCATAGAAGTCCAGTGCTCTTCATCTGGATTCGACTGATATCTGCTCGTAACACTCATAGCATGGGCGATATCAGGTCATGTACATAGCATGGCGTACATGAGACTCCCTGTTACTGAAGCGAAATAGATGTTGCTCATGCATTCAATCTCCTTAGGTGTGTTGGAACACATCTTCTTGAAGAGATGAATACCATGTCTGAAGGACACCAATCCCCTCTTGGAGTTTTCCATGCTAAACCTCTTCAGTACCTCGTCTATGTACATCTTCTGTGAGAGACCCAGCATCTTATTCGGTCTATCCCTATAGACCTTAATTTCTAGAATAAAGGATGCTTCTCTTAGGTCTTTCATAGAGAATTCTTTTGATAACCATATTTTAACTATGGTCAACATGAAAATATCATTCCAAATAAGGACGACATCATCCATGTACAGTACAAGAAAGAGAATAGTGCTTCCACTAATCTTTTTGAATATTCATGGTTCCTCTTCATTCTTGATGAATTCAAATGATTTGATCACATCATTGAAATGAGCATTCCAGCTTCAAGATGCTTGCTTAAGTCCATAGATGGATCTTTGTAGCTTGCAAACCTTGGATCAACATCACTGGATGTGAAACCTAGTTACTGTTCCATATAGATATCTTCCTCAAGATATCCATTTAAGATGGCCATTTTCACGTCCATCTATCATATTTCATAATCAAAATAGACTATAACAACAAGTACAGATGGATTTTAGCATGGCTACTGGCGAGAAGGTATCCTGTCAATGCCTTCATGCTGACTATACCCATTCGCCACTAATCTAGCCTTGAATATCTTCATATTTTCATCTGCACCTATCTTTCTCTTATAGATCCATTTACATCCAATAGGTACTATACGTTCAAATGGATCTACCAAGATCCAGACTTAGTTTGAGTACATTGAGTCAATCTCGACTTCATTGCCTCTAACCATTTTTTGGAGTCGATATCTAATATCGTCTCATCATAGGTTTTGGGATCATCACCATGAACCCCATTTTTCATGAGGAAAAATTTCTCTACATCTTCTGAAATAGTACCTAAGTACCTTTCAGGAGAATGAAAAATCCTTTTTGATCTATGAGATAGAGGAGGTAGTGATTGGACTGACTCAGTCTGATTGGATTTCATAGGATCCTTAGCTCATTGCTCTTGGGAGACTTTCTTCTTGAGCCTAATTTGCCTTCCAATGCCACCATCTTGAATAAACTATTTTCCAAGAAAGATGGCATGTCAACTCACAATCATATTATGGTCTTTTAGAATATAAAAATAATATCCTAATAACTCTTTAGGATATCCTATGAATCAAGCTATAAAGGATCTATACTCTAACTTGTCCGCCTGTTGTCTCTTGACATGAGCTGGACAATCCCAAATTTTGAGGTGACTCAGACTTGGTTTCTTACCATGTCATATCTCATACGGTATGGTAGGAATGATTTTAGAGGGCATCCTATTCAGGAAATAAATAGTGGTCATTAGACAATGTCCCCAAAGAAACTCATAAAGGTTCATGAAGCTCATCATAGATTGGATCATATCCAATAAGATTCAGTTTCTCCATTCTGAAACTCCAATGAGTTTAGGTGTTCCAAGTGGAGTCCATTGAGAGATTATGCCATTTTGCTTAAGATAGTCTAAAAATTTTCAACTAAGATATTCACCTCCTCGATCTGATCGAAGAATCTTAATGAATTTTCTAATTTATTTTCTACTTCATATCTAAATTCTTTAAACTTTTTAAAAGCTTCAGAATTATGTTGCATCAAATACACATACTTATACCAAGATAAATCATCAGTAAAGATGATAAAGTAGACATGGTTGCCTCTAACCGACACATTAAATGGGCCGCACACATCAATATGTACTAGGACAACCAGTTTTGTAGCCCGTTTCCCATGTCCTACAAAAGGGAGCTTGGTCATTTTGTCATAAAGGCATGATTCATAAATCAGATATGACTCGAAAGTCAATGGACTCAATAGCTTGGATTTCTCCAATTTGTTAACCCTGTATTCTGCTATATGACCTAGCCTAAGGTGCCACAGATACCTATCATTTAGACTATCCCTAGGTCATTTTGATCCTATGGCATTCATGTTTTGCTCAATATTGAAAATAGAAACATCAATATATAACTGATAGAGATCATTTATAAGAAAACCACTTTCAATTTTATTTCATTCATAAAGAATAATACAATGGTCCTTAAGAAAACTAATTACATAGCCTTCCTATGCTAAACATGAAATAGAAATCAAATTCTTGCTTGCTGCAGGCACATAAAAATAGTTTTTAAAAACTAAATCTAATCCTAACAGTAATTGCAGAGGATATGTTCTAATGGCTACTGCAGCAACTCTTGCTCCATTCCCGATGCATAGGATCATCTCACCATCCCTCAGCCTCCTGCTATCCTCAAGACCCTGCATAAAAGTGCATAAGTGAGCACTAGAACTAGAGTCAAGCACCCAATTGGATGCAGAAGAAATCGTAAGATTAGATTCTATAACGAGCATACCTCCAAAAGGACCAGCCTACTTCTTATTCTTCAGGCTGGCCAAGTACAAGGGGCAGTTCTGCTTCCAATAACCATCTTTGTTATAATGGAAATATTTTTCTTTGTCAGCAGCCTTCTTCTTTGGCTCTGCCTTCTTCTTCTTCTCACCATCTTCTCAAGGTGTGCTTTGATCTTCTGCTAGCCTAAAAGCTTCGTCAGTGGATCTATCGCATTGTCTGTGGAGTCGACTCTTTTGACGTCGACTCGAGGTAATCGCGGATGAGGTGGAATCACCACTCGATGTGCTTGAATTTTTTGTGCGACCTCGGCTCCTTTGCTAGGGCTATGGCACCATTATTATCGCAGTACAGAGGGACGGCATCTGATGGCATCACTCCAAATTTTGCGGCAAACTTCTTATACCAGAATGCCTTCTTTGTAGCTTCTAATGCCGCTATGTACTCTACTTCTATGGTGAAATCTGCTATCATAGTCTGCTTGGAACTCTTTCAGCTGACAGCACCACCATTACACACAAATAGACTACCAGATGTCGACATTCAATCATCTATATCAGACATAAAATCTGAGTCAGTATAATCCTATACTTGAAGTTCTCCATTACTAAAAACTAAGAACATATCTTTAGTCCTTCTCAAGTACTTAAGGATACATTTCATAGAAGTCCAGTGCTCTTCATCTGGATTCGACTGATATCTGCTCGTAACACTCATAGCATGGGCGATATCAGGTCATGTACATAGCATGGCGTACATGAGACTCCCTTTTGCTGAAGCAAAATAGATGTTTCGCATGCATTCAATCTCCTTAGGTGTGTTGGAACACATCTTCTTGAAGAGATGAATACCATGTCTGAAGGACACCAATCCCCTCTTGGAGTTTTCCATGCTAAACCTCTTCTGTACCTCTTCTATGTACATCTTCTGTGAGAGACCCAGCATCTTATTTGGTCTATCCCTATAGACCTTAATTTCTAGAATAAAGGATGCTTCTCTTAGGTCTTTCATAGAGAATTCTTTTGATAACCATATTTTAACTATGGTCAACATGGAAATATCATTCCCAATAAGGACGACATCATCCATGTACAGTACAAGAAAGAGAATAGTGCTTCCACTAATCTTTTTGAATATTCATGGTTCCTCTTCAATCTTGATGAATTCAAATGATTTGATCACATCATTGAAATGAGCATTCCAGCTTCGAGATGCTTGCTTAAGTCCATAGATGGATCTTTGTAGCTTGCAAACCTTGGATCAACATCACTGGATGTGAAACCTAGTTGCTGTTCCATATAGATATCTTCCTCAAGATATCCACTTAAGAAGGCCATTTTCACATCTATCTATCGTATTTCATAATCAAAATAGGCTGTAACAATAAGTACGGATGGATTTTAGCATGGCTACTGGCGAGAAGGTATCCTGTCAATGCCTTCATGCTGACTATACCCATTCGCCACAAATCTAGCCTTGAATATCTTCATATTTTCATCTGCACCTATCTTTCTCTTATAGATCCATTTAAATCCAATAGGTACTATACCTTCAGATGGATCTACCAAGATCTAGACTTAGTTCGAGTACATTGAGTCAATCTCGACTTCATTGCCTCTAACCATTTTTTGGAGTCGATATCTAATATCGTCTCATCATAAGTTTTGGGATCATCACCATGAACCCCATTTTTCATGAGGAATATTTTCTCTACATCTTCTGAAATAGTACCTAAGTACCTTTCAGGAGAATAAAAAATCCTTTCTGATCTACGAGATAGAGGAGGTAGTGATTGGACTGACTCAGTCTGATTGGATTTCATAGGATCCTTCGCTCGTTGCTCTTGGGAGACTTTCTTCTTGAGCCTAATTTGCCTTCCGATGCCAACATCTTGAATAAACTATTTTCCAAGAAAGATGGCATGTCAACTCACAATCATATTGTGGTCTTTCAGAATATAGAAATAATATCCTAATAACTCTTTAGGATATCCTATGAATCGAGCTATAAAGGATCTATACTCTAACTTGTCCGCCTGTCGTCTCTTGACATGAGCTGGACAATCCCAAATTTTGAGGTGACTCAGACTTAGTTTCTTACCATGTCATATCTCATACGGTATGGTAGGAATGATTTTAGAGGGCATCCTATTCAGTAAATAAATAGTGGTCCTTAGACAATGTCCCCAAAGAAACTCAGAGAGGTTCATGAAGCTCATCATAGATTGGATCATATCTAATAAGGTTCAGTTTCTCCATTCTGAAACTCCATTGAGTTTAGGTGTTCCAAGTGGAGTCCATTGAGAGATTATGCCATTTTGCTTAAGATAGTCTAGAAATTTTTAACTAAGATATTCACCTCCTCGATCTGATCGAAGAATCTTAATGAATTTTTTAATTTATTTTCTACTTCATATCTAAATTCTTTGAACTTTTTAAAAGCTTCAAAATTATGTTGCATCAAATACACATACCTATACCAAGATAAATCATCAGTAAAGATGATAAAGTAGACATGGTTGCCTCTAACCGACACATTAAATGGGCCACACACATCAATATGTACTAGGACAAGCAGTTTTGTAGCCCTTTTCCCATGTCCTACAAAAGGGAGCTTGGTCATTTTGTCATAAAGGCATGATTCACAAATCAGATATGACTCGAAAGTCAATGGACTCAATAGCTTGGATTTCCCCAATTTGTTAACCCTGTCTTCTGCTATATGACCTAGCCTAAGGTGCCACAGATACCTATCATTTAGACTATCCCTAGGTCATTTTGATCCTATGGCATTCATGTTTTGCTCAATATTGAAAATAGAAACATCAATATATAACTGATAGAGATCATTTATAAGAAAACCACTTTGAATTTTATTTCTTTCGTAAAGAATAATACAATGGTCCTTAAGAAAACTAATTACATAGCCTTCCTATGCTAAACATGAAATAGAAATCAAATTCTTGCTTGCTGCAGGCACATAAAAATAGTTTTTAAAAACTAAATCTAATCCTAACAGTAATTGCAGAGGGTATGTTCTCATGGCTACTGCAGCAACTCTTGCTCCATTTTCAACGCATAGGATCATCTCACCATCGCTCAGCCTCCTGCTATCCTCAAGACCCTGCATAAAAGTGCATAAGTGAGCACTAGAACTAGAGTCAAGCACCCAATTGGATGCAGAAGAAATCGTAAGATTAGATTCTATAATGAGCATACCTCCAAAAGGACCTGCCTCCTTGTTCTTCAGGCTGGCCAAGTACAAGGGGCAGTTCTGCTTCCAATAACCATCTTTGTTATAATGGAAATATTTTTTTTTGTCAGCGGCCTTCTTCTTTGGCTCTGCCTTCTTCTTCTCACCATCCAACTTATGCTTCTTCACGGACTTCTTCTTCTTTCCAAAAAACTTTCTCTTGGAAGAAGTTTACTCCACAGCAAGTACTAAGTCTTTAGAACCTTTCATAGAAAGCTCAGTAGTAACCAGCATATTCATAAGTTCTACTAGAGTATTCTGTAGTTTACATATGTGCTGGTTCATAATGAGCTGCTCACATACATCAGTCAAGGATTACAGAATTATATCAATCTACAAATCCTTATCTAACTTGACACCGAGCTTTTCAAGCTCTTCTAAGTCCTTGATCATCAACAGATAATGACCTTGGACTGACTTTCCATCATGCATTTGAGCTTAAAAAGTCTTCTAGTGACTTGACATTTGGCTGCATGACTTTGTTCACCAAACAGCTCTTATAGGTGAGCCAAGATTTGGCAGCTAGTCTTAATGTCTTTATGTTAGTGCAGGAGCTTATCAGATGTTGAGCCGAACATGTAATACCTGGCTTTATTATCATCATCCATCCATTTCTCTAGAGACGCTCTCTGATCAACGAATGGATGGGCTAGTAAAGTGGGAGGATTCTGTTCCAACACATGAGTCAACTTCTCAAAATCCAAAATAATTTTAAAGTTTCGAAGCCAATCCTTGAAGTTGAATCTGGTCAGTTTATGGTTGTCTAGGATACGGGCTAGTGGGTTGGATGCAGATATTTTTCTATAGAGAGTCAAAGATTCTAGTTAGATTTTATAATTAAATTTAATTAATTTATTTAAAAATTTTATTTTTTAAATAAATTAGGATTCAATTATGTTCTTGGATACCTACACTCCCTATGTAGATATGCGAAAATCTTCATGATTAATTGATTTCTAGTGGGGGGTGTGGTCCTACCGACTGGCTCACCACCTCACCTAATAGTTATTGGTGATGGGTCAACCGATGAATGGACAACTCTTATCCAATGATTCTCTAATTATAGTGCACCTAATCCTGATCTCTAATTCATGAATCTGACCATGTCCAAAATATTGATCCACTCCTTAGTTAAGTCAGACCCACCATTTGCATGAATTAAATTTCTGATTGAATCCCTCATTGCATCTAGAATATTAAGCCCAACCCATCCTCCAATCTGTACATCCAATGCCTAATAGACATGGTTGCATCTTTTTGGTGCAACTGAACCATTATAACCAATTGAGAACAATCAACCCTAGGAGGGGCCCACATATCTACAATGATGGAAGACCAATTGACTTAATCTTTTCTTAGGAAAATTCAATTTAGGTCTCTTAGACTTGACTCAATCATAATAGTTATAACAAGCCTAGTGACATGGGTTAGCTTGAACTGTTAGCCACCTCAAATCAGAACTGGGTTGACACAAATGGTTAGGTAAGTGAGATCAGTAGAAGAGATATGCCATTAACTCGATAAGAATGCATTCAGATCGAGTAGCTCTCAATTAAAAATCTATCGATCATATCTGCCAAACTTACCTTAGACACCAAATTATTGAACCAAAACTAATCGAATTAGCCTACAATCCAGGCTCGAACCATGGAGCCAAATTAGGTTTTAATTGGATCGATCACATGTGGCTGTGGGTCAACTTTCACCCAGACTTACAACTATTGGACTGGTCAATTCTAAGCACTCTTGATCCCACCTAACCAACTCTTGATTTGGTTTGATCAATCACTAGACCTAATTGAGCTACCCAAGCCCAAATCCAATTTTATAAAATTATCTTAGATCTAAAAATTCTTAATTTTTGATCTAATTAGTTTTATAATCTTAATTATTAATTAAGTTTGGGTTCATAAATAAAAAATATGTATCAAAATCTTAGGGTTTTAGGCTCTAGGGATTTGTAGAAAATAAGTTCTGATTTTTTATTAAGGACGAACGCGCAGCACCCATACATACCATAAGAATATCTCACCAAATGGAAGAAGGGGGCCTTTAAATCCTACTTTGTTCTTATGATTGGACGGCCAAAGAGAATGCCTTAATCAAAAATATAATTGAAACTATAAAACTAGTTAGATCTAGATCATATATCACATATATAATTAATGATCTAACTAATACATGCTTTGCATACATCTCATGTATCATCACTAAATTAAATATGCATATTTTTTAGATCTAAAATATCATATATAACATCTAAAAAATAGATTTAAATTTGATCATATCAAAATAAAACTATTCTAGATAATTTATAGAACTATTCTACAACTAGTCTAAACATGCATCTTTTCATATCACATATGAATAAATCAAAAATTAAAAACTTTATTTTTTATTTTTTAGATCTGATTATAATAATTATAATATTAAAAAAATAAAAATTAAATAGATCTAAAATTATATTTTAGTAAATTAGTAATATAATTATACTAGACTACACATAGAACTATTCTATTCCTAGTCTAGTCATGCATCTCATACATATTAGATCTAAATGATTTAATTTTAATTTTCTAATTTTAGATATAATCATATCTAATGTGATATCTAAAATAAAATTAGATCTAAAATAGATCCGAAGAACTACAACCTGGCTCTAATACCAGTTGAAGAAAAAACCCATTTTTTCCGACATAGGATCGTTCATATCTAATTGGATCTGAAGGAATATTTTAATTTTTTTTTTTTAAATTCTAATCAACTCTATGACTTCTCAAATCTGATCATAGAGTTCTGATATTAAAAGTTAAAAATAAAATTAAATTATTTTTAATTTTAAGTTTTGTACCTAACCTTTTAAGCATGTAGAAGATAGGAAGAGAGAGGATAAAGGGGGTGTGGATATCAGAGGAAAGGGTCCTTTGGGTGTAAAAGAAAATAAATTACGTTGAGGTAATTTTGTGAGAAGAGTTCTTATACTAGACATAGCTCCACAAAGAGTACCTTATTGACTAAAAACCTTATTAATTTGACTATTGGGACTTCTAGACCTGATCTCCATAATAAACCCTAGATCTCATCTAGTTTTGATGCTTAAAATCTATCTGGAAGGTAGCAGCATGAAAGGATAAGGAAGAGTCCATGTGCATCTAGGACTCTTCCATTAAGAGTTTGATCCAAATCAAACTCTATCAAAAACTAGCCTACACACCTCTAAAAATTACAAAACTTTGCACACATAAAGTATTACTTGTGCCCTCTCACATAGCCAAAAATTAAAGCAAAATATCTTTTAAACAAATTTCTAAAATTCTTTGATCATATGACCCTCAATTCTCTCAAATGGGTCAACTATTGACCCTAGTCCAATTGCACTAGGAATGAATTTAATTTTCATAATTAATCTGACCTAGACTTATTTCAGTCAGATAAAAATAAACTCATTCAAGATATAGAAATGAGTCAAATCAAATTTGACTTGATTGCAACAAACTAGAAATATTATAGAAGGAGAAAGTCAGACTCAATCATGTGCTAGCATGATTACCTTGAACTTGATTGGATCTAATCCAAATCAATCAAACTAGGTTAGCTCAATTGATGACATCTAGACCCAAATCCTTGATTGTGTGACCCAGTTAGATATAGTTTCGTATGGTAATAAGATATGTTATGATCTTCATCGTCGACATCATCGAAATACCTTTTGATAGATCAGAACTTTTCTGATTCATACAATTAGAATAATCGATCATCAAAATCATTCTAATTGCTTCCAAAATCAATCAATGACACCTAGCAATATATGGTGGCAACCCATCAAAACTGAAAGTGTAGCTACCCATGTGATTGGGTTCTTCTATCTTATTCTCCGATAGGATTAGGGTTAAGTTGAACTCATCAAACCCAATATCCATCATATGAATTAATCATTTGACTCAAGTCTTATATGAAATCCTTTATAGAAACTCTTTCTATCATCTTCACTCTATCATGGCCATGGGCTTATGGACTCGATTCTCATGATCATCATAGGGCTCCTCCTCTATCGAGGTAGATAGATCGCTTATTGGTGCAATCTAATTCCTACAATGAACGTACTATAGCTAACATACACCTCAGGATTTTGAATGGCTAGTAATCGAGTTATAGTGTAGTCAAACTGTAATACTCTCAAGATGAATTACCAATGCACCTCAGATCAAAGAACCTAACACACTACCGCAACATCGAGCCAGTCATCGATAAAAAGGTAGACTTTCTTATGAATGCTCGAGGTGGTCACGCTCATTGCCTTCGTTCCCTAACAAGTATCTGTATTCTCGCTCTGGTGTCTTCTCACCATAGACTCAAAACTCTTCTACTCAAAGGAAGCAATCATATACCAACCTTCCTGATTAATCACCATCCTCATGATCATCCAACGATCGAAAGTAGTTTATGAGTTAATTATGAAAATTCATGTCTTAAATTTTTAACTCTTTGAAAATATAAATTTTCATTACCATTAACTTAAAGGATGTATCACATATACTTTAAATATATAGTATGATAGAAAATAATTTTTTTATTAATTTATAATCAAAATCATAAAATTATCCTTCGAAGTATATTATAAGTGTTAGTCAATCTGGCTTCTAGGGTGCACATCTAACAATAAATTAAAAAATAAATATCATTTCTAAATCTATAATTGCTTGATATTTCTTAAGAAAAGAAAGAGATGACCTTTTTGAAGAATTATTGAAAATTTCTTGATGATTTATCTTGATTGATTTGCTGATATCAATTCAAATTGATTTATCATTCAAAATTCTCAAAACTATTTAATTTGAATTAATTCATCTTTATCAATTCAAAACTAAAATCATTGGTATCAAGATGAATTTGCAAATTAATTTTTAAATGGTATTGAACCAAGAATATCATGATTTAGTCTTAATTTCAGTTTTATTAGTATCAAGACAATCTTTCAAAGAAATGGCTTTGTTTGCTAAATTAAGGAGAAGAAAATATTAAAGAAGAATTGATCATTTATTTTTAAAAAGGCTTTAAAATTAAAAATTTCTTTCAAATTTAGAAAATCTAAATTTAGTAGTTAAATTCATGTTAAATATTCTTGATTTGAAAGAAAAGGGAGAGAAAACTTGTTAGCTAAAATAATTGAGCCAAAATTATGAGAAAGAGGGAGAGATAATGTTATTGAAATATTAAAATAAAAATGAACTCTTGGTATCACCAAAATAAGAGAAGAAATATTTTTTTATCTTAATTTAATTAAAAATTTTGATTAATTTATTTTGAGATAAATATACTTTGATCTTAAGTTCTCAATCAATTAATTTATAATCTTCTTAAATTGGGCTTTCATGTATTTATTCAATTTAATTTACTTTAATTGATTGCTATATCATTTTTGATAACTATTCAAAGTGAAATTGAATTTAAAACATATGTTTACTCCAAGAAATAAATCTTTAAACTCAAATTTGAAACTTATTTAAATATTTAAATTTGATACTAAAATTTTTATGAGCATTGCAAAATTCTTTTGAATTGTTTGTGTTGAAATAATTTTTACTAAAAGAAAGGAATTTAAAAATATCTCTGTCTATTACTTTGATACTATTTATTTTACTTTGCTTGATACATTCTCGATACATATCTTTTTCAAACTTAATTGACTAAAATTTTTTAAGAAATGAAAAGATTGAATATTAAAGTATATACTATGCTTTATATCACATTCAAATCTTTTAAAAAACTCTATTCCTCTTAAAGCTTAAAAGTGCATATTTGAATATTTGATTAAAGAGTATATTCATTCAAAAAGAAAAAAACATATGATATTTAAATTTAAACTAATTTTTAAAATTTAAATAAATATTTAAAACTTATTTTGAGTCAAAGGATAAATTTTTAAAAGGTAGACGATTCATTTCAATTAATTTTATGAATTTAATACATCTCTCATTTTAATACTTTGATGTTGATTTTGATGACTTCTTATTTCTTCTCATGAGCTTTTTGATGTTGACAAAAAGGGAGAGAAGTATGTTGAGCATATGAAATATGTATGTACAATGATGTGCAATAAATTAAAGACTCATTAAGAATTCTTTCATGAAGTTTAATTCATTATTCTTAACTTGATTCACATTAGTTTCTTTAATATATACTCAAAATTTTGCGATCATCAAAAATTTGGAGATTGTTGATCCCATGATTGATTTTAATGATTGCCATACCTTGAGTTTATTATGTATCTAATCATGTATCTCAAGAATGTGTGTAGGATTATTCAAGTATCCAAAATGAAGAATTTATCTCAAGAATAAATCCTCTCAAGATGCCATGCCAAAATACTTAAAAGATCAAATTCACACATATTTGAATGGCTTGGTATGAAGAAAGTATGATTAAAAGAAGAGAAATTAAAATTGAAGGAAGCAATCTTGTTTAGAAAAGTTTGGGGCTAAGAAATTCAAGTTTGGAAGGTCAAATATTGAAGAAAAATGAAGCCAAAATTTTTAGAGACCTCTCCTAAAAATTTGGAGGCTTCTCCAAGCTGTTTGGCACTCCTGCATATTGCCCTGGCACAGGCTCGAGACCTCTCCAAAACTGGGCGAGACCTATCCATTTCAGGAGAAAGAAATCACATTTCTTTATTCTAAGATCGAGAGCTCTCCAAAATTCTCGAGAGCTCTCACTGTGAAATCAAGACGTCTTGAAAATTCTCATGAGCTCTCGCTAGAAAATCAAGAGCTCTCATAGAAAAATCGAGAGCTCCCCAAATTCACGACAGCCTTCAATAGAATTTTTCTGCATGCTTTCCAACGGCTAGTTTTCACTCCAAATGGCTATTTCAGTGCTTCCAATGGCTAAAAATCTCTCTCCAACCATCTCCAAAGATATTTAAAGATAGAAAATCAATTAAAAAAAAAAGATTAAGAGATTTAGAGAGAGAAATCATTTTTCAAACCTAAGGGATTCTATTGCACATCAATAAAAGAGAAAAAGAGAGGAATTTTGCAGTGATTTTAAGGAGCATTTAAGAGCTATCTTCTATAACTTCTCAAGCATCCTCTCAAGCCTCAAAGAAGAGTTTCCAAGCTTCAAAAGAGCCGATTATTCAACCTCTTCTTCGTGTTCAAAGAGTTTCAACTCTATTTTTTATTTTTGTGCTGAAATTCTTATATTATATTTTTATTTCTTTTTAAGTTTCTTTGGAAAAAAGAAACTTGAGGATTAGGCCCATCTAAGCTTAGAATTGAACATTGTAGGTTTTGATTGATGAGCCCGAAAAACCAACTGGATTATTAGTGAACTAGGAAAACTAATAGTGTTAGGTTTTGGTTGGTGCTCTTGTGAAAATCAACTAGGTTTGTTTGTGGGCTTGGAAAAATAAACACACTATAATGAAGAGTAGATTATAATGGAAATCCCAAGAAAAAATATGAGAGTGGACGTAGGTGCGGGTTCCATCGAACCACTATAAATCTTTGTATGTTTGTATTGTGCTTTTTTCTTCTTTTCTTTACATTCCTTGCATACTTTTAATTCTTGCTTTACTTTCATTGTTTAATTTTGTTATCTTAATTCCATTGTTTATTTTGCATATATTTCAACCACAGCACTTAAGTTAAAATCAAAGCACACACCTATTTAGAGTTAGATTTAGATAAAATTTTATAAGAACCCAATTCCCCCCCCCCCCCCCTCATGGGTGCTACCTCTAGGCAACAATAGGCATTGGGTCTGACAAATTCATCTTGATCTAAATCTTGTCGGGGCATGTGATAGAAGAACCCAATCATATAGTTGGCTACACTAATAGGTTCGTATTCAGTTCTGATGAATTGCCACCACATATTGCAAGATGTCACTGATGGATTTTAAGACCAAGTAGTGTTATCTTGATGATGGATAATTCTAACTGGATGAATTCGAAAGAGTTTTGGTCTGTCAAAAGGTGTTTCAATAATGTCGATGATGGAGATCATGATATGTCCCATTATCATACAGAATTGAATCTAACTAGATCATATAAATAAGGGTTTGGATCTTGATGTCATTAATTGGGCTAACATAGTCCAATTGATTTGGATTAGATCTAATTAGGTTCAAGAAAATCATGCCAGCACATGATTGGATCTAACTTTCTTCTCCTATGGACTTTCTGGTTGATCTAGACTCAATCAAATTTGATTTGGCTCATTCAAGAACCCTGTATGGGTTTGTTTTGGTCTAACTAGACCTTATCCTATTTAGATTAGATCTTGTCTCAGTCAGATTAGCACTTGTTCTAGTCTCAAATGGAAAGGACTAGGACAAACCCCTAGTTTGACTTGGTCTTTGTAGGAAAGAAGGATCAGGAGCATTCACCCCCTAGAATTTTTCTTAAGGTGCATGCCCCTAAATGATTTGTAGAAAGAAAGAGAGCACACACCCCCTCCTAGCATGTGTCCCTTGTAGATAAGAATAGAGGTTGGTTTGTTTTGATTTAAACTCTTTTCAATGGATTAATAGAATTTAAATTAAAACAAATTCTAAGAGAGAGATTATCTAGCACCTAACCCATCTTATCTGGATAAGGTGGTGCATGCCAAGAAGGAATTTTGTGCAACAAAAACCCATGCAGAATTTGAAGTGGGGTAGTGGCTTGGAGAAGAGTTCTTTTGCTTCTTAAAGTTTGATCCGATCAAACTTCAAGAAGCCCTAGGATTTTGAGTCACCTGTTTAGTCTATAAATAGGGACCTAGTCTAAAGAGTTTGGCTATTCCAATTCAATTCTTTGCGCCCAGACCCTATCCCTCTCTTTTATGCCTTCGCTCCCACCTCTTCTCCTCTTCTCCATGCCTAAGTGTTGGGCAGATCAGCATTCCAAGCATTGAAGTGCTGCCGCTGCAAGACCACATCAAGAGGTTCCTGATCGTGTGTTGATCGGATAACTATCGAAGATCGGATCGAAGGCATGCCAAGGAGTTTCATGATTTGATTTTCAGAGATCAAATCAAGAAGGAGAAGACCTCCAGATCTGACCCATTTGGATGCTGGTAGAGGTCGGGCACGTGTGTGGCTAAAATTAGAATCTTGGATAGCTTCCAGAACATCGCAGTAAGTGAATGGTTCACTTGCAACACGTGGTACATGATACCATATTTTATATTTTTTTTTTAAATCTATCTAATCAGATTTGAGAACTCTTGTAGTTGATCAAATCCTTATTTAAAAAAAATAAATAAATTTTGCTGCATGACCTGATCCGATTAGGTCGATCCTGCAATTCCTTCAACTGATATCAGAGCTATAGTTTTAGTTCTAGATCTAAATTAGTACAGATCTAAAATTTTATATTGATGAGATCATATATTTTTCTATTTTTACATGAGATGTAGTCAGATGTATTGCATGAGATGTTATTTTTTAAATTGATTCATGAGATGTATGCAAAGCATGTCTAGAATTGATCTGATATATCCGATATATGCTAGATCTACTTCTTATAATAGTAGAATTTTTTTTTGATTGGGGCTTTCCTCTTAGCCATCTGATTATAAGAGTAAGAAGGGTTTAAAGGCCCTCCCTTTTCATTTGATAGGGTGCTCTTATAGCATGTAGGGGTGCTTTGTGTCTATCCTCAATCAAAAAATAAAAACTTACTTTCTGCTAAACCCTAAATTCAAAATCCAAAATCCCTATGATCTAGTTACATGTTTTGTTTTTGCACCATGATATATTTAATTAAGAATTAAGTGATGAAACTAATTACATCTAAAAAATTAAGAATTTTCAGATCTAAGACACCTTTATAAAACATGGGTTCAGGGTTTGGATAGCTTGATTAGGTCTAGCTTGAGCAATTAATCAAACCAAATCAAGTGTTGGTTAGGTAGGATCAAAAGTGCTTAAATTGACCAGCCCAATAGTTGAAGGTTTAGTCAAGATTGATTCACAACCACATGTAGTCGATCACCTCAAGATCTAATCATGCTTTGTAGTTCTAGCCTTGATTGTAGGCTAACCCCGATCAATTTTGATTCAACAAATTGTTGTCTAAGATAAGTCCAGCAGGTATGATCGATGATTTTTAATTGGGAGCTACTTGACCAGGAAGCATCCATGGTGAGTTAATGGCATATCTTGAAGAAAACCTAGTAGGGTTGTGAGCATGCTATTCGAAATTTTCTCAAAATATATAACAGTAGAAGCAAAATTAATCTACATTAATTCTATGCACGCTATGATCTAATCATAAATCTTTTCTAGGATCTTTGACATGTTAATATGAATCAAAAAAATAAAATGCATTGGATCAGCAAATCACATTTGCTGACTGATATATGTTCGGAATATAGTACCTATGCATGAGTAGATGAACTCCACAATCTGATCCATCGGAAGATGCTCTCCCATCGTGCTATAGCTGCACACATGTCCAGCCTCTATAGTGAGTCCACATGGAGCTCCTGGTCTCGATTAGCCCCTCTAGGGTGTTAGCTCTTTGCCAGGACTTTCGATAGTCAATCTTCATTAATCTGATCGATGGTCCACTTCTAGGTCTCTCGGACACTCTGGAAGACTAGAAAATGATCTGTAGAGGTTAATGATGTGGTGATAAAAAATTGATGGAGATCTAAAACTCATAGCATTTAATCTCTCCATCCAAAACCTAGAGTCCCAACTCTAGGATTTTGCACTCACCCATAAGGATCTTCACCCTCTTCTCTCTTCAAAAAACCTTATGCCAAAAGAGATCGCCCCACCTTGATTTTCATCTCATAGAAATTCCTCACAAAAACTCTCTCTTCCTCATGCATACCCCTCTCAGATTTCTTGTGCATCTAAATGCATGCCCATAAAAAAATCTCATTTTAAAATGGGCAACCTGAGATGGTAGGATATGGATTGGAGGTTTCAACCATGTAACTTGAATTAAAATGCTTCTTATCCCATTCTTATGCCCACACAGGTGAGAAGCACATAGAAGGACTCTCCTTCTGTGTGCCTCTCTGTGGAAAATCACACAAAAATGTGCAACGAAAGGAGAATGGCATAGGGAGCAGATAAGGCATTGGGAGTTAGGAGGTTTGAACTTCTAACCAACCAAGTTGAATTCAAAATTCAATTTAGTTTGAACTGATCCAATCCTTGGACTAGGTCGAAAGCAAAAATATGGATAGTGCAAGCTCTCTTCTGGCATGGAGAAATCCCACGCACATTCACAATATGCATGGAGAAAAAGAATGAGTCAAAGTACCATGGCATAGGGAGATTTGATTCAAAAATCAAAAATCATTTGACTTGGTCCAAATTGGCTTTATCCAAACCAATTTATTTGGATCCAACTAGATCTGGTTAAACCCAACAAAATTAGGCTTAAGCCAAACCAATAAACTTCTAATCAAATTAGAAATTAATTACGACCATCCTCTAATCATATCAGGATCGAATCTTCCATAGCAATTAGATCATCACATGATCAGATCAGGTCAAACTTAATTGAATCAAATTCAATTTGACTTTATCAATTCCTCATAGCTTAATTAAATCGAGCTAATCAATAATCTAATTGCTAATTAATCCTTCAATAATAACAGAGTCTCAATCTAGTGGAACATCTAGTCATGATTAGCCATCAAATTAGGTAGGAAACTCCTAGTGTATGACTCCATAGGTTCAAATTCTAAGCCGATAGCACAGAAATTATTTTCCTATACCAATCGATGTGAGCATCTAGCAATGGTACCTAATGTCTGGATAGGTCGAATAGTCGTAATGCAACATCGACGAACCTATAGTATATGGTTACCGTATAATTCATCCCCTTGATCATGATGCTCATAGGATGATCTAGGGTTAACTGTAAATCATAAAAATTCATCCATATTGTATTTCTAAATTCACATCGATCATATGGACTATCCTAACTAAGGATTTGCTAAATTGAAATACAGTGATGCACTTGGTCCAACACTTAGAAAGTCAATCCCATCTTGACTCATGCACCAATAAGCCAAGTACTTAACTGCACCCAATAGCCTTCCATTACTAAATTAGAAATTTAGGTAGTTTGGTGCGTAAGTATATTGAGTTGCTTGCAAGTCACCGTGATGATCTCAGGTCTAAGGATATATATACCCATATCCTTCGTGAGCAATCTTGGCAGAAGAGAGCTCCATAGTTGGATCACGATCAGTAAAATATATCCCTACATTTCACCTGCATGCCATAACAGCATCACCATGCTTCTTAGTTAATAGGACAACCAACACTTATGGCACACAACAACCTACTCTTGATTAACGTTGTCATCCTAGGTAAGAATGAATCATTTGGTCATGATCAGTTTAGGGATTAAATGATGAATCCTCCTTTATCGAGTCTAAATAGTCCTAAAGACTTCATCATAAAATGTTCATTATAGAAAGATGCACAAAGTGATGAAATTATTAGAATAATAATTTTATTCAATTAAAATTCATGTATAAATTATATTTAGCTCAACCATCTATAATCTAGATGATTGGCTTTAGGATAACTTTTTCAACAACTCCCACTTACACTAAAGCCACTCAGAATAGTATCGAATACCAATCTTCCATTTATGATTATCAAACTCTTTGATTTTAAGAGCTTTAGTAAATGGATCAGCTACGTTCTCCTTTCTGTCGATCTTCTGAAGCTCGATGTCATCTCACTCTATGATTTCTTATATAAGGTGGTAAAGACACAGAATATGTTTGGTGCACTGATGTACCTTTGGCTTCTTCGCTTGAGCTATGGCTCTCTTGCTATCATAATAAAGTAGAACTAGACCATCCAAGGAAGGTGCAACTCCCAACTTATCGATGAACTTCTGCAGCCACACAACTTTCTTCACAACATCAAATGCTACGATGTACTCCACCTCTCACATAGAATCGTCTATAGTGTGCTACTTGAAACTCTTCCAGCAGACCGCTCCACTGTTTAGGGTAAACACATAATCTAACATACTCTTACTATTATCGTGATCTAACTAAAAACTAAAATCAGTATATTCCTCAAGTTTCAAGTCAGTATGTCTATAGATGAGCCACTGATTCTTGGTATTTCTTAAATACTTCAAGATTGTCTTCACAACCTTTCAGTGATTCTCACCTTGATCAGACTGGTATCCACTCACTATCCCTAGTGAGTATGCCACGTTTGGTCTCATACATATCATGGTGTATATAATAGAATCCACTACCAAAATATATGGTATTCTACTCATACGCTCTCTCTCTTAAGGAGTTGTCAGATAATTCCTCTTCGAGAGAGAAATTTCATGGTCTATCGGAAGATAGCTCTTCTTGGAGTTCTCCATGCTGAACCTCTTCAGCACGGTATCAATGTACGTGGATTGGGATAATCCAAGCAAACTTTTATATCTATTTCTATAAATCTTCATCCCTAGAATGTAGGAAGCTTCTTTCAAGTCCTTCATAGAGAATTGCGATGACAACCAAACCTTTATTTTTTGTAATGTAGGGATGTCATTTTTTATTAAAAGAATATCATCCGCATGCAGTATAAGAAAATAACTATACGACCATTAGTCCATTTGTACATGCAGGGTTCCCTTCATTCTTAACAAAGCCATATGTTCTGATCACCTTATCAAAAAGCATGTTCTAACTCTGAGATGCTTGCTTAAATCCATAGATGGATCTCTGAAGCCTGCACATCTTGGACTCATCTATGGATGTAAACCCCTCAAGCTATATCATATACACCTCTTCATCCAGCTCTCCATTAAGAAAAGCCATCTTCACATCCATTTGCCAGATCTCATGTTCTAGGTATACTGCTATCGCAAGCATAATCCGAATGAACTTGAGCATTTCCACTGAAGAAAATATCTCATCATAGTCAATACCATAACACTAACGATATCCCTTGGCAACTAGACGAGCCTTATAGGTTTCCATCTTTCCATCTGCATCTCTTTTTTTGTTGAAAATCCACATACACCCAATGAATTTTACCCCTTCAGGTGGATCAACCAGTGTCCATACACTATTGACCTTCATGGATTTCATTTCGGACTTCATGGCTTTTAGCCACTTTTTAGAGTTAGACCTCTACATGGCATCCATGTAGGTGATCATATCCTCATTGTTCTCAATGAGTTCAATAGGATCACCATTTCAGATCAAGAAATCTTAGTATCTATCTAGTTGATGCAGTACTTTACTGGATCTTCTCAAGGGTGCCTCTACAATGGGCTCTGGGTTTGATCTTATCAAATCTAGTTCTGTAGGTTCATTAGAATGTGTCGGTTCTTCTACCTATCGAACTTCACTAAGCTCAACATTAGAGGCAGCTATTTCTTTCATAAAGAACTCCTTTTCTAAAAAGACTATCATATTGCTGATGAGCATCTTTTGCTCTTCAGCAAGGTAGAAGTAATAAATCCTAATATTCTTAGGGTACCCTATGAACAAGCATTTATTGAAGCTAGGTCTAAGCTTTTTTGGCTGTAAATATTTTATATAAGTCGGACATCCCCAAACCCTAAGGTGAGTGAGTGTCGGCTTATGACCAGTTCATATCTTATATGTAGTCTTTACAATAGACTAGCTTAGAATGTTGTTCAAAATAAAATAAGCAATCTCAAGTGCATACCCCCAAAATAAAATTGGTAGACTCACAAATCCCATCATGGACCGAACCATGTCCAACAAGTTCTGATTCCTCCTTTAGGATACACCATTATGCTATTGTATTCTCGGAGGAAACCATTATGTGAGAATTCCATCCTCTCCTAGATATGTCAGATACTTATTGAAAAGGTATTCACCTTCTCGATCGGATCAAAGAGTTTTAATACTCTTGCCAAGTTATTTTTCTATCTAATTTCGATATCATTTGAATATTTCAAATGAATCAGATTTAGTCTTCATAAGATAGATGTACCCATACCTAAATTGGTCATCAATAAACATAATGAAGTAATAGAAAGCACCTCTAACACATCTGCTCATAGGTCCACATACATCAGTATGTACTAGATCTAGAAGATCAATGGCCTATTCACCCTTTTCAGTAAAAGATGATTTGATCATCTTACCAAGAAAATAGGACTCATAGGTATTCAATGATTCACAATCATAAATGTCAAGGATATGCTCCTTGACTAACCTGTTGATCCTATTCTTGTTTATATGATCTAGCCGACAGTGCCATAGATAAGCATCAGTGCTATTATCTAGTTTTGAATGTTTATTAGATGTGTACATCACACTAATAGACTGTGATAAAATATAAATATCATTTCTTAATTATCCTTGCATTACTATAATACCATTCATAATGATATCACAATAATTATTTTTTATTGATAAACAATAACCATCCTAGCCAAAAGTTCAACAGATATTATGTTCATCATAAAAAATGGACAATAGTGACAATCACTTAAAATAATATTATTATTTTTGAAAAATAGCTCAAGAGCTCCTAATGCTAGGACTAAAACTTTACTTTCATCTCCAATATTTAGGAATCTATCGATATTCTAAAACTTTCTACTAATTTGAATTTCATGCAATGAATTGCATATATGAATCGGACTTTCGATATCTAATACCCAGGTAGATGTATCATATACGAAAAAATTATAAGGTATTATTATATAACAACCTTGATCAGCAACCACTTGTTGATTTCTTCTGTTTTGCCTATTTGGATCAAGAGAATAATTTCTCTTTGGATTTGCTTGATTAGGGTTAACACTAGACTCTTCATTCTCAGGTCCTAAACACTTGTCACTGTCCAACAGTGAATGGAGCAGAGTTACACTAGCCATTTTATTTATCTGAAAGAAAAACATGAAATCTTATTAGTACTTAAATTAATTAATCCTAAAGACTTCGACTTTAGTCTAAAAATTCTTCCACTATTTTTAAACGAATCGATAATTTCTACCTCCAATTCAAGAAATTATACTAACTTTTTAGTAGGTACTAGAATCCACATAGATTACAAACGAGCCCAAAGAAAGCTCTGGCTAACCTGTGTGCATCTACAGGTAGGTTCACAATCAATTATTTCTCTAAATAATTATTATTAATTAGATTTTTCCCCAAAAGCTAATTCAATAGGCTACGGCCTCCACTGAAAAGGTCTGGTTAGGTCCAAACATTAACATGATTGACTTCGGTGCATCAAACCAATGATAACCAGGCCCAAGAGAAGCTCTGGCTAACCTAATCACCATTAAGAGAGTGCGATCTAAATATCATATGATGGATAGTAATTTCAATATCTAGATGAACATCAAGTATAAGGCACATCCAGTGTCCATCCAAAAAATTGGACTCATTACTATTCACCTTAATGGAAGGCTATGACTCGATTATCCCCATAATCTTATCATTTTAAGGATCTAAAAATTTAAGAAATTTAATTTACTTATGATTTAAAATAGAAAGGACACGGATTGCATTTCTTTCACTGACTTATCAAGTTAAATCCTCCCACTGACTTCACCAAGTCAATTGATGAAGACTAGGATCAATTTCGGTCCATGAGCACCTAATTTAGTCTTACTAAATTGAAATTAGTCAAACTGATTCCTAGTTGCATGGGTCAGCTCGAATCACTAAGTGATCTAATCAAATCCTAATCGATCATATCGTCCAGGTAAGTGAAATCAGTGGAGGAGATATGCCATTAACTTGTCAAAGATCGAATCTGTGCGAGTAGCTCCCAATTAAAAACCACTGGTCTAAACTATCAAACTTATCTTAGACACCAACTGATTAACTAGATTTAATCAAGTCAACCTAGTAATTTTGGACTAGACTGCATAGCCACGAATTAAATCAATCTTGATCTTGTTAAAGACATGGACTCATTCAACTATAACTATTGAAGTTGAGTCTAGACTGTCTTTGACCTAGTCTAAGTCAACACTTAGTTAGATTTGATCAACTACTCTAGATTAATCCATTCTTTAACTAACCTTAGGTCTAACCCAATTAATAGACCTAATTCATCTAACCCTTTAACCCATAGTATTATGCAACTATCTTAGGTCTTTAATTAACAATTCTAGACCTAACTAGATAATACTTAATTCTTTTAATTATGTTTTAGGTTGATGGGTTGGGGTATGGTATTTCAAAAATAATTTTTAGTTTTGAAAGATTCTTTACAATGTGGTATTGTTTCACTAAATAGGTTGACTTATTTCAACAATGGATCACCTTATTTCATAAACAAGCACTAATTCTAGGTTAGAACATTTAAAAATAGCCATTGAATAGCTTCAGCCAACTTCTCAGTCGAGCTGGCTCAGATCCCATCTGAGCTGATCCGAGTAGACATCGAGTTAGCCCATCATCTGAGATAGCCAACTTGAGCAAAAGCCTACAAGCTTTCACTCCATCGAGCTGGCTCAGATCCTATCCAAGCCAGCTCGAGCAGACATCGAGTTAGCCTATCACCTGAGACAACCGGCTCAAATAGAAGCCCTGAAGGCCATCTTTTAGTCAAGGTGGCTTGGATCCCATCTGAGCTGGTCCGAGTAGAAGCCAAGTCGGCTTGGTTCTTGATCGAGCTGGCTCGAATAGAAGGCTACAGAGCCATTTCAGGTTGGCTTGCTAGTCGAGCTGGCTTGATTCCTGCGATACCAGCTTGACCAACGAACAGAACCTTCACAAGATTTTGTTCAGGTTTAATCTAAACCTATGTACATTATATAAAAATCATGAAATATTTTGATTAAATTTAAACATAAATTTATGATAAAATTTAGATTAAAATTGATTCAAAATATATCATAAAAATTCATTAGATCACATCTAAAAATTTTATCATCAAAGTTATAGCAACGTACTAGGACAACCTCTCCACTGTAAGGGATAAATCTTACAGCAGGATAATCTACAATCCATGCGATCATTGTGTTACACATTAAATCTTTCTAATTTACATATTAAGCATGCCGAACAACCCTTGCTCTGATATCTTTTGAAGAAAATCTAGCGGGTTGTGAGTATGGTATTCAAAACTTTTTTGAAATATATAGCAGTGGAAGCAAAATTAATCTACATTAATTCTATGCATGCTATGATCTAATAATAAAACCCTACTCAGAATCTTTGACATGTTAATATAAATTAAAAAAGTAAAATGCATTCGATCAGCTAATCATATTTACTGAGCGATCTATGTTCAGAATATAGTACCTATGTGTGGGTAGATAAACTCCGCAATTCAAATATACCGAAAGATGCTCTCCTATCGCACTATAGCTGCACACATATCCGACCTCTATAGTGAGTCCACACAGAGCCCCTGGTCCTGATCAGCCCCTTTGGAGTGCTAGCTCCTCGCCAGAGCCTTCAACAATCAATCTCCATCGATTCAATCGGTGGTCCACTTCTAGATCTCTTGGATGCTTTGGAAGGTCAGAAAATGATTTATGGAGGTTAATGAGGTGGTGATGGAAAACCAATGGAGATCTAGCACTCACAGCACTGAATCTCTCTACCCAAAACCTAGAGTCCCAACTCTAGGATTCTACACTCACCCATAAGCATCTTGACCCTCATCTCTCTTTAGAAAACCTCATGCCAAAAGAGAATGCCCCTCACTGATTTCTATCTCACAAAAATTCCTCATGAAAAAACTCTCTTTTCCTCATGCATACGCCTCTCAAATTTCTCGCGCATCTAAATGCAAGCCCACAAAAAAATCTTATTTTAAAATGGGCGACCTGAGATGGCATGATAAGGATTGGAGGTTAGGAGGTTTTAACCTCTTAACTTAAATTCAAATGCTTCTTATCCAATTCCTTAGCCCACATAGGTGAGAAGCACGTAGAAGGACTCTCCTTCGGTGTGCCTCTCTCTAGGAAATTTCTCAAAAATGTGCGATAAAATAAGAATGGCACAAGGAGTGGATAAGGCATAGGGAGTTAGGATGCTTGAACTTCTAACCAACCAAGTTAAATTCAAAATTTAACTTAGTTTGAACCGGTCCAATCCTTGGACCAAGTCAAAAGCAAAAAGATGGAGGGTGCAAACTCTCTTTTGGCATGGATAAATCCCACTCACATTTACAATGTGCATGGAGAAAAAGAATGAGTCAAAGTACCATGGCGTAGGGAGATTTGATTCAAAAATAAAAAATCATTTGACTTGGTCCAAATTGGTTTCATCCAAATCAATTTTTCTAGATCCAATTAGATCAAGTTAAACCCAACCAAATTAGGCTTAATCCAAATCAATAAACTTCTAATCAAATTAAAAATTAATTAGATTCATCCCATGATCATATCAAGGTCGAATCTCCCATAGCGCTTAGATCATCATATGATTTGATCAGGTCAAACTTAATTGAATCAAATTCAATTTAACTTGATCAATTTTTCATTGCTTAATCAAATTGAGCTAATCAATAATCTAATTACTAATTAATCCTCTAATAATAACTGAGTCCTAATCCACTGAGACATTCAATCATGATTAGCCATCAGATCAAGTAGGAAACTCGTATAGTGTGTGACCCCATAGATTCAAATCCTAAGTCAGTAGCACAGAAACTAATATTTTGTACCAATTGATGTGACCATCTAGCAATGGTATCTGATATCTAGATAGATCGAATAGTCTTAATGCAACATCGTTGAACCTATCACATATGATTACTGTATAATTCATCTCCTTGACCGCATTGCTCATAGGATGATCTAGGGTTAACTGCCAATCCTAAAAATTTATCCACATTATATTTTAAAATTCTACATCCATCATATGGACTATCCCGACTGAGGATTTGTTAAATTGAAATATAGCGATGCACTTGCTCCAACACTTAGAGGGGTCAATCCCATCTTGACTCATGCACTAACAAGCCATGTACTTGACTGCACCTAATAGCCTTCCATCACTGAATTAAAAATTCAGTTAGTCTGGTACCTAAGTATAGTGAATTATTTGCAAGTCACCATGGTGATCTTAGGTCTAAGGGATTTATATACCCATATCCTTCATAAGAAATCTCGACAGAAGAGAGTTCCATAGTTGGATCATGATCAGTGAAATATATTTTTATATTTCACCTGCATGTCATAATAGCATCACCATGATTCTTGGTTAAGAGGACAACCAATACTTATGGCACACAATGACCTACTCTTAATTAATGTTGTCGTCCTAGATAACAATGAATCATTTGATCATGATCAGATTAAGGACTAAATGATAAATTCTTCTTTGTCAAGTCTAAATAGTCCTAAGAACTTCATCACAGAGAGTTCATTATAGAAAGATGCACAAAGTGTTGAAATTATTAGAATAATAATTTTATTCAATTAAAATTTAAGTATAAATTATATTTAGTTCAACCATCTACAATCTAGATGATTGGCTTTAAGATACATTTCCCAACATATCCCTTCCATCGATCTTACTTACCAGGCCGATTGGGTTGACCCACTTCAGTATGAAAGTTGCTAACAATTCAAGCTAATCTATGCCACTAGGTTAATCATAATCGTTATGACTATTTAGAATTAAAGTGATCTGAATGGAGATCTTCCTAAGAAAATATTAAGTCAATTGATCTTCCATCATTATAGTTATACGGGCCCTTTTTGGGGTTGATTATTTTTGGTTGGATGCAGTGATTCAGTTGCATCGAAAGATGCAACTACAGTTATTAGATATGAGATGCAATG
This sequence comes from Cocos nucifera, assembly GCA_006176705.1. Classification (NCBI taxonomy): domain Eukaryota; kingdom Viridiplantae; phylum Streptophyta; class Magnoliopsida; order Arecales; family Arecaceae; genus Cocos; species Cocos nucifera. The sequence continues at coordinate 216,394 of QRFJ01000681.1, forward strand.
GATTGGAGAATGGATTGGGCTCAATATTTTGGATATAGTGAGGGTTCCAATCATGAATCTAGTTCGTACAATGGTTGGTCTGACTTAACTAAGGAGTGGAGCAATATTCTGGGCATGGTAAGCTTCATGAATTAGAGATCGAGTTAGGTGTGACATGTTTAGTGAAATATTGGACAAGAGTTGTCCACTCATCGACTAACTCATCATCAATAATTGTTAGGTGAGGTGGTGAGCCAATCGGTGGGACCACACCATCCACTAAAAATTTTTGAGCATGAAGATTTTTGTATTTCTTCTAAGGAAGAATAGGGATCTAGAAAAATGGTAAGAGGATAAAATTTATTTAAAAAAGAAATCTCTAAAAGAATTGGTTAAGTCTATTATAAATCTAACAAGAAACTTTGACTTTCTATAGAAAAATGTCCGTGTCCAACCCTCTAGCCAGAATCTAAGAGAACAATCGATTGATCGGATCCAATTTCAAGGATTGGTTCCAAAACTTGAAAATCTTTTTAAGCTCTGAGAAGCTGACGTATGTCTTGGATCAAGATCTTTCCCCTTTCCCAGCCCATCCGACCATCGATCAGAGAGCGTGTCATGAGAAGTGGTTAGACAATGACAATAAGATCAGGTGCTACATGTTGGCCTCGATGTCTAATGAGTTACAGTGCCAACATAAAAACATGAAAACTACTAGCCAAATGTTGGCCCACCTATAAGATTTATATGGTGAGCAGAGTCATGCAGTGCACTATGAAGCATCGAAGAGACTCTTTAAGGTGCATTTGCGTGATGGATAGTCGATCCATGATCATTGCTTGTTGATGATGATCAAGGACATAGAGGAGTTTGAGAAGCTAATCATATCGATGGACTAGGATCTGCAGATTGATTTGATTTTGCAGTCCTTGACTGATTCATATAGGCAGTTTATTATAAACTTTCATATGAATAAGATCCAATGCACCTTGGCCAAGTTGATGAATATGCTGGTGACTACTGAAGGGACCTTGAAGAGCTCAAGGGACTCTATTCTTGCTATGGAGTAGATTTCTTTCAAGAAAAATTCTTTGGAAAGAAGAAGTCTATGAAGAAGTAGAATGTAGAGGGGAAGAAAAACGAGAAGAAGGGTGAGCCAAAGAAGAAAGCTATAGAGAAAGAAAAGTATTTCCACTACAATTCCGATGGCCATTGGAAGTGGAACTACCTTGCTTGCTGATAAGTGGTAAAAATATACTAATAAAAGTATTAAATTATAAAATAAATTAATCTATTTTATTAAAAATTAATACTTTTATTGATCTTATGTAGGAAAGAAGGCCACTAATGTGAAGATCTCATTTTTCTGGCTCAGATTAAAAAAATTTCAGGCAAAACGGACTTCAAACGAGCCCATAATTGAATTTCAAAAAAAAAAAAAAAAAACCACCGACGCAACGCTGACGCCAGGATGACGTCAGCATTTTTCGTGGCGCACGGTGGACCATCTGAAGGGTAATTTGGGAATTTCATAGTATAAAGAGCGCTCTGATTGGCTGAAGAATGCAGCGGTCCACACAACATCGATCTTGCGCACGGTCCACGGAGGGCAATTTGGGAATTCTGATTGATCTAACGGGCGATTTTCACTGAAGCTTGATCGGACGGACGAGATGAAGGCACTGATGGATGGCATCCGCAGCTGCCGATCGAGATCCAATGGTCGAGATTCATTCCGACGTAAAACTAAAGGTCTGAAGGCTTATTTCAACGCGATCGGACGGCCCAGATTCGATCCAATGGATGATCCAACGGCTGATATTAAATCCGACTTGATCTGGGTTATTTTAAAGGCTTTTTGAGTGGTTTTTGGACCATTTGATCAACATCGGATGGCCAAAATTGTCCAAATCTTAGTTTGAATTGTTTTGGGAGTCTTAAACCTAGTTTTTGATGGATTTTGGGGAAAAATCAAACTCTTGATCTATAAAAAGCCTGTTGTTGTTGTGAAAAAAATGAGAGAGAGAGAGATGGAGAATCAGAAAGAGAATTAGAGAGAGACAAAGAGAGAGATGGGGAGAAAGAGAGAGAGACAAAGAGAGAGAGGGAGAAAGAGAGAGAGAAAGAGAGAGAAGAGAGATTAAAAAAAAAGTGATTTATGAGAAAATCAAAAAGAGTTTTTGATTTTTCTTCGTCGATCAAGACATCGATCAAGGAGCCTCTTCTTCTTCGCCAAGTTCTCCGCATCAAGAGTAGCAGACAATCAATTTCAGCAATCAAACAGTCTAATTTCTTCATGCTTTTTATTTTATTTGCTATTTTTGAATTTGTTATCATGAACTAAATTTTATTTTACTAAGGCTAAAGTGTAGCCACTCTTTTGATACAATATTTAGTGTGATTTATTTTTAAATTTTATTCATGAGTAGTATATAAATCTGATCTTAATGCTTTTAGATTACTGGCCATCTTCTAATTGATCTGATGAACATAGATGTTACGGACCAAGTACATCTATGTTAATGCTTCTTGATTATATACCTTGTATTATGAATCAAATTAGAATTCATATGCATGCGGGAATTTTAGTGCGCTTTGGACGCAGCGTATTTTAATTAGAAGGTTTCACAAAATCTAATGCATTAATATTTATTTAAATTACACCTGGACCAAAGGGTAATTAATAAATATTAATAGATTTGCTATGCCTGGACCAAAGGATAGTGAATAAATTAGGAGACTCCATCGTCACATGAAATAAAATTAATCTAAAAACCTGAATATTGTATTGACTGAGTTGGTGAACCGATTGCCTTAGTAATCCATTGCTCTTGAATTTAAAATCCTAATAATTTACACTCTCTCTATTTAATTAAAAACTTTTAATTATTTTTTATTTTTTTTTTTAGTTTCTTATTCTCATAAATCGATCTTCTAAATAAAGCATAGGAAAGAGCTTTTCAGTACTTATTTTCCAATCCTCTAGGGATGATACTCTACTCATTCACTTTATTACTTGATCGACTGGTGCACTTGCCATAGCTATAAATTAGCATGCATCACTTGCCTAGCCAGCTTGAAGAACAAGAGAGAAAGTAGACCTTCTAAAGGTATGCTCATCATTAAGACAAACCAAATGGTTTTTTCTACATCTAGTTGGATGCTTGACTCTGGATCTAGTGTTCATTTATGCACTTCTTTACAGGATCTTGAGGATAATAGGAGGCTGAGGGATGGTGATATGATCCTGCACATCAAAAATAGAGCGAGAGTTATTATTATGGTCGTGGGAACATACCCTCTGTGACTACTATCAAGAAGCATCTTAGTTCTTAGAGATAAATTTTATGTACTTGCTACGGGCAAGAGTCTAATTTATGTCACCTATTTGGCACAGGAAGGGGCTATGTAATTAGTTTCAATAAGGATCACTATATCATTCTTTATGAAAGAAATAAAATTACAAATGATTTCTTGATAAATAGTCTCTATCAGTTATATGTAGATATACCTATTCATTATATCGAGCAAAATGTGAATGCCATAGAATCTAAATGACCTAGAAATAGTTTAAATGAAAAGTACTTATGGCACCTTAGGCTAGGTCATATATCAAAAGACAGGATTAACAAATTAGAAAAAATCAGACTAATGGGTCCATTGACTTCTGAGTCATATCCGATTTGTGAGTCATGCCGTTAAGGTAAAATGATCAAGCTACCCTTTATAGGATATGGAGAAAGAACTATAGAGCTACTTGCCCTAGTACATATAGATGTTTGTGGTCCATTCAATGTGCCAATTAGAGATAGTTTTGTCTACTTCATTACTTTTACCAACCATTTTTCTTGGTATGGGTATGTGTACCTGATGTGGCATAAGTTTGAAGCCTTTGTAAGGTTCAAGAAATTCAGACATAAAGTAAAAAAATAGATCAAAATGGCCATTAACGTTCTTCGATCAGATTGAAAAGTGAATATCTTAGTCAAAAAATTTTGGATTATCTCAAGGAGAATGGTATAATCTCACAGTGGACTCCACGTAGAATACCTCAACTCAATAGATTTTAAGATTGAAGAAACTTGACAATATTAGATATTGTCTGATCTATGATGAGCTTCACAGACCTTCTTGAATTTTTTTGGGGACATAGTCTACTAACATCAATTTATCCACTGAATATGATTTCTTCTAAAACCATTTCTATCACAACATATGAGATATGATATGGTGAGAAGTTAAGTTTGAGTCATCTCAAGATTTGGGGTTATCCTGCCCATGTCAAGAGATAACAGACGGACAAGTTAGAATCTAGATCCCTTAAAGCTCGATTCATTGGATATCGTAAAGAGCCGTTAAGGTATTACTTTTATCTTTCTGAAGACTACAATGTGATTGTGAGTCGACATATAATTTTTCTTAAGAAATTATTTCATCAAGATGGAGATATGGGAAGATAGATTAAAATTGAAGAGAAAGTCTCTGAAGAGTAATGAGCTAAGAAACCTCAGGAATTCACACACTACCACCTCCACCTCATAAGTCTAATAGGATTTTTCGACCTCCTAAGAGATACTTACGTATTATTTTAGAGAATATAGAGGAAATATTCCTCATAAAAAAAAGAGATTCATGGAGATGATCTCAAGATCTATGATGAGAGGATATCAGATATCAACTATGAGAAATGATGAGAAGTAATGAAGTCAGAAATTAACTCGATGTACTCGAACCAAGTCTGTACCTTGGTAGATTCATCTAAAAGTATTATATCTATTGGATGTAAATAGATCTTCAAGAGAAAGATTAGTGCATATGAAAATATGAAGACATTCAAGGCTAGATTAGCGATGAAAGGGTATAGTCAGTAAGAAGGCACTGACTATCAGGATACCTTCTTGCCAGTGGCCATACTTAAATCTATCTGCACGTTGCTTGCCATTGTAGTATATTTCAATTACAAAATATAGCAGATGGACATGAAAATGGCATTCTTAAATGGATATCGTAAGGAATATATTTATATGGAATAGCCACTTAGTTTTTGTTGGTGTAGAAATCTATGAGGACGCCAAAGATAGCTAGAGTTGGAAAGGTGAGGCCACCAATGGGACCTACAACTAAAATTCAAACTAAAGGTGGGTAGCTCTAGTAGGACTCTTCGATGCTTATGTCAGTTCTCTGGCTAATTGGAATGGAGTGCTCAAAAATAGAGAAGTAGAGTAATGGAGAGGAGAAGAGAGCTTAGAAAAAAATGTATCTAGAGGGTCCCTTTTATAGATGGAGCATATAACAAACTGATGGTGACAGCCATAATCGTCTGATAGTTGGCCGCTCGGGTCATGTGGAGTTTGTTATGGAGGATGAGTTATTTTTGTCACGACTTGCAGGTGGTTGAGATCTATTTATTAGAGTTCGGATGTAGGTTAAAGACTTCAGTATGTGCAACAAATATGTAACCGATTAAGGTCTGTTGGGGTAACATCTAGTGGCTTCAAAGAGTTTAGAAGTATCCTGGGTCGCGTGTAGGTAGGTGCCTCTTAAATTATGATATAAAATACTATGCTTCATCCTTCATGGAGAAGTTTTCATGAATCAGTGGCTTGGCAAGGTCCTTTTCGATGGCTTCAGCTGACAGGTGTAACACAGACTAAGTAGATCGATGATTGATTGGAAGAAGCTCATCCTGAAAGGTACTCGAATAAAAGAACTTTGGCTGAAGGAAGCATGACTGAAAGGAGTACGTCCAGAAGGAGTTTGCCTAGAAGGGGTACCACTGGAAGGAGCGCGACTAGAAGGAGCACTGTCAAGAGGAGTGCAACTGGGGGAGTTCATTTGGAAGAAGTTCGATTGAAAGGAGCATGACTAGAGGAATTTGGCTGGAAGAAGCACTGTCGAAAAAAGCGTGACTAGAAGGAGAACTGCTGGGAGGGGCGTGATTGGAGGAATTCATCCAGAAGGAGCATGACTGAGAGAGTTCATCCAAAAGGAGTTCGATTGGAAGGAGCATAGCTTGAGGAGTTTGGCTGGAAGGAGCGTGTTGTCCATAATATAGGACTTCAACTATCTTTAAAACTCATTACCAACCAAGATCAAAAGGATTGAACTTTGGTCCTATCATTCATTATAAGTTAAGAAGTAAGGTTAATTAAATAAAAGTTTTCTTTTATTGCTTAGGATCGTCTGGATGGGCTTTAACGTGCCATCGACAAGTCCTGTGGTATGGACTTGTTGTTGAGAGGATCTGCGAATTTCTTCAGCGTGGGGATCAACAGCTAAGAACTTTGGTAGAGAATGGAGTCCTTTGTTGTAATCACCAATCCATTAGAGAGTAGCATCCAGAGTTTAGGTAGGACTTCATTTAAGTCAAGTCGGACGAGTGGAATTCACCAGGCAACTAGAAGGAGGCTCAGTGATTGGAAGGAGTTCGCCCGAATGGAGCTCAGCCAGATTGAATCCTCTAGGTGATTGGAAGGAACTCAGCCGGATGGAGACTGACTAGAAGGAGTTTGGTAGAAGGAGTCTAGCGAGTGATTGGAAGGAGTTCGGCTGGTCGACATTCATCATGCTATCAACTGGCTATGCAGTGTTTGGATGGAAATCATTTGTATTTTGAAGAGGTAGTCTGGTGTCCATGTGGTGGAGGTCATCTAGACTTCGATGGGGGTTATTTTATCCCCAACATTTGTTCTCCTACTCTTGAGTTTTGATTCTGGATGAAGGAAGTATGAAAATCACTATAGTTGAAGTCCTCTGCCAATTTCCCGCTTATCGAGAAGGGAAACATTTTGGCTTTTCTTAATTGGTGCCAAAGTTTCTTAATGCAGGAATGATCTGAAAAGATGCTCCTTTAATAACTTGTCTGGCATGGAGCTCCATATATGGTGCGATAAATGCCCTGTCAGGCATTAGAAAGGGCACAACAGAAGGGACACATGGTGGGTCAAAATTGATAGAGGATGATTTACAATCATAACCACTTTTGGCTTCTCCCTATTATTTAAACTCTTCCTTCTTCTTCCAACTTCTTATTTCCATCGGTACCTTCTCCCTCTTGTTCATTGCTCCTCATCTCCTCTGAACAGTATGCTACGATCCTTGACCATCGTCATCCTTCTCAACCATTTCTTGTCCTTTCGATCGTCTTCCTATGCTCTTCATCCACTTTAGATTAGTTCCTCATCTCTTTCCTCTTCACTTCTTTGCTTTTCAATCACTGTTTAGGGGTCCTCTTCAGATTTCTCCTATAGGCTTCGTTCTTTTTCCCTTCCAAGACATCATTGTTTTTATTTCTTAATTTTTTAAGAATTTTTTTATGTCTATTTGATCCAAATGTCTTCGAAAGCTTCTTGGTCCACCAGTTCTAGGAGTCCGTCCAGTCGAACCTCCCAAAATGTTAACTCTAAAGAAGAGACCGAACCTAGGGATGTACCCCCTTCGACCTTCATACCTGACACTATTCCTTGTTCCTTATCTTCGGATGACCTTTCCTTAATTAGGATCCAATACGAAATCCCTCCTGAATATAAATTAGAACTCTCTAGACTAAGTGACCAGGCTTGTTCCGCTCCACCAAGCCACCTTTGTCTGTACTTAGAAGCTTTTCATGCTAGACTAAGACTTCCTCTCCCCTCTTTTGTAGTTGTCCTTTTCTATTTTTTGAACATCTCTTTTGCTTCTATAGTGCCGAACTCCTTTAGATTTATTATCAGATTTGTCTCTCTATGTCTTTCTGCTAAAGTTCATCCAACCATTTTTCTATTTTGGAACTACTATACCTTCAAACGTCATCCTTCCATGAAAGACTAGTTGTACTTCTCATTCTAGTTTGGCAAGAAAGGATTGTTGAAGGATGTCCGTTCCTCTATCCACAACTGGAAGGAGAAGTTCTTCTTTATGTCCTCCCAACTCTAGAATTAGGGCTTCCTTCCTGGGGTCTTCTTAAAGACTCAGTCTGCCAAGCTCCTAGTTTAGAGGGGCATAATCTTAATTCCACCAATAGACTTAGGAACTATCGGACCCCCCTTCTATCTGACCTTCAGAACGATCAGATTTTGTTCAATATGGGCTTGAGTTCTCTCAATCCTACTAGTATATCTCTGCACTTCACAAGTTTTCTTCTTATATTTTATAACTTTTTTTTGACCCCTTCTTTATTGCAGAGATGGATACTAAGGCAGTCGAGATGCTCACCAAGGGGCTTCAGACTCATAAGAGAAAAGAGAAGGCTTTAGGCAAAGGTTCGAAGAAGGCAATAGTTGATATCCTGAGCTCTGTGGCACCCATCAATGCCACCACTACTCTCGAGGTTGCTGATAGTGTTGAGGTTGTCCCTACTACCGAGGTTGGTGCAATTGATGGTGCCGCAGTGCCTCCTACATCCTCGAGCCCTCCTGCTAAAGTTCAGGTTCTGGAGCTTCTTGGTTGAAGAGAAAAGAGAGAGGAAAAGGAGAAAAAAAAATCGGCCATCATAATGGTATGGCGCAAAGCTTGTCCCACCGAGTCCAATGATGTTGATGAAGACTCGAAAGAGAATTCCTTCTACAACCAAGACATCATCAGAATTTAGTTGATAAATTTGCCCTACCCGAGGTGGTAGACAAGATTACCGATTTTGACTATGAGCAGCACACTTTGGATTCCCTCGAGGCCTTTCTTGAGGTAATCATCTTGTCTTTTCTTTTTTCCCTTTTCTTACATGTGCGTAATTCAATTTACTCCTTGCAATTGGGTCACCAATTGCTTGTCCACATCAAAATGGTGAATTGCTTAAGATTAGAAGCACTAAAGGCTTAGGAGGATCACCAAGTTGAGGTCAGTTACCTCTAGGAGGAGAAAGCCACCGATGTTGACCACCTCACAAAGGAGAAGGCTGTCAAGGTTAGGATTCTTCAAGAGGCGGTCAAGAAGGAAGAGCAAACATTGATAGGGCTGAACGTTGCTTTGGCCTTAGAAGAGGAGAGAAGGCGGAAGGTTGAAGCCGAGATTGCCAAACTGAAGGAGCAGCTTACAAGGCAGATCTTGGAGGTGAAGGCCCAAGCAGTAGAGGAGTTCAAGATCTCCTCTCGAATGAGGGACTTGAATGTCAAGTTTAGCTAGGAAGCCTTCATCAAAGGTTTCAAGCTCTACGAGGATAGGATGGCCAATAAATTTCTCGAGCTCGACCTCAGCTTTTTAGTCGAAGGAGCTTCTAGCGAAGAGGCATGACCATCTACCACCGCAACTGACCTCCTCCTTGTCTAGCCTGCTGTTGAAGAGCCGAGGCCGACTGATGCTGTATCAAACTCCTCAGCTGCTCCCCCAGAGGTCTAAGACCTTCTATTTTATATTTTTTCTTTCTATTTGTTTCCTTTCCTATACTTGAAAAATATTTTGATTAATGAAGATAAGTTTAATTTGAGAGCAAATTTGTTTGTTTTGCAAAATCTATGTTGTAATGCTTTTATGCTTCAAGTGCGGTCTCTTATCAAAGCCAATTCCTTACCTTAGGGTGTTCCCTTGAAGACCCATGTAAAAAAACTTGAGGGATGTTCATCAACTTAAAAGGAAGTTAGTAAAAATGGAAGGAGAGCTTCAAAATTTCAAAAATGGTGATTCTGAAGCTAATGTTGAGATCAACTGCCTCCATCAAGTCCATAAGAAGGATGCCATGGACTATATCCACAAGAAGCATCACTTGATAGAAGAGCTAGAAAGGGAAAAGAAGCTCAATAGTGATAAGGCCTGGCTTTTGACCGCTAAGATCTTCTTCCTTGAAGTTGAACACCATAGAGTGAATGAGATGATTGACCAATTCAAATAGAGCATAGTTCAGTCTTAAAGCGAATAAGAGTATGGCTAGGACTGGTCGAAAAGATTTTTCAATCTCCAATAGCAACTATCAAATGTTGAGAGAGCATATGACTCATATCGGATCAGCTAGTGTGAGCAGAACGACGACTAAAGAAAGAAGCTCAGAGCATCAAACGCTGAAGTAATGCAACTTCAAAAATTACTAGCAAAGAGGATGAGGTCCATTCGAGTACAGAATCAATCGAACTCCTCTCCCTACAAAAGACCATGGAAGACTTATCTGCATTATATGAAAGAAAAAAGGCCGAGTTGTAGCAGCTGAGGATCCAAATGGTTTATCAAGAAGATGTCATCAAGGATGTAGAGGCCAAATCTATGATTCTTAATAAGAGGTTGAGAGAGGTAGAGGAAAAATCAAGGGAGAGGATGATAAGGGAGAGCTTGGTAGCGAGGAAGAGGCTCGAAGAAGAAATAAAAGACCTAAAACTCTCTCTTATAATGGCTGGAGCTGGCAGTTCGAGGTCCAACTTTGAGTAGGACTTCATCATCTTTTTCTCTTTTTTTCTTCTTTTTTTTTTGTAACTGGTCTTGAGGACCTTTTCACGTATCGAACTTTTATTTTAATGAAACACTACTTTTTGGTTGCCTCATCTCAGTCGTATGCTTATGTAGTTTTTGCTAGATATGTGTGCTCTTAAAGCCAGATTAGCTAACACATGTAATACACTTCTAAGGATAAAATTATAATTTTGATTATAAATAATAAAATAGATTATTTTCTATCATAATATGTATTTGAAAGTGTTTATGATACATCCCTTGAGTTAATGGCAATGGTAGTTCATATTTTCAAGAGTTGAAAATTTAAGACATGAATTCTCATTATTAACTCATAAAATGCATCCGACCGTAGGATCATCATGAGGATGGTGATTGATCTGGAAGGTTAGTGTACGATCGCTTCTTTAGGGTAGATGAGTCTTGAGTCTATAGTGTAGAGATACCAAAGCAAGAGTATAGATACTCTTTAGAGAATGAGAGCACTGAGCATGACTACCTCGAGTAGTCATGAGGAAGTCTACTTTCTCGTCGATGACTGGCTTGAAGCTATAGTGGTGTGTCTGGTTCTTTGACCTGAGCTGCATCGGTAGTTCATCTTGAGGATGTTATATTTTGACTACACCATAACTCGATCTTCTAGCCATTCAGAATTCTGAGGTATATGTTGGCTTTAGCATGTTCATTGTAGGAATTGGATTGCACCAATAGGGAATCTACCTACCTCGGTAGATGAGGAGTAGCCCAATGATGATTATAAGAATCAAGTCCATAAGCCCATGGTCATGGCATAGTAAAATAATAGAAAGAGTTTCTATTAGGGTTTTCATATTGGACTTGAATCAAATGATTAATTCATATGATGATAATTAGGATTTGATGAGATCACCTTAATCCTAATCCGGTCGGGGCTCAAGATAAAGGAACTTAATCACACAGGAAACTGCACTGAAAGATTCACTTTTAGTTCTGATGTGTTTCCACCATAGGCTGCTAGGTGTCAATGGTGGATTTTGGAAGCAATTAGAATGATGTGGATGATCAATCATACTAGTTGTCTGAATCAAAAAAATTTTGATCCATCAGAAGGTATTTTTGATGATGTCGATGATAAAGATCACGACATATCCCATTACCATATGGAACTGAACCTAAATAGATCACACAAATAAGGGTTTGGATCTGGATAACATCTATTGAATTAACCCAGTTCAATTGATTTGAATAAGATTCAATTAGGTTCAAGAAAATTATGCTAGCACACGATTGAGCCTAATGTTCTCCTTTAACAATCATTAAAACTTGTCTCGATTGAGCCAAATGTGTTTGAGCTCACTCAGGAACCTTTACTTGGTTTGACTGGAGATTGTCTAGATAAAAAAAGGGCTATCTTAATTTATGAGATAAATTTGAGACAACACTTGCCATTTTTCATCATCTGCTAAATCTTATCTTTGGACTTTGGTCAAATGTTGACCTTTGATGCTTAGACATCTGCCCATGTATCATGCACCCATAGGAGAGAACCTTGGCCCTTGTCCCCTTGCTTAAAAGTAGATAGACATGGGGTGCACGCATAGGGAGGCATGCACCCCATGAGGATAAGGTTTGGAGTCCCATATAGATGGGACTCCAGTTGCTTCAGGGAATCAACCTAGATGGCGCCAAGAAGATTTGTTTGACCTAGTCTTGGCACCATCTAAGGAGAGTTTTGAGGGACTCTAATTTGTTTAGATCAGATGACGTCATCCCATGAATCATTTTTAGATCTGATTGCATAAAGGATCGTGATTGGCTGGGATGATGTGGCACTGCATGATGCAGCAGGGTCTATATAAACCCTGTTTGCGCCTAAAATTTAGAGCTTTTGCCTTTAGCCCATGCCACAAAGTTTTTCACCCTCTTTTTCTATGCCACCCTCTGGTCCTCTCTCTCTTCTCCATGCCCAAGAGGTTTTGGGCATGAGTTAGGTGTGATCCAAGCAAGTGAAAGGCGACAGAAAAGGAAGAAGGCAGCACTACTGCAAGGGACAATAGTTATTCTTCAAAAGAGTTTTTGAAGACCTTCAAGATCAGATCTAGATCTAATTTTTGGAGGTTTGATTGAGAAGAAGAAGATCTCAAGATCCTACCTGAGTGGATACCGATAGAAGCCAGGTGCTTGCGTGGCTACGTCCAGAACCTCAGGCAAACATCGAGATCATCATAGGATAATTGGATTACCCAAAATAAAGGTATAATTAAATTAGATTTAATTTAATTTTTATTTTATTTTATTTTATTAGATCAATAATATCAAATTTGAAGAGTCTTAGTTCTGATTAGAATCTTAGAGAAAAAGTTTTGAAACATTCCTCTTGATCCAATCAGATATGAATGAACCTAACCCGGGAAACAAGATTTTTTTCTTCAACTGGTGTCAAAGCAAGGTTTTAAATTTTATTAGATCTAATTTTAATTTATTTTTAATCTAATAATTAGATAATTTTAGATGTCATATGAGATGTGATTAGATCTAAAATTAAAAAATTAAAAATTAAATAATCTAGATCTAAGATGTATGAGATGCGTGACTAGACTTGGAATAGAATTATTCTATGTGTAGTCTAATATAATCATAATTTTAATTTAATTAATTATAATTTTTAGATCTATTTATTTACTATTTTTTGATATTATGATATTATAATTAGATCTAAAAAATAGAAAATAAATTTATTTAATTTATTCATCTGAGAAATGATAGATACATGTTTAGACTAGTTGTATAATAGTTCTACAAAATTATCTAGAATAAATTTTAATTTGATATAATCAATTTTAAATCTTATTTTTTAGTTATTTATGAGATAATTTAGATATAAAAACCTGCATGATATGATACATAAGATGTATGCAAAACATGTTTTTAGTTAGATCAATTTTTATATGTGATATATGATGTAGATCTAACTAGTTTTATAGATTTATCATGTTTCTGATTAAGATGTTACCCTTGGCCATCCAGTCATAAGAATGAAGTAGGGTTTAAAGGCCCTCTCCTCTCATTCGATGGAGTGTTCTTATGATATGTAAGGGTGCTGTGCGTTCGTCCTTAATCAAAAATCCAAAACTTATTTTCTGTAAAATCCTAAATCCTGAAATACTAGGATTTTATATACATATTTTGTTTATGAATCCTAAACTTAATTAAGAATTAAGATTATAAAATATATTAGATCTAAAATTAAGAATTTTTAGATCTAAGACATATTCATAAAATTGGGTTCGAGCTTGGGAAGCTTAATTAGATCTAGCAGTTGATCGAACCGAATCAAGAGTTGGTTAGATAAAATCAAGAGTGCTTAAATTGACCAACCTAATAGAATTAAGTCTGGGTCAAGGTCGAGTCACATGAGTGATCGATCAAGTTAAGACCTAATTAAGCTCAGTGGTTAGAGTCTGGATTGTAGGCTAACCCGATTGATTCTGACTCAACAATTTGGTCCCTACGATAAGTTTGGCAGATACGACTAACTGATTTTTAATTAGAAGCTTCTATACTCGAATGCATTCTAATCGAGTTAATGGCATATCCTTTCTATCAATTTTATTTACCTGACCATATTTGTCGACTCAGTCCTGATCTAAAGGTGGTTAACAATCCGAGCTAACCCATGTCACTAGGTTAGTCATAATGGTTATGGCTATGTCAAGTCAAGTTTAAAGAGACCTAAATCAAATATTTCTAAGAAAAGATTAAGATCTTCTACCATTATAGATGTGCGGGCCCTTTCTGGGGTTTATTGTTCTCGACTGGTCATAGTGGTTTAGTTGCACTGAAAAGATGCAACCATGTCTATTAGGCATTGGATGCTACGAGCTGGAGGATGGATTGGGATCAATATTTTGGATATGGTGAGAAATCCAATTAGAAATTTAATTTATGCAAATGGTGGATCTGACTTAACTAAGGAATGGACCAATATTTTGGGCATGGTGAGATTCATGAATTAGAGATCAAGCTTGGGTGCACCATGATTAGAGAATTATTGGACAAGAGTTGTTCACTCATTGGCTAACCCATCATCAATAACTGTTAGGTGTGGTGATGAGTAAGTTTGTGGGATTGCATCACCCACTAAAAATCAATAATCATGAAGATTTTCACATATCTACAAAGGAAGTGTAGGGATCCAAGAAAGTAGTGGGAGCTAATTTGTTTAAAAATCAAATCCTTAAATAAATTGGTCAAGTCTTAATTACAAAATCTAACTAGAAACTTTGACTCTCTATAGGAAATAGCCCATATCTTGAACACCCATAGACTGATCGGATCCAATTATAAGGATTAGCTTCGGAACTTCAAAATTATTTTGGATTTCAAAAGTTGACTCATGTATTTGACCAGGATCCCCCAACCTTACTAGCTCATCCGTCCGTCGAACAGAGAGTGTCTCTTTATAAATGGATGGATGAAGATAATAAAGCTAGGTACTACATGTTGGGCTCGATGTCTAATGAGCTTCAGCATCAAAATGAAGATATCAAGACTATCGGTCAAATGTTGGCTCACCTGCAAGAGTTGTTTGATGAACAGAGTCATGTAGCCAAATATCAGGTCACTAAACGACTGTTTAAGGCTAAAATGTGAGATGGACAATCAATCCAAGATCATTGTTTGATGATGATCAAGGACTTGGAAGAGCTTGAGAAGCTCGGAGTGAAGTTAGACCAGGATCTACAGAATGATATAATTCTACAATCCTTGACTGATGTGTATGGATAGTTTATCATAAACTACCATATGCATAAACTTTAGAATACTCTGGTCGAGCTTATGAATATGCTGGTTACTGCTGAGCTTTCTATAAAAGATTCTAAAGGCTCAATACTTACTATGGAACGGACTTTTTTCAAAAGAAAATTTTTTGAAAAGAAGAAGAAGTCTATGAAAAGGCAGAAGATGGAAGGAGGAAAAAAAAAGAAGGCAGAGCTGAAGAAGAAGGCTGCTGATAAAGGAAAGTATTTTCATTACAATACTGATGGCCACTAGAAGTGAAACTGCCCTACATACCTGGCCATCCTGAAGAATAAGAAGAAGACAGGTCCTTCTAGAGGTATGCTCGTTATTGAATCTAATCTTACGATTTTTTCTGCATCCAGTTGGGTGCTTGACTCTGATTCTTGTGCTCATTTATGCACTTCCATGTAGGGTCTTGAGGATAGCAGAAGGCTGAGGGATTGTGAGATGATCCTATGCGTCAGAAATGGAGCAAGGGTTGCTGCTGTAACCATGGGAATCTATCCTCTTTAACTATCATCTGGCTTAAATTTAGTACTTAGGGATTATTATTATGTGCCTGCTGCAACCAAGAATTTGATTTCTGTTTCATGTTTAGTACAAGAAGGCTATGTAATTAGTTTTCTTAAGGATCATTATAATATTCTTTATGAAAAAAATAAAATTGCAAGTGATTTTCTTATTAACAGTCTCTATCAGTTACATATTGATGTATCTATCTTTAATATCGAGCAAAATATGAATGCCATAAGATCAAAATGATCGAGGAATAATCCAAACGATAGGTGTCTATGGCACC
The DNA here is from genome assembly GCA_006176705.1 of Cocos nucifera. Taxonomy (NCBI): domain Eukaryota; kingdom Viridiplantae; phylum Streptophyta; class Magnoliopsida; order Arecales; family Arecaceae; genus Cocos; species Cocos nucifera. Next base: position 232,304 of record QRFJ01000681.1, read on the forward strand.
TAAGGCTAGGTCATATTGCAGAAGATAGGATTAACAAATTGAAAAAAATCAGACTATTGAGTTCGTTGACTTTCGAGTCATATCCAATTTGTGAATCTTATCTTCATGGCAAAATGACTAAGCTTCCTTTTGTAGGACATTGGAAAAGGGCCATGGATCTACTTGCCCTAGTACATACTAATGTGTGCGATCCATTTGATGTATCGGTTAAAGGCAACTTTGACTACTTCATAACCTTTATCGATGATTTATCTCGGTATGGGTATGTGTATCTTATGAGACACAAGTCTGAAGTCTTTGAAAATTTCAAAAAATTTAAACATAAAGTTGAAAAGTAAATTGAAAAACCCATTAAGGTTCTTCAATCAGATCGAGGAGATGAATACCTTTGTCGAAAATTTCTAGACTATCTCAAGTAAAATGGCTTAGTCTCTCAATGGACTCCACTTGGAATACCTCAACTCAATGGGATTTTAGAATGGAGGACCAGACTAAATTAGATATGGTCCGATCCATGATGAGCTTCATAGATCTTTCTGATTTTCTTTAGGGATATAGTCTGTTAACTGCTATATAATTACTGAATAGGGTTTTCTATAAAACCATTTCTACCACATCGTATGAGATATGGCATGGTAAGAAACCAAGTCTGAGTCATCTCAGAATTTGGGGTTGTCTGGCTCATGTCAAAAGACAACAAGCGGATAAGTTAGACTATAGGTCCTTTAGAGCTCGATTTATAGGATATCGTAAAGAGTCATTAGGATATTATTTCTACATTTTGGAAGACCACAATATGATTGCGAGTCAGCATGCCATTTTTTTTAAAAATTAGTTTATTCAAGATAGTGGCATTGGAAAGTAGATCAAGCTCGAGGAGAAAGTCTCACAAGAGCAACGAGCTAAGGATCCTATGGAACCAAATTAGGTTGAGCCAATATAATCACTACCTCCTCCACCTCATAGATCGAAAAAAAATTTTCATCTCCCTGACAGGTACTTAGGTACTATTTCAAAGAAAGTAGAAAAAATATTCCTCATAGGTAATGGGGTTCATAGTGATGATCCCAAAATCTATGATGAGGTGATATCAGATATCGACTCTAAGAAATGGTTAAAGGCAATGAAGTCAGAAATTGACACAATGCACTTAACCCAAGTTTGGATCTTAGTAGATCCATCTGAAGGTATAGTACCTATTAGGTGTAAATGGATGTACAAGAGAAAGATTGGTGCAGATGGAAATATGGAGACATTTAAAGCTAGATTAGTGGCAAAAGAGTATAGTCACCATGAAGGCATTAACTATCAGGATACCTTTTCGTCAGTAGCTATACTAAAGTCCATCCATACATTGCTTGCTGTTGCAACCTATTTCGATTATGAAATATAGCAAATGGATGTGAAAATGGCATTCTTAAATGGATACCTCAAGGAAGATATGTATATGGAATAGCCACTAGATTTCACATCCAGTGATGCTGATCAAAAAGTATGCAAGCTACAAAGGTCCATATATGGACTTAACCAAGCATCTCGAAGTTGGAATACTCATTTTAATGATGTGATCAAATTATTTGGTTTCATCAAGAATGAGAAGGAACCATGTGTTTTCAAAAGGATCAGTGGGAGCGCTATTATCTTCCTCGTACTGTATGTGGATGATATCCTCCTTATTGGAAATGATATTTTCATGTTGACTATAGTTAAAATATGGTTATCTAGAGAATTCTCCATGAAGACCTAGGAGAAGCATCCATTATTCTAGGAATTAAGATCTATAGAGATAGACTGAATAGGATGCTAGGTCTTTCACAGAAGATGTACATAGAGAAAGTGCTAAAGAGGTTTAGCATGCAAAACTCTAAGAGGGGATTGGTACCCTTCAAACATGGCATTCATCTCTCCAAAAAAATATGTCCCAATACAACTGAGGAGATTGAACGCATGAGCAAGACACCTCACACTTCAGCTATAGAAAGCCTCATGTATGCCATGTTATGTACACGACCTGATATAGCCCATATTGTCAGTGTCATGAGCAGATACCAGTCGAATCCAGGTGAAGAACACTGGACTTCTATGAAATGTATCCTTAAGTACTTAAGAAGAACTAAGGATATGTTGTTGGTTTTTGGTAATAGAGAACTACAAGTCCAGGGGTATGTAGACACGAATTTTATGTCCGATATAGATGATCGAAAGTCAACATCTAGATGATGATTTGTGTGTAATGGTGGTGCTGTCAGTTGGAAGAGTTCCAAGCATACAGTAATAGCAGATTCCACCATGGAACCAGAGTACATCGCTGTGTTAGATGCTGTGAAGGAGGCATTCTAGTATAAGAAGTTTGCCGCAAAGATTGAAGTGATGTGATCAAATGCCAATCCTCTGTACTATGACAATAATGGTGCCATAGCCCTAGCTAAGGAGTTGAGGTCTCACCAAAAATTCAAGCACATCGAGCGATGATACCATCTCATCTATGATTACCTCAAGAAAGGTTACGTTGAGATCAAGAGAGTCAACTCCGCATACAATGCAGCAAACCCACACACAAAACCATTGGACTAGCAGAAGATCGAAGCCCATCTTTAGAAGATGGGACTTAGATTTTTAGCCAATTGGCTTTAGATCAAGTGGGAGTTTGTTAGATATGTGTGCCCTTGAAGCCAGATTGGCTGACACTTATAATACACTTCTAAGAATTAAATTATAATTTTAACTATAAATAATAAAATAGATTATTTTCTGTCATAGTGTGTATTTGAATGTGTCTATGATACATCCCTTGAGTTAATGGCAATGATAGTTCATATTTTCAAGAGTTGAAAATTAATGACATGAATTATCATTATTAACTCATAAAATGCTCCAGACCGTAGGATCATCTTGAGGATGGTGATTGATCTAGAAGGTTGGTGTACGATCGCTTCTATAGGATAGATGAGTCTTGAGTCTATGGTGTAGAGACACTAGAGCGAGAGTATAGATACTTGTTAGAGAACGAGGATGCAGAGCGTGACCACCTCAAGCAGTCATGAGGAAGTCTACCTTCTCGTCAATGATTGGCTTGAAGCTACAGTATTGTGTTTGGTTCTTTGACCGAAGGTGCATCGGTAGTTTACCTTGAGGGTGTTATATTTTGACTACACCATAACTTGGTCTCCTAGCCATTCAAAATCCTGAGATGTATGTTGGCTATAGCATGTTCACTATAAAAATTGGATTGCACCAATAGGAGATCTATCTATCTCGGTAGATGAGGAGTAGCCCTATGATGATCATAATAATCAAGTCCATAAGCCCATGGCCATGGCATAGTGAAATAATAGAAAGAGTTTCTATTAGGGTTTTCACATTGGACTTGAATTAAATGATTAATTCATATGACGAAAATTAGAATTTGACGAGATCACCTTAACCCTAATCTGATCGAGGTCAAGATTTAGAAACTTAATTATACAGAAAACTGCGCCAAGAGGTTCACTTTCAATTCTGATGGATTGCCACCATATGCTACTAGGTGTCACCGATAGATTTTGAAAGCAATTAGAATAATTTTGATGATCGATCATACTAGTTGTCTGAATCAAAAAAGTTTTGATCTATCGAAAGATATTTTTGATGATGTCGATGATAGAGATCACGATATGTCCCATTTGTTAGATATGTGTGCCCTAGAAGCTAGAATTAGCTGACACTTGTAATACACTTCTAAGGGCAAAATTATAATTTTGACTATAAATAATAAAATGGGTTATTTTATATCATAATTGTGTAATTAGTATCTATGATACATCCCTTGAGTTAATGGTAATGATAATTCATATTTTCAAGAGTTGAAAATTTAAGATATGAATTTTTGTTATTAACTCATAAAATGCTTCCAACTATAGGATCATCAAGAGGATGGTGATTGATCCGATAGGTTGGTGTACAATTACTTCTTTATAGTAGATGAGTCTTGAGTCTACGGTGTAGAGACACTGAAATGAGAGTATAGGTACTCATTAGAGAATGAGGGCACTGAGCGTGACCATCTCGAGCAGTCATAAGGAAGTCTACCTTCTCGTCGATGACTGGCTCGAAGCTACAGTGGTGTATCTAGTCCTTTGACCTAAGGTGCATCGATAGTTCACCTCGAAGGTGTTATAGTTTGACTACACCATGACTCGATCTCCTAACCATTCGGAATCTTGAGGTGTATGTTGGATATAGCATATTCATTATAGAAATTGGATTGCACCAAGAAAAAAATCTATCTACCTCGGTAGATGAGAAGCAGCCCTATAATGATCATGAGAATCAAGTCCATAAGCCCATGGCCATGATAGAGTGAAATAATAGAAAGAGTTTCTATTAAGGTTTTCACATTGGACTTGAATCAAATGATTAAATCATATAACAGAAATTAGGGTTTGAAGAGTTCACCTTAACCCTAATCTGATTGGGGCTCAAGATGGAAGAACTTAATCACATAGGTAGTTGCATCGAGAGGTTCGTTTTTAGTTTTGATGGGTTGCCATATAGAACTAAACCTAACTAAATCACACAAATAAGGGTTAGGATTTGGATATCATCAATTGGACTAACACAGTTCAATTGATTTGAATTAGATTCAATTAGGCTCAAAGAAAATATGCTAGCACACAATTGAGCCTAATGTTCTCCTTCTACTATCATTAAAATTTATCTCGACTAAGCCAAATATGTTTGTTGTCACTCAGGTACCTTTACATGGTTTGACTAGAGCTTGTCCAGGTTAGAAAAGGGTTGTCTTAATTTATGAGATAAATTGAAGACAACATCTACCATTTTCGATCATCTACCAATTCTTGTCTTTTTACTTTGGTCAAACATTGACCTTTGATATTTAGACATTTGCCCATGTGTTATAAACCCATAGGAGAGCAGGTAGGGGCTTGTCCCCTTGCTAGAAAATGAAAAGGAGGGGGCGCACGCCTAGGGAGGCCTGCGCCTAATGATAGGGATGCCTGTAGTCCCATATAGATGGGGCTTTAGGTTGCTTCTTGGAATCAACTTAGAAAGGCTCCTAAGACTCAGCTTTGACCAATCTTAGCACCACCTTAGGATGATTTGAGGGGGCTCTCATCTAATAGGATCAGGTGATGTCATTTCACTAATTAGATTCAGATTTGATTGTACGAAGCAACGTGATTAGCTAGGATGATATGGCACTGCATGGCGCAGTAGGATCTATATAAACCTGTCTGCACCTAGCTTTCAAGAGATGAACCCATAGCCCATGCCACAAGGCTACCCTTCTCCCTCCTCCATGCCATCTTTTGGCTCTCTCTCTCTTTTTCATGCCCAAGGAGGTTTGGGCTCCAATTTGGTGCGATCCAGGCAAGAGAAAGGTGACGAGAAAGGAAGAAGGCAGCACTGCTACAAGAGATGATTCCAGATCTTCAAAAGAAGTTTTGAAGATCCTCCAAATCAGATTCAGATCTAATATTTAGAGAGGTGATAAAAAAGAAGAAAATCTTCAGATCCAGTCTGAGTGGATACCAGTAGAGGCTAGGCACTTGCATGGCTAGATCCAGAACCTCAAGCAATCAGCAGGATCATCATAAGGTAATTTGATTATCCAACAAAATATATAAATTAAATTAGATTTAATTTTTTTTATTTTATTTTATTAGATCTACAAAATTAGATTTAAAATATCTTAGATCTGATGTAAATTTAAAAGAGAAATCTTTGAAATATCTCTCTTGATCTAATTAGATCTGAACGAACCTGACCTGAAAAATCAGAATTTTTCCTTCAACTGGTATCAGAGCCAAGTTCTAATAAATTATTTAGATCTAATTTAAATTTATTTTTAATCTAATAATTAGATAATTTTATATGTCACATGAGATGTGATTAGATCTGAAATTAAAAAAATTAAAATTAAATAATTTAGATCTAAATTTTATAAGATGCATGACTTGCTGTAAAATAGAATTGTTCTATACATAGTCTTGCATGTTCGTAATTTAATTTAATTAAGTTATAATTTTAGATCTTTTTATTTACTATTTTTTGATGTTACAAATATTATAATAAGATCTAAAAAATAGTAAATAAAATTACTTAATTTTTGGATCATATGAGATATGATGAATGCATGTTTAGACTAGTTGTGGAATAGTTCTACATAATTATATAGATTAGAATTTATTTTGATGTGATCAATTTAAATCTAATTTTTTAGATAATTATGGGATAATTTAGATCTGAAAATATGCATGATATGATGCATGAGATGTATGCAAAACATGTTTAAAGTTAGATCAATTTTTATATGAGATATATGATGTAGATCTAACTAGTTTTGTAGTCTTATATTTTTTATTAAGGCATTTCCCTTAGTCATCCGATCATAAGAATAAAGTAGGGTTTAAATGCCCTCTCCTCCCATTCGATGGGGTGTTCTTATGCTGTGTAGGGATGCTGCACGTTCATCCTTAATCAAAAATTAAGAACTTATTTTCTGCAAAACCTTAGATTCTGAAATCCTAGGATTTTATTTACATATTTTATTTGTGAATCCTAAACTTAATTAAAAATTAAGATTATAAAATATATGTTAGGTCTAAAATTAAGAATTTTAGATCTAAGATATATTCATAAAAATAGGTTCGAGCTTGGGTAGCTCAATTAGGTCTAAGCGATTGATCAAATTGAATCAAGAGTTGGTTAGATGGGATCAACAGTACTTAAAATTGATTAGCCTAATAGGATTAAGTCTAGGTCAAGATTGAGTCATGTGAGTGATCGATCAAGCTAAGAACTAATTAGGTTCAGTGGTTAGAGTCTAAATTGTAAGTTAACCCGATTGGTTTTGGCTCAATAATTTAGTGTCTAAGATAAGTTTGGTAGATATGATCAACTAATTTTTAATTGGGAGCTACTCGACTTGAATGCATTCTTATCGAGTTAATGGCATATCCCTTCCATCGGTCTCACTTATCTAGCCATATTTATTGGCTCAGTCCTAATCTGAGGTGATCAATAATCTGAGCTAACCCATACCACTAGATTAGTCATAATGGATATGACTATGTCAAGTCTAGTTTAATGAGACCTAAATCAAATCTTCCTAAGAAAAGATTAAGTCTAAGGTCTTCCACCATTGTAGATGTGCAGGCCCTTTTTGGCGTTGATTGTTCTCGACTAGTTATAGTGGTTCAGTTGCACCAGAAAGTTACAACCATATCCATTAGGCATTGAATGCTACAGGCTGGAGGATGGATTGGGCTGAATAGTCCAGATATGGTGAGAGACTCAATTAAGAATCTAATCTATGCAAATGGTGGGTCTAACTTAACTAAGGAGTGGATCAATATTCTGAACATGATCAGATTCATGAATTAAAGACCAAGTTTGGATGCACCATGATTAGAAAATCATTGAACAAGAGTTGTTCACTCATTGACTAACCGATCACCAATAACTATTAAGTGAGGTGATGAGTCAGTTGGTGGGACCACACCACCCACTAGAAATCATTAATCATGAAGATTTTCTCATCTCTACAGAGAGAGTTAGGGATCTAAAAAATAGTGAAAGCTAATTTATTTAAAAATAAAATTCTTAAATAAATTGGTCAAGTCTTAATTACAATATCTAACTAGAAACTTTGACTCTTTATTGAAAAATGTCTGTGTCCAACCCACTAGCACGTATCCTGGACATCCATAGACTAACCAGATCCAATTACAAGGATTGGCTCCAAAACTTCAAAATTATTTTGAATTTTAAGAAGTTAACTCATGTATTGGACCAGGATCCTTCCACCTTACCAGCTCATCCATCCGCTGAGCAGAGAGCATCTCTTGAAAAGTAGATGGATGAAAATAATAAGACTAGATACTATATGTTGGACTCGATGTTTGATGAGCTTCAGTATCAACATGAAGATATCAGGACTGTCTATCAAATGTTGGCTCATCTATAAGAGATGTTTGGTGAACAGAGTCACACAACCAAGTATCAAGTCACTAAATAATTATTTAAGGCTAAAATATGCAATGGAAAGTCAGTCCAAGATCATTGTCTGATGATGATCAAGGATTTGGAAGAGCTTGAGAAGCTTGGAGTGAAGTTGTACCTAGATCTACAGACTGATATAATTCTGCAATCCTTGACTGATGCATAAGAGCAATTCATCATGAACTACCATATGCATAAACTTCAAAATTTCCTGGCCGAACTTATGAACATGCTGGTCACTGCTGAGCTTTCCATAAAAGGTTCTAAAGGCTCAGTGCTTGCTATGGAATGGACTTCTTTCAAGAGAAAGTCTTTTGAAAAGAAGAAGAAGTCTGTGAAAAAGTAGAAGGTGGAAGGAGGAAAGAAGAAAAGGCAGAGCTGAAGAAAAAGACCACTGACAAAGAAAAATATATCCATTTCAATAATGATGGTCACTAAAAGCAGAACTGCCCTACGTCCCTGGCCATCCTGAAGAATAAGAAGGAGGCAAGTCCTTCTGGAGGTATGCTCATATTGAGTCTAACCTTATGGTTTCTTCTGCATCCAGTTGGATGCTTGACTTTGGTTCTAGTACTTACTTATGCACTTCTATGTAGGGTCTTGAGGATAGCAGGAGGCTGAGGGATGGTGACATGATCTTACGCATCAAAAATGAAGCAAGAGTTGCTGTCGTGGTCATGGAAACATACCCTCTTCGAGTACCATCTAGTTTAGACTTAGTTTTAAAATATTATTATTATGTGCCTACAGCAAGCGGGAATTTGATTTCTATTTCATGCATAGCACTAGAAGGCTATGTAATTAGTTTTCTTAAGGACCATTGTAACATTCTTTATGAAAGAAATAAAATTACAAGTGATTTCCTTATTAATGATCTTTATCAATTACATATTGATTTATCTATTTTTAATATCAAGCAAAATGTGAATGCCATGAAATGACCTAGGGATAGTCCAAATGATAGGTATCTATGGCACCTAAGACTAGGTCATATAACAGAAGATAGAGTTAACAAATTGAAAAAAATTGGGCTATTCAGTTCGTTGACTTTCAAGTCATATCCAATTTGTGAATCTTGTCTTCATGGCAAAATGACAAGCTTCCTTTTGTAGGATATGGGAAAAGAGCCACGGATCTTCTTGCCCTAGTACATACTGATGTGTGCGGCCCATTTGATGTGCCAGCTAGAGGCAACTTTATGTACTTCATAACCTTTACCGATGATTTATATAGGTATGGGTATGTGTGTCTTATAAGACACAAGTCTGAAGCTTTTGAAAGGTTCAAAAAATTTAGACATGAAGTAGAAAAGCAAACTAGAAAACCCATTAAGGCTCTTCAATCAGATCGAGGAGGTAAATACCTTAGTTAGGAATTTCTAAACTATCTCAAGGAAAATGGCATAATCTCTCAATGAACACCACCTAGAATACCTTAACTCAATGGGGTTTTAGAATAGAGGAACCAAACCCTATTAGATATGGTCTGATCTATGATGAGCTTTACAGACCTTCCTGATTTTTTTTTGAGATATAATTTGTTAATTGTAATATACTTACTGAATAGGATTTCTTCTAAAACCATTCCTACCACATCGTATGGATATGGCATGGTAAGAAATCAAGTCTGAGTCATCTCAAAATTTGGGGTTGTTCAGCTCATGTCAAAAGATAACAAGCGGATAAGTTAGACTTTAGGTCCTTTAAAGCTTGATTTATTGGATATCCTAAAGAATCATTAGGATATTATTTCTATATTCTGGAAGATCACAATATGATTATGAGTCGACATGCCATCTTTCTTAAAAATAGTTTATTCAAGATAGCGGCATTAGAAAGTAGATCAAGCTCGATGAGAAAGTCTCACAAGAGCAACAGGCTAAGGACCAAATGGAATCAAATTAGATTGAGCGAATACAATCACTTTCTCCTCCACCTCATAGATCGAAAAGAATTTTTCATCCCCCTAAGAGGTACTTAGGTACTATTTCAGAGAAAATAGAGAAAATATTTCTCATAAGTAATGGGGTTCATGGTGATGATCCCAAAACCTATAACGAGGCGATATCAGATATCGACTCCAAAAAATGGTTAGAGGCAATAAAATCAAAAATTGATTTGATGCACTCAAACCAAGTCTGGACCTTGGTAGATCCACTAGAAGGTATAGTACCTATTGAATGTAAATGGATCTACAAGAGAAAGATTGGTGTAGATGGGAATGTAGGGACATTCAAAGCTAGATTAGTGGCAAAAGATTATAGTCAGCATGAAGGCATTGACTATCAGGATATGTTTTAGTCAGTAGCCATGCTTAAATCCAATCGCACATTGCTTGCTGTTGCAGCCTATTTCGATTATGAAATATGGCAAATGGATGTGAAAATGATATTCTTAAATGGATATCTTGAGGAAGATATCTATATAGAACAACCGCTAGGTTTCACATCCAGTGATGCTGATCATAAGGTATGCAAGCTGCAAAGGTTCATATATGGACTTAAATAAGCATCTCAGAGCTGGAATACTCGTTTCAATAATATAATCAAATTGTTTGGGTTCATCAAGAATGAGGAGGAACCATGTGTCTTCAAAATGGTCAGTGGGAGTGCTATTGTCTTCCTCGTATTGTATGTGGATGATATCCTTCTTATTGAGAATGATATTCCCATGTTGACCATAGTTAAAATATGGTTATCCAAAGAATTCTCCATGAAAGATCTAGAAGAAGCATCCTTTATTCTAGGAATTAAGGTCTATAGAGATAGACCAAATAGGATGCTAGGACTTTCATAGAAGATGTACATAGAGGAAGTACTAAATAGGTTTAGCATCGAAAACTGTAAGAGGGGTTTGGTACCCATCTGACATGGTATTCATCTTTCCAAGAAGATGTGCCCTAGCACATCTAAGGAAATAGAATGCATGAGTAAGATCCCTTATGCTTCAGTAATAGGGAGCCTCATATTTGCCATGTTATGTACACGACCTGATATCGCCCATGTTGTGAGTGTCACGAGCAGATATCAGTCAAATCTAGATGAAGAACACTGGACTTCTATGAAATGTATCCTTAAGTACTTGAGAAGAACTAAGGATATGTTGTTAGTTTTTGAAAATGGAGAACTCGAAGTCTAGGGGTATATAAACTCAAATTTTATGTTCCATTTAGATGATCGAAAGTCGACATCTGAGAGTCTGTTTGTGTGTAATGATGGTGTTGTCAGTTGAAAGAGTTTCAAGCAGACAGTAATAGCATGTTCCACCATGGAAGCAGAATACATTGTTGCATCAGAAGCTACAAAGGAGGCATTCTAGTACAAGAAGTTTGTCACAGAGATCGGAGTGATACCATCAGATGCCATTTCTCTATACTACGACAATAATGGCACCATAGCCCTTGCTAAGGAGCCGAGGTCTCACCAAAAATTCAAGCACATCAAGCGGCGATACCACCTCATCCGCGATTACCTCGAGAAGGATTACGTTGAGGTCAAGAGAGTCAACTCCGCAGACAATGCGGCGGACCCACTCATAAAGTCGTTGGGCCAGTAGAAGATCGAAGCCCACCTTAAGAAGATGGGACTTAGATTTGTAGCCAATTGGCTTTAGGTCAAGTGGAAGTTTGTTAGATATGTGTGCCCTAGAAGCCAGAATTGGCTGACACTTATAATACACTTCTAGGAGCAAAATTATAATTTCGACTATAAATAATAAAATGAGTTATTTTATATTATAAATATATATTTAGTGTTTGTGATACATTCGTTGAGTTAATTGTAATGATAATTCATATTTTCAAGAGATGAAAATTTAAGATATGAATTTTTGTTATTAACTCATAAAATGCTGTGGACCATAGGATCATCATGAGGATGGTGATTGATTCGGTAGGTTGGTGTATAATCACTTCTTTATAGTAGATGAATCTTGAGTCTACGGTGTAGAGACACCAGAATGAGAGTACAGATACTCGTTAGAGAACTAGGGCATTGAGCGTGACCACCTCGAGCAGTCATAAGGAAGTCTACCTTCTCATCGATGACTGACTCGAAGCTGCAGTGGCGTATCTAGTTCTTTGACCTGAGGTGCATCGATAGTTCACCTTGAAGGTGTTATAGTTTGACTACATCATGACTCGGTCTCCTAGCCATTCAGAATCCTGAGGTGTATGTTGGCTATAGCATGTTCATTGTAGGAATTGGATTGCACCAAGAAGGAATCTATCTACCTCGGTAGATAAGGAGCAGCCCTATGATGATCATGAGAATCAAGTCCATAAGCCCATGGCCATGGTAGAGTGAAATAATAGAAAGAGTTTCTATTAAGGTTTTCACATCAGACTTGAATCCAATGATTAAATCATATGATAGAAATTAGGGTTTGATGAGTTCACCTTAACCCTAATCTGATCAGGGCTCAAGATAGAAGAACTTAATCACACAGGTAGCTGCACCAAGAGGTTCATTTTTAATTCTGATGGGTTGCCACCATATACTGCTAGGTGTCACTGGTGGATTTTGGGAGCAATTAGAATGATTTAGATGATCGATCATTCTAGTTGTCTGAATCAGAAGAGTTCTGATCCATCGAAAGGAGTTTCGATGATGTCGATGATAGAGATCATGACATATCCCATTACCATACAGAACTGAACCTAACTGGGTCACACAAACAATGGGTTTGGAATCTGGAAATGATCATCAATTGGAACTAACTTAGTTCAATTGATTTGAATGAGATTCAATTAGGTTCAAGAAAATCGTGCTAGCACATCGATTGAACCTAACGTTCTTCTTCTTGCTATCATAAATAAGTTATCCTGACTGAGCCAAAAATATTTTTGTGCTCAATCAAGGTACCTTCATATGGTCTGACTGGAGCTTGTCCAAGTCAGAAAAGGTTGTCTTATTTATGAGATACATTACCTGACAACATTTTTGGTCTGCCATTTTTCGTCACTTGCCAATTCTTGTCTTTTGACTTTGGTCAAACGTTGACCTTTGACACTTTGACATCTTTGACCATATGTCATGCACCTATAGGAGAGTACGTAGGGGCTTGTCCCCTTGCTAGAAAATGAAAAGAAGCGGGTGCATGCCTAAGGAGGTGTGCGCCCAATGATAAGGATGCCTGGAGTCCCATATAGATGGGACTCCAGGTTGCTTCTTGGAATCAACTTAGGAAGGTGCCTAAGACTTAGCTTTGACCAGTCTTGGTGCCACCTAAGGATGATTTGAGGGGGCTCTCATCTGATTAGATCAAATAATGTCATCCTAACAATCAGATTTAGATCTGATTGCATGAAGCAACATGATTAGCTGAGATGATGTCTCACTGCATGGTGCAGCAGGGTCTATATAAACCTTGTCTGTGTCTAGCTTTCAAGAGATGAACCCATAGCCCATGCCACAAGGCTATCCCTCTCCCTCCTCCATGCCATCTTCTAGTTCTCTCTCTTCTCTTCACGTCGAAGGAGGTTTGGGCTCCAGTTTGGTGCGATCTAGACAAGAGAAAGATGACGAGAAAGCAAGAAGACAGCACTGCTGTAAGAGACAATTCCAGATCTTCAGACATTGTTTTGAAGATCCTCCAAATTAAATTCAGACCTAATATTTGAAGAGATGATAAAGAAGGAGAAGATCTTTAGATCCAATCCAAGTGGATATCGGTAGAAGATAGGTACTTGCGTGGCTAGATCTAGAACCTTAGGCAATCAGTAGGATCATCATAGGGTAATCTGATTACCCAACAAAAGATACAAATTAAATTAGATTTAACTTTCTTTTATTTTATTTTATTAGATCTATAAAATTATATCAGAAATATCTCAGATTTGATATGGATTCAAAAGAAAAATCTTTGAAATATCTCACTTGATTCAATCAGATCTGAACGAACCTGATCCGAAAAATCAAAATTTTTTCTTCATCATTACTATACGAAACTGAAACTAACTAGATCACACAAACAAAAGTTTGGATATAGATATCATCAATTAGATTAAGCTAGTTCAATTGATTTGAATAAGATTCAATTAGGTTCAAGAAAATCATGCTAGCACATGATTGAGTCTAATGTTCTCCTTTAACAATCATTAAAACTTATCTCAACTAAGCCAAATGTGTTTGGGCTCACTCAAAAATCATTACTTGATCTGACTGAAGCTTGTTCAGATCAGAAAAGGGTTATCTTAATTTTTGAGATAAATTTGAGGCAACACCTGCCATTTTTCGTCACCTACTAAATCTTGTCTTTGGACATTGGTCAAATGTTAACCTTTGACACTTGGACATCTGCCCATGTGTCATGCACCCGTAGGAGAGAATCTTGGCCCTTGTCCTCCTACAAAAAAGTAGACAAACTGATGGTGCATGCCTAGGGAGGCATCCATCCCATCAGGATAAGATTTGGAGTCCCATATAGATGGGACTCTAGTTGCTTCAGGGAATCAACCAAGATGGCGCCAAGAAGACTTGTTTGATCCGGTCTTGGTGCCATCTAAGGAGAATTTTAGGGACTCTAATCTGATTAGATGTCATCCCACCAATCAGATTTAGATTTGATTGCATAAAGTACTGTGATTGGCTAGGATGATGTGGCACTGCATGGCGCAGCACGGTCTATATAAATCCTATCTGCACCTAGAATTCAGAGCTTTTGACTTTAGCCCATGCCACAAAGCATTTCTCCCTCTTTCTCCATGTCACCCTTTGGTCTTCTCTATCCTCTCCGTGCTCAAGAGGTTTTGGGCATGAGTTAGGTGCGATCTAAGCAAGTTAAAGGTGATAGGAAAGGAAGAAGACAGCACTGCTGCAAGAGACAACGGTTATTCTTCAAAAAAAAATTTTAAGAACTTTAAGATCAGATCTAGATCAGGTTTATAAAGGATTAATTGAGAGAAGAAGATCTCTAGATCCTACCTGAGTGGATACTGATAGAGGCCAGGTGCTTGCATGGCTACGTCCAGAACCTTTGGCAAACATTAAGATCATCATAGGGTAATTGGATTATCCAAAATAATGATATAATTAAATTAGATTTAATTTAATTTTTATTTTATTTTATTTTATCAGATCAATAAGATCAAATCTGAAGAGTCTCAGATTTGATTAGGATCATAGAGAAAAATTTTTGAAATATTCTTCTTGATTCAATCAGATCTGAACGAACCTGATCCGAAAAATAAGATTTTTTTCTTTAGTTTTTTCACTCTCTTCTTTTTTGTTGTTCATGATTATAGAGCTATCCTTTGATAATGGTTGTAGTTCACCATGACATATGTAACATTTGATAATAGATGTTGGCCCTCAGGTTGGCTTTTTTCGCATTTGTATAATTAGGTCTTTGCATCTTTTGTCTCTGGACAAAGTTCCCTGATCCCGATTGTGGTTGATCATGAATTTTGCTTGGATGAAGTCATCCTTCCTTCTTGAATATTTAAAGATCTTTTCTTATGATAGAACAAGGTTCTCCTCCTATTCCAAGCATATTTGATCTTTTTTATTATTAGGATGAGATTCTCCTCTTATTCCTAACAAGAAAAAATCGGGGCACGAAAGGACCATTGCATGGGCCTCTCCCCTCTAACCCATGTCAGGATAAGATCCTCCTATTTCTAACATGGTTGGCCAATAACTTTATTAGGACGAGGTCCTCCTATCTCTAACAAGATCATTAGAGCATAAAAGGACCATTGAGAGGACCTCTTTTCTTGCCTTCCTATCAGACCGAGGTCCTCCTCCTATTCTTGATAAGGTTGGCTTTTTTCTTGTTAGGATGAAAATCTCCTACTATTCTTAACAAGATCATTAGAGCACAAAAGGGTCATTGAAAGGATCTCTCCTCTTGTCCCTTTGTTAGGATGAGGTTCTCCTCCTCTTCTTGATGGTGTTGGCTTTTTTCTTATTAGGACGAGATTCTTCTCTTATTCCTAATAAGATCATTGGGGTACAAAAAGACCGTCGAAAGGCCCTCTCCCCTTATCTTCCTATCAGGATGAGGTCCTCCTCCTGTTTCTGATGCGGCTGACTTTTTTTCTTGTTGGGACAAAATTTTCCTCTTGTTCTTAACCAGATCATTGGGATACAAAAGGACCATTGAAAGGGCCTATCCTCTTATCCTCTAATCAATAACAATATCATTGGGGCACAAAAGTACTATTGAAAGGGCCTCTTCTCTTATCCTCCCATCAAGATAAGGTCCTCCTCCTATTCCTGATGGGATTAGCTTTTTCTCTTATTAGGACAAGCTTCTCGTCCTATTCCTAATAAGATTATTGAGGCACAAAAGGGCCATTGAATGGGCCTCTCTCCTTATCTCCCCATCAAGATGAGATCCTCCTTTTTCTCCTAATGGGGTTGACCATTTTTTTATTAGGGTGAGGTTCTCCTTCTATTCCTAACAAGATCATTAGGACACAAAAGGGCTATTAAAAGGGCCTCTCTCCTTGTCCCCCCATCAGGATGAGGTCCTCCTCCTATTCTTAATGGAATTGGCCTTTATTGAAGGGAAATCCTAATTTCCCGGTCCAGGTTTATCCAGATCTGATTAGATCAAGAGATATATTTCAAAAATTTTCTCTTGATCCCAATCAGATCTTGATATGTTTCAGATCTAATTCTTATTATTTTAATAAATAAAATAAAATAAGATAAATTAATTCAAATTTAATTTACCTGATTTGGGTAATCTTATTACCCTGTAGATGATCTTGATTGCAGCGGAAGGTTCTGGATCTAGCCACGCAAGCACCTGGCCTCTACCGGTATCCACTCAGGTTGGATCTGAAGATCCTCTTCTTCTCTATCATGCCTCCAAAAATTAGATCTGGATCTGATCTAGAGGATCTTCAAAACTCCTTTTGAAGATCAGCAGTCGTCCTTTGCAGCAGTGCAGCCTTCTTCTTTTGATCGCCTTTCTTTTGATCTGGAACGCACCAACCTAAGTCCAAAACTCTTTTGGACGTGGAGAGGAGAAGGAGGAGAAGTTTAGGCATGGAGGAAGAGGGGAGAGGCAGCCTTGGGGCGTGGGAAATCTCTATTCTAATTGCATTCGAATCTGAGTTGGGCGCAGGGTCTCTTTTATAGACTAAGTGTGATCCAACTCCTCTTATTCTTCAACCAATCATAATCCT
>QRFJ01000681.1:249467-272956 GCA_006176705.1 Cocos nucifera
TTAGTCATAACAATTATGACTAACCTAGTGGCATGGGTCAGCTCGGATTATTGACCACCTCAGATCAGAACTGTGTCAACAGATATGGCCAGGTAAGTGAGACCGGTGGAAGGAATATGCCATTAACTCGCACAAGAACGCATTCAGGTCGAGTAGCTTCCAATTAAAAACCAGTCGGTCGTCTGTGCCAAACTTACCTTAGACACCAAATTGTTGAGTCAGAACCAATTGGGTTAGCCTACAATCCAGACTCTAACCTCTGAGCCTAATTAGGTCTTGCTTGATCGTGACTCGATCTTGACCCAGACTTAATCCTATTAGGCTGGTCAATTTAAGCATTGTTGATCCCATCTAACCAACTCTTGATTCGGTTTGATCAACCGCTTAGACCTAATTGAGCTACCCAAGCCCGAACCCAGTATTATGAATATGTCTTAGATCTGAAATTCTCAATTTTAGACCTAATTAATATTCCATAAACTTAATTCTTAATTAAGTTGGGTTCATAAACAAAATATGCACAATAAATCCTAGGGTTTCAGGATCTAGGGTTTTGCAGAAAGTAAGTTTTGGGTTTCTGATTAAGGACGAACACGCAGCACCCCTACACGTCATAAGAACACCCCATCGAATGGGAAGAGAGGGCCTTTAAACCCTTCTTCGTTCTTATGACCGGACGGCCAAGAGGAACGCCTTAATCAGGAACATGTCAAATACTACAAAACAGTTATAGATCTATATCATATATCTCATATATAAATTTAGATCTAATCAAGGCATATTTTGCATACATCTCATGTATCAAATCATGCATGTTTTCAGATCTAAATTATCACATAATAATCTAAAAAATTAGATTTAAATTGATCTAATCAAAATAAATTCTAATCTAGACAATTATGTAGAACTATTCTACAACTAGTCTAGTCATGCATCTATCATATCTCATATGATATTTAAAATTAAATAATTTTTATTTGCTGTTTATCAGATGTTATTATAACACTTATAATATCAGAAAATAGTAAATAAGAAGATCTAAAATATGATTTAATCAGATTAAATCAAAGACATGCAAAACTATTCTATAGAACTATTCTATTCTAGAACTAGTCATGCATATCTTCATGTTCTTAGATCCAAATCATTTAATTTTAATTTTTCTGATTTCAGATCTGATCACATCTCATGTGACATCTGAAATCACTTTATTTTCTAATTAAAATAAAATTAAAATCAGATCTAAACAATTTAGAACCATGGCTCTGATACCAGTTGAAGGGAAATCCTGATTTCCCGGTCCAGGTTCGTCCAGATCTGATTAGATCAAGAGATATATTTCAAAAATTTTCTCTTGATCTCAATCAGATCTTGATATGTTTCAGATCTGATTCTTATTATTTTAATAAATAAAATAAAATAAGATAAATTAAATCAAATTTAATTTACCTGATTTGGGTAATCCTATTACCCTGTAGATGATCCTGATTGCAGCGGAAGGTTCTGGATCTTAGCCACGCAAGCGCCTGGCCTCTACCGGTATCCACTCGGGTTGGATCTGGAGATCCTCTTCTTCTCTATCACACCTCCAAAAATTAGATCTGGATCTGATCTGGAGGATCTTCAAAACTCTTTTGAAGATCTGCAGTCGTCCTTTTGCAGCAGCGCAGCCTTCTTGCTTTTGATCGCCTTTCCTTGATCTGAATCGCACCAACCAAAGTCCAAAACACCTTTTGGATGTTGGAGAGCAAGGGGAGAAGAAGCTATGGCATGGAGGAAGGAGGGGAGAGGCAGCCTTGGGGCGTGGGGTTTCTCAATTGAATTGCATTAGCATGAATTAGGGTTGGGCGCAGGGTCTTATTTATAGACCTAAGCTTGTGATCCAACTCCTCTTCCTCTCCAACCAATCACAACCCTTTGTGAAATCAGATCTAAATCTGATTGGTTGGAATAGAGACCCCTGGATTCCTCCTTAGAGGGTGCCTAAGACCAGTCAAACTGGATTCTTAGTAGAACTCTGAATTGGAATCCAAAAAGGGAGGTGGAGTCCTTGTCCAACAAGGACTCCTAGGCGCCTCCTACTTGGGCTCACGCCACCCTTGGCGTGCGCCCTTCTCCTTGCCAGGTTCTGGCAGGGGGACAGGCCCCCACCAGCTCTCCAATAGGTGCATGACATGTGGTCAA
Source organism: Cocos nucifera (assembly GCA_006176705.1). Taxonomy (NCBI): domain Eukaryota; kingdom Viridiplantae; phylum Streptophyta; class Magnoliopsida; order Arecales; family Arecaceae; genus Cocos; species Cocos nucifera. Next base: position 251,652 of record QRFJ01000681.1, read on the forward strand.
AAGTCAAAGGGTCAATGGTCAACGTTTGACCAGTCAAAGGTAGACTTTTGACCAAAGTCAAAGAACAAGAAATGGCAGGTGACCAAAAATGGCAGGTAATGTCTTACAAATAAGACAACCTATTCTGACTTGGACAACCTCCAGTCAGACCATATGAAGGCCTCTGATTGAGCACAAACTCCTTTGGCTCAGTCAGGACAACTTATTTATGATAGTAAAAGAAGAACGTTAGGTTCAATCGAGTGCTAGCACGATTTCCTTGAACCTAATTGAATCTCATTCAGATCAATTGAACTAGATCAGTTCAATTGATGATCACCAGATTCAAACCCTTGTTTGTGTGACCCAGTTAGGTTCAGTTCTGTATGGTAATGGGATATGTCATGATCTCTATCATAGACATCATCGAAACTCCTTTCGATGGATCAGAACTCTTCTGATTCGAACAGCTAGAATGATCGATCATCTAAATCATTCTAATTGCTCCCAAAATCCACCAGTGACACCTAGCAGTATATGGTGGCAACCCATCAGAGCTGAATGCGAACCTCTTGGTGCAGCTACCTGTGTGATTAAGTTCTTCTATCTTGAGCCCCGATCAGATTAGGGTTAAGGTGAACTCGTCAAACCCTAGTCTCTGTCATATGATGTAATCATTCGATTCGAGTCCAATGTGAAAATCTAAATAGAAACTCTTTCTATTATTTCACTCTGCCATGGCCATGGGCTTCTGGACTTGATTCTCATGATCATCATAGGGCTGCTCCTCTACCACCGAGGTAGATAGATCCCATCTTGATGCAATCCAGTTCCTACAATGAACATGCTATAGCCAACATACACCTCAGGGTTCCATATGGCTAGGAGACCGAGTAATGGTGTAGTCAAACTATAACACCCTCAAGGTGAACTGCCGATGCATCTCAGGTCAAAGAACCAGACACACTACTGCAGCATCGAGTCAGTCATTGACGAGAAGGTAGACTCCCTAATGACTACTCGAGGTGGTCACGCTCAGTGCCCTCGTTCTCTAACGAGTACCTGTACTCTCGCTCCGGTGTCTCCACACCGTAGACTCAAGACTCATCTACTAAAGAGAAGCGATCGTACACCAACCTTCCGGATCAATCACCATCCTCGTGATGATCCTATGGTCGGGAGCTGTTTATGAGTTAATAATGATTATTCATGTCTTAAATTTTCAACTCTTGAAAATATGAATTATCATTACCATTAACTCAAAGGATGTATCACAGACACTAAATACACATATGTGATAGAAAATAACCCATTTCATTAATTATAGTCAAAATTATAATTTTGCCCCTAGAAGTGTATTACAAGTGTCAGCCAATTCTGGCTTCTAGGGCACATATATCTAACAATCTCCCACTTGTCCTAAAGCCAATTGGCTACAAGTCTAAGTCCCATCTTCTCAAGGTGGGCTTCGATCTTCTGTTGTCCCAATGGCTTTGTAAGTGGGTCTGCCACATTATCTGCGGAGTTGACTCTCTTGACCTCAACGTAACCTTTCTCAAGGTAATCGCGGATGAGATGATATCGCCGCTCAATGTGCTTGGACTTTTGGTGAGACCTCGGGTCCTTAGCAAGGGCTATGGCGCCATTGTTGTCGCAGTAAAGAGGAATGGCATCTGATGGCATTACTCCAATTTCTGCAGCAAACTTCTTATACCAGAATGCTTCCTTTGCAGCCTCTGATGCAGCTATATATTCTGCTTCCATGGTGGAATCTGCTATCATAGTTTGCTTGGAACTCTTTCAGCTGACAGCTCCACCATTGCACACAAACAGACTTCCAGATGTCGACTTTCGATCATCTATATCAGACATGAAGTTCGAGTCTGTGTATCCTTGAACTTGGAGTTCTCCATTACCAAAGACCAACATCATATCCTTAGTTCTTCTCAAGTACTTAAGGATACATTTCACAGAAGTCCAGTGTTCTTCACCTGGATTTGACTGATATCTGCTTGTGACACTCACAGCATGGGCTATATCAGGTCGTGTACATAGCATGGCATACATGAGGCTCCCTATTGCAGAAGCATAAGGGATCTTGCTCATGCATTCTATTTCCTCAGGTGTGCTGGGGCACATCTTCTTGGAAAGATGAATACCATGTCTGAAGGGTATTAATCCGCTCTTAGAGTTTTCCATACTAAACCTCTTTAGTACTTCCTCTATGTACATCTTCTGTGAAAGTCCTAGCATCCTATTCGGTCTATCCCTATAGACCTTAATTCCTAGAATAAAGGATGCTTCACCTAGGTCTTTCATGGAGAATTCCTTGGACAACCACATCTTGACTGATGTCAACATGGGAATATCATTCCCAATAAGGAGGATGTCATCCACGTACAATACGAGGAAGACAACAGCGCTCCCACTGACCCTTTTGAAAACACATGGTTCCTCTTCATTTTTGATGAAATCAAACTTTTTGATCACATCATTGAAACGAGTGTTCCAGCTCCGAGATGCTTGCTTAAGTCCATATATGGACCTTTGCAGCTTGCAGCTCCTCCGAGCTCCTTCAGATAATATGTTTTCGGTCAGACAATTTTTAGGACCTCATAAGAGCCTTCTCAGTTTGGGGCAAGCTTTTCTTGATTTTGGGATCGTAAGATATCCGCTCATCGAAGCACCAGGTCTCCTCCTTTGAAAGTCTTGTTTCTGACTCTTGAATTATAGTAGCGAGCTATCCTTTGCTTGTAAGCTGCCATTTGGATCTGAGCCTTCTCTTGCTTTTCTTTCAATAGATCAAGATTTGCTCTAAGATCTTGCAAGTTGCTTTGCTCATTAAAGGTTTCAACCACATTGAAGGAAGCTGGAGTTTGACTGGAATAACTTCTTCCATCCCAAAGGCTAATGTAAAGAAAGTTTCTCCAGTAGGCAATCTTTAGATGGTTCTGTAAGCCTAAAGGATATGTTGAAGTTTGTCCACCATATTCCTCTTGCTCTTTCAAGCCATGCCTTTATCCCTTGAAGCAAAATTCTATTAGTTATGTTGGCTTCACCATTCTCCTATAGATGAGCTACTGATGTGAAATGGTGGGAAATGTTCAAGTCTTCATAAAATTTGGTGAACTTCGCTCCTACGAACTGGCATCCATTAGTGATTAGTATCAATGATAGACCAAATCTACAAACTATCAACTTTTAGATGATGTCCTGCACTTTGGATTCAGTGATCTTTACCAGAGGTTCGACCTCAATCCACTTAGTGAAATAATCTACTGCCACTAGTAAAAACTTTCATTATCCCAATGCCATGGAAAATGGCCCAAGTATATCCATCCCCCATTATGCAAATGGCCAAGGAGCACCTAATGGTGTGAGTTGTGAAGCCAGCTATTTCTGAATATTTATATTTTTCTGACATCTATCATATTTTCTTACATCATCCATCACATCTTGGTGCATTGTTGGCCAATAGTATCCCTACCGAAGTAGTTTATATGATCAGGATCTCATCCCCAGATGATTTTCACATATTTCTTTATGAACTTTCCTCAAGACATAATCAACTTCAGAAGATTGAAGACATTTAAGGAGTGGTAGGGAGTACGACCTCTTGTACAGCTTATCATCATATAGGACATAGCGAGAGGTCTGATTTCTCAATTTCTAAGCTTCTTTAGGATCTCTTAGAAGAACACCATTCTTGAGATAAGAAATCAGTAGGTCATTCTAGCTGGGCTCATGATCAACCTACATTACTGATTGAGACTCTTCTGAACTTGGGTGCTATAGAACTTTGAAGAGAACTTTCTTCGGCAATTAATTTGGGGCCAGGGTTGCCAATTTTGAGAAAAGATCGGCTCTTGTATTCTCTGCCCTAAGGATCTATTGGATATCAAAGATATTAAAAGCCAAGATCAAGCTTCTTACCTTTTTCAAGTACTTCTTCATGCTTTCTTCTTGAGCTTCATAATTGCTACTGACTTAACCTACAACCAACTAAGAGTCACTATAAACTTTCAGATGCTCTACTTTTAGTTCTTCGGCTATTCATAGTCCTACAATCAGAGCTTCATACTCTACTCCATTGTTAATGGTGAAAAACTCAAAGCGCAAAGCATATTTGGCCATAATCTCCATCAGATTAACGAGAATCAAGCCTACACCTACTCTAGAAGCATTGGATAAACCATCGACATATAGTGCTCAGATTAGCCTTTTCTTTAGAAGAGCTAGGGAAATGAACTTCTTGATGCTCTATTTCGGTTTTATCCAAAATAGTGCACTCCACTATAAAATCAATCAGTATTTGAGCTTTAATGAATGGTCGAGGTTAAAAATGAATATCAAATTTAGTAAACTCGATTGCTCATTTTGCTATTTTTTTAGAGGTTTCAGGCTGGTGTAGAACTGCCTTGATCGATTGATCAATAAGGAGAGTAATTGTGTATCCCTAAAAAAAAGGTCGAAGCTTCTTGGCTGTAATCAATAAGACATAAGTTAATTTTTCTAATTTGGTGTACCTTATTTCTGCATCCCTCAGGACTGTTTATATAGTAGATTGACTTTTAAACTTTAGCTTCTTCTTTGATCAAGATGGCTCCAATAGCTGCTGGAGATACGGCAAGATACAAGAACAGCTCTTCTCTGGATTCAGGCTTCACTAGTAGTGGAGGCGAACTGAGATAGTTCTTGAATTTTTTAATGATCTACAGGCACTTAGAAGTTTGGTTGAAGTTTTTGGGCTATTTGACTACTTAGAAGTTGGACATACAATGCTTTATCAACCTTAAAACAAAGCAATTCAGAACTGCTACTTTGCCTGTGAGGCATTGAACTTCTTTTATTATTTTTGGGGTAGTAATCTCTTATAGGTGGTGTGGTGCTCCCAAGCCTTGGGAGGTCACGGACGGAGCCAGGGTGAGGGCTTTGGAGAGGCTAGGATAGGTGTGGTCCTAGGGCTAGGACAGAAGTTGTCCTAGGATGGAGGCAGCATGTAGCTCTCCACGGGCTTGACGTTCGGATATTGAGGGCCTCAAGGGGCTTGGTTGGTGCTTCAGAGATCTAGGATTCAAGGTAGAGCAAAAAACCAAAGTTGAAAAATCAAGACTACAGAAAAGAGATTTTCTGTAGGTTAGTCGGCTCAGTCCAAAATTAGATCGGCTATGTCTCAGAGCACAAGCAAAATAAAAGTGTCAAGTTTCAGGATTGTAGGCATGGCACAGAACTGGACCGGCTTAGTTTTAGACTGAACCGACCTAGTGAAACTTAGCTGGCTCAGTGCTGAGAATAAGTCAGCTCAGTGCATGTGTAGAGTTATGCAAGGGTATATTTTGGGCTAGGGTCTGGGTTGATCCTGGGGTTCTTAAGGCTTGGTTTGAGAGATTTTAAGGGGGCTAATTCATGTATGAGCTAGGATTAGATCAAAGGGATAAGAGCATGTGCGACTTGGGCTTGGTGAGTGCTTTCATATATTGGGTTAGCCTAAGGGAGTTTTTGAGTTGTGGTTTATTAGGGTTCATGTGGGAACTCTAGGGTATATAAACTAGGATATTGTAACTTTTACAATGGAGAAGTGAATACAATTGAGCTTTTCTCTCTAACTCTCTTCTCTTTTCTCTCTGGTTCCAACACCAAAATCCTAGCTTCTCTCATCTTTCCTAGATTTTCTTCAGTTTGCTGGATTAACACCCAGGTTCATGCAAGAGATCATATCTACGATTGTAGCTCCGAGCAGCCATAGGAACAACAATTGGTATCAGAGCTAAGTGATGCCTGGGATGTTGTGGACAATAATTGGTATCAGAGCCTAATTTAGCATGGAGAAAGAAGATTAGTTTTCAACAGAGATCAGCAGCGAGATTCAAATCTAAAGACTTTCTCTAGACTTCATGAAGAAGTAAGAGATCATAAGATTGCTATCCACCATCCCTAGTCAAGGTCTCAGATCTATCTATTTGATGTTATTTGATTCAGATTGATCATGAAAAATAGCAGATTGAAGGTACGATTAGAGAAGTTTGATGAAAAGAGAAGTTTCATAATGTGAATGATAAGCATGGAGGATCTGCTGGTTTAGATGTGGTTGGATTCGGCCTTGGAAGATAGGCTGGAGGAGATCGTAGATAAGGAGTGGGTATCCTTAGAGAAAAGGGCATGTGCTATGATTAGGGCTTGTTTGGTGGATAAGATTCTATATGGTGTGTTGGAGGAGAAAACACCCAAGGAATTATGGTCGAGGTTGCAGCAGTTGTACATGGAAAAGAATATGTGCAACAAGTTAATGCTGAAGAAGCAACTGTATAGCCTTTGGATGTTGGAGAGCAAGGATGTTGCGGGGCATATTCAGCGGTTCGATCGGATGAGCAGAAACTTGCTCAATATAGGGGTGAATTTAGAAGAAGAGGACAAGAGTCTATTGTTGCTGTGTTCGCTATCTAGGAGCTTCAATCTGTTATTGACAACTTTGCTGTATGGTAAGGAGATACTGGTGTACGAGGAGATCGTATCAGTGCTCAGGTCCAACGAGCAGTGGAAATAGATGATGAAGAGGGAGGTCTTCTAGGAGAGTCCTATTGTTTCAGATAAGCATAGGAAAGGGAAGAAGAATGGCGAACAGAGAAGCAGCAAGGGGTCTAAGAGATGCTTCAAGTATGGAGAAGTAGGACACTTTAAGCGGGAGTGTCCACTTTGAAAGAAGTGCAAGGGAGGAGAAAGCTCGGATTCCATCAGTACAGTCACTAAAAGCGAAGATTTGGATGAAATCTTGGTGGTCTCAGAGGAGCCTACAGGGTGTGGTATATCTGAGATAGTTTTGAATAGGTCTGCAGAGTGCAGAGGGTCCGAAGGGATAGCGTCGGTGTTCGAGGTACAGTGATAGGTCCAATAGTACAGCGTTGGATGGTTGATCTCGGAGGACTTGAAGATAGAGTCAGCTTCTATGGCACCAGGGGAACTTCAGCTCCAGGTGGAGCATTGGGTAGAGGTGGCTTCATAGGTGGAGGAAGCTGTGACACGGGTTCAGAATAGGAGGTGTAGAGGGAGGACCAATATTCCAGCACTAGTGTTGGAGCTGTGCAGATTCAGATGGAGAGGATTGTGTAGGAAGATAGGTATGGCTCTGAGGGGACAATGTTAGATGGAGCATCAAGATATGCGGTGAGTGTCGGTAAAGGAATGTTGCATGATCTCCAAGGAAGTCCAGGATAAGTGATGCAGCTGCCAAGCAGAAGGATACCTACAACTTCAAAGGTGGTGCAGAGAAATAAGCCAATGACTTCAACGGTGGAGGTGGTCATCTTGAAGGCCTCAAAAAGAGCACAACAATTGAAGAAGAATGCCAGTGGTAAGATGAGCACGAGGGGCTATCAGGACATATAGGGACAGTAGGATCGTGCAAGAAGATGTTGCTAGGTGTGCCAAGGCTTGGGCACACCAAGATGGAGATTGTAGGTGATGTGGTGCTCCCAAGCTTTGGGAGGCCACGGACAGAGCCAGGGTGAGGGCTCCAGGGAAGCTAGGACAGGTGTGGTCCTAGGGCTAGAATAGGAGTTATCCAAGGGTAGAGACAACATGTAGCTCTCCATGGGCTGGAGGTTCGGGTATTGAGGGCCTCAAGGTGCTTAGCTGGTGCATCAGAGACCTAGGATTTAAGGTAGAGCAAGAAACCAAAGTCGGAGAATCAAGACTATAGAAAGAAGATTTTCTGCTGGTTAGCCGGCTCAGTCCAAAACTAGGTCGGTTAAGTCTCAGAGCACAGGCAAAATAGAAATGTCGAGTTTCGAAACTGCAGGCACGACATAGAATTGGGCTAGCTCAGTTTCAGACCGAGCTGACCCAATGGAACTTAGCCAACTCAGTGCTGAGACTGAGCTGGCTCAGTGCATGGGAAGAGTTACAAGAGGGTCTATTTTGGGCTAGGGTCTGGGTTGATCCTAGGGGTTTTAAGGCTTGGTTTGATAGGTCTTAAGGAGGCTAATTCATGTATGGGTTGGGATTAGATCCAAGGGATGAGAGCATATGAGACTTGGGCTTAGTGAGTGCTTTCATATATTGGGTTAGCCTAAGGGAGTTTTTAAGTTGGAGTTTATTAGGGTTCATGTGGAAACTCTAGGATATATAAACTAGAATAGTGTAATGTTTACAATGGAGAAATGAATACATTTGAGCTCTTCTCCCTAACTCTCTTCTCTCTTCTCTCTGGTTCCAACACCAAAACCCTAGCTTCTATCATCTTTCTTAGATCTTCTTAAGTTTGTTGGATTAACATCCAGGTTCACACAAGAGATCGGATCTACGGCTGTTGCTTCAAGCAGTCGTAGGAACAACAATTGGTATCAGAGCTAAGTGATGCTTGGGACATTATGGACAACATCTCTTGGATGGCTTTGATCTTCTCTAGGTTGGCTTCAATTCCGCGCCTTGACAACATGAATCCCAAGAACTTTTTCGAGGTTACTTCGAAATCGCATTTTATAGGATTTAGCTTCATCCTATACTTTCAAAGGGTGCTAAAGGTCTCTTCAAGATTGCCAATGTGATTTGGTAAAGATTGACTCTCAACCAGTATATCATCTACATAGACCTTCGTGTTGTGGCCGATCTGCTCCTTAAAGATCTTATTTACCAGGCACTGATAAGTTGCACTTGCATTTTAATGCCAAAAAGACATGATCCAGTAACAATAAAGAGCACAGTCAGTAATAAAAATAGTCTTCTCCTTATCCTCTAGTGCCATCCGGATTTGGTTATAGCCAAAGAAGGCATCATGAAGGTGAGAAGTTCATTGCTCGAAGTTGCATCCACTAGTTGGTCAATTCTGGATAGGAGGTAGTTGTCTTTTGGGCCAGCATTGTTCACATTTGTGAAGTCTATGCACATCCTCCACTTGCTATTTTTCTTTTTAACAAGAATGATATTTATGATTCAGTCTAGATAGAGTACTTCCTGAATGAATCCTGCTTCGAGGAGTTTGTCGACCTCATCCATAATAGCCTTCTACCTCTCAGGTACAAAGCTGTGCTTTTTTTGCTTCACTAGTCGATATTTAAAGTCCACACCTAGATGATGTTCCATTACCTCTGCATCAATCCTAGGCATATCTGCAGGCGCCCAAGCAAAAACATCAGCATTCTTTTGCACGAAGGCGATGAGCTCCTTTCTAACTTCTCCTTTTAGATTAGAGCCGATCTTTATAGTGTGTTCCTTATTACCATCATTCAAAGGGACCTCCATAAGGTCCTCAATCGATTCCCCCTTTCTTCGAATAGGTCATCACGAGTATCAAGCCCATCCACTGGACAAGGATCTGCTGGCCTTCCTCCCTATAGGGCAATATTGTAGTAGTATTGAGCTAGTGTCTGATCTCCTCTAACCTCCTCGACTTCATGCCTTGTTGAGAACTTTATTTTCAGGTAATAAGTTGAATGCACAGTCTGAAGTGCATTCAAACCTGGTCGACCAAGGATTGCATTGTAAGCAGAGGGCACCTTCACCACTAAAAAATCGACTTGGGCTTTAGATTGCTTTGTGTACCAACCTACCAAGACATGTAAAGTTATTATCCTTTTAACTGGCACCGCATCACCTGTGAACCCAACTAACAAAAAATTCATTGGACCCATCCTATTATCAGATATGCATATTTTAGAGAAAGCATCATAAAATAAGACATCAACAAATCTTTCAGTATCAATTAAAACATGGTGTACATCATAGTTTGCAATATTCAGAGTTACTACAACTGCATCATTATGTAGAAACTATACCCCTTGAGCATCTTCCTTAATTAAAGTAATAGGTTCCTTAGTCCACTGCTTCTTTGCTGGTTCTACCGACCCACTAGCCTCCCCCAGTCGATGTCCCCGAGTGATAGTATTGATGAAGCCAAGTGGTCGATCTCCTTACCGCTTATCCCTCTAAGGTTGTTCAGGCTGTGTTGGGGCTCTCGGCCAATCTTTCCTCCTTTCCGATCAGCACCTAAATCGATCCAGCCAACCTCTTCTAATCAGTGCTTCAATCTCATCCTAAAGTTGGATACATTCTTCAGTATCGTGACTATGGTCATGATGGTAAAGGTAGTACTTGTTGGGGTTGCATCTGGCTAAGTGACTCCACAACCTCTCTAGCCTTGGTAGTTGCATCTTTATCTCCATCAACACTTAGGTTTTTGTGGTGTTCATAGGAGCATAGTTGTGGAATCTTCTGGGGAAGGAGTTCCACCATGGTTTTCTATCCGGGCTTTTTTATTGACGAGCTTGAGGGAACGTCCAAGCTCGTTTGCACTTAGGAGGGGTTCGAGAATGCGGTCGAGCTTCACTCGGCCTTTCTTTAGTTGCGGGCTTGTTGGATTTGCTCGTCTGTCACTCTTTCGTGGCTTCTTCATCTTTCAATCAAAAGGCTTCCTCTACTTAAGCATAGCTTTCAGTCTGGGCTAACATATCGGTAAAGTCCCGAAGATACTTTTTCTCTATGAAAAAAAGTAAAACATTCTCCTGGAGACCATCCTATAGTGCGGCCATAGTAACAGATTGGTCCAAATTTTGAACCTCTAGGGCAGCAGCATTGAAGCGATTGGCATAGGCTCGAATGGACTCTCCTTCATTTTGCTTTATGTTGATGAGGGAGTTCGAACCTCATCTCTGATGATGGCTACTGATGAAATGAGCCAAGAATTCATGGTTTATTTGGTCAAAAGAAAAGATGGTACCCAATTTTTGGCCTGAGTACCAACTTCTTACTACTCCCTTTTGAGCGGAGGGGAAGGCTCGACAAAGAATGGCATCAAGTGCGCCATGGAGTAGCATCATAGTCCAAAAGGCCTCATGGTGGTCAATCAGATCAGAAGTCTCGTCATAACTCTCTAATTGAAGGAGCTTGAAGTTCAACAGGATGGGCTCCTCCATAATTTGGGTAGAGAAGGGATGATCAGTGCTAATGTCATCATGGTGGATCGGGATGGCACTACTATTCTAGATGGCTGCTCTGATAACAATCTATTGGAAACAATCTTTGCCACTCGATGCTTGTGTAAACAGCAACAAGGATCCAAGAAAAGGGATGACTGTTCTGTTGAAAGCCTAGCAAACCCCAGGGCATGGAGAAAAGGGAGAGAACAAGAGAGGAAGAGAGATTTCAGAAAGAAAAGGCTTGTATTGAATCCATGCTTAGTTTACAAAACTTAATACAGAGTTTATATATACCTGATCAAATAATATCCAATCTAGAAAACTCTTCGAGCTAACCTAATGTGATGCACTCCCCAAGCCCATGTACACCCATGTCTTCCATACGCATACCCATTAAATAAATCACAATTCAATCCATAGGTTAGCTCCCTTAGTGTTAGATATGTGTGCCCCAGAAGCCAGAATTGGTTGACACTTGTATTACACTTCTAGGGGCAAAATTATAATTTTGACTATAAATAATAAAATGGGTTATTTTTTATCACATATGTATATTTAGTGTCTGTGATACATCCCTTGAGTTAATGGTAATGATAATTCTTATTTTCAAGATTTGAAAATTTAAGACAAGAATTTTTATTATTAACTCATAAAATGCTCTTGACCGTAGGATCATCATGAGGATGGTGATTGATCCGAAAGGTTAGTATACAATTGCTTCTTTATAGTAGATGAGTCTTGAGTCTATGGTGTAGAGACATCGAAGCGAGAGTACAGGTACTCATTAGAGAATGAGGGCACTGAGCGTGACCATCTCGAGTAGTCATAAGAAAGTCTACCTTTTCATCGTTGACTGACTCGAAGCTGCTATGGTGTGTCTGGTTCTTTGATCTGAGGTGCATCGGCAGTTCACCTTGAGGGTGTTGGATTCGCTCACCTATCGCTCGTTCGTGGCTTCTTCATCTTTCAATCGAAAGGCTTCCTCTACTCGAGCATAGCTTTTGGTCCGGGCTAGCATGTCGGTAAGGTCTCGAAGATACTTCTTCTCTATGAAAAAAAGTAAATCATTCTCCTGTAGACCATCCTATAGTATGGCCATAGCAACAGATTGGTCCAAACTTTGAACCTCTAGGGTAGCAGCATTGAAGCGATTGACATAGGCTCGAATGGACTCTCCTTCGTTTTGCTTTATGTTGATGAGGAAGTTCGAACCTCATCTCTGACGATGGCTGTTGATGAAATGAGCATATAATTCATGGTTTAGCTGGTCAAAAGAAAAGATGGTACCTAATTTTAGGCCTGAGTACCAACTTCTTACTGCTCCCTTTAGAGTAGAGGGGAAGGCTCAGCAATGAATGGCATCAAGTGCATCATGGGGCAGCATCATGGTTCAAAAAGCATCAAGGTGGTTGATCGAATTAGAAGTCTCATCATAACTCTTCAATTGAGGGAGCTTGAAGTTCAACAGGATGGGCTCCTTCATAATTTGGGTAGAGAAGGGATGATCGGTGCTGATGTCATCATGGTGGACCGAGATGGCACTACTGTTCTGAAGGGAAATCCTGATTTCCCGATCCAGGTTCGTCCAGATCTGATTAGATCAAGAGATATATTTCAAAAATTTTCTCTTGATCTCAATCAGATCTTGATATGTTTCAGATCTGATTCTTATTATTTTAATAAATAAAATAAAACAAGATAAATTAAATCAAATTCAATTTACCTGATTTGGGTAATCCTATTACCCTGTAGATGATCCTGATTGCAGCGGAAGGTTCTGGATCTTAGCCACGCAAGCGCCTGGCCTCTACCGGTATCCACTCGGGTTGGATCTGGAGATCCTCTTCTTCTCTATCACACCTCCAAAAATCAGATCTGGATCTGATCTGGAGGATCTTCAAAACTCTTTTGAAGATCTGCAGTCGTCCTTTTGCAGCAGCGCAGCCTTCTTGCTTTTGATCGCCTTTCCTTGATCTGAATCGCACCAACCTAAATCCAAAACACTTTTGGACGTGGAGAGCAAGGGGAGAAGAGACTATGGCATGGAGAAGGAGGGGAGAGGCAGCCTTGGGGCATGTCTAATAGCATTGGAATTAGGGTTGGGCGCAGGGTCTTATTTATAGACCTCTTGTGATCCAACTCCTCTTCCTCTCAACCAATCACAACCCTTTGTGAAATCAGATCTAAATCTGATTGGTTGGAATAGAGACCCCTGGATTCCTCCTTAGAGGGCGCCTAAGACCAGTCAAACTGGATTCTTAGTAGAACTCTGATTGGAATCCAAAAGGGAGGTGGAGTCCTTGTCCAACAAGGACTCCTAGGCGCCTCCTACTTGGGCTCACGCCACCCTTGGCGTGCGCCCTTCTCCTTGCCAGGTTCTGGCAGGGGGACAGGCCCCCACCAGCTCTCCAATAGGTGCATGACATGTGGTCAAAAGTCAAAGGGTGAATGGTCAATGTTTGACCAGTCAAAGGTAGACTTTTGACCAAAGTCAAAGAACAAGAAATGGCAGGTGACCAAAAATGGCAGGTAATGTCTTACAAATAAGACAACCTATTCTGACTTGGACAACCTCCAGTCAGACCATATGAAGGCCTCTGATTGAGCACAAACTCCTTTGGCTCAGTCAGGACAACTTATTTATGATAGTAAAAGAAGAACGTTAGGTTCAATCGAGTGCTAGCACGATTTCCTTGAACCTAATTGAATCTCATTCAGATCAATTGAACTAGATCAGTTCAATTGATGATCACCAGATTCAAACCCTTGTTTGTGTGACCCAGTTAGGTTCAGTTCTGTATGGTAATGGGATATGTCATGATCTCTATCATAGACATCATCGAAACTCCTTTCGATGGATCAGAACTCTTCTGATTCGAACAGCTAGAATGATCGATCATCTAAATCATTCTAATTGCTCCCAAAATCCACCAGTGACACCTAGCAGTATATGGTGGCAACCCATCAGAGCTGAATGCGAACCTCTTGGTGCAGCTACCTGTGTGATTCAGTTCTTCTATCTTGAGCCCCGATCAGATTAGGGTTAAGGTGAACTCGTCAAACCCTAGTCTCTGTCATATGATGTAATCATTCGATTCGAGTCCAATGTGAAAATCTAAATAGAAACTCTTTCTATTATTTCACTCTACCATGGCCATGGATTTCTGGACTTGATTCTCATGATCATCATAGGGCTACTCCTCTACCACCGAGGTAGATAGATCCCATCTTGATGCAATCCAGTTCCTACAATGAACATGCTATAGCCAACATACACCTCAGGGTTCCATATGGCTAGGAGACCGAGTAATGGTGTAGTCAAACTATAACACCCTCAAGGTGAACTGCCGATGCATCTCAGGTCAAAGAACCAGACACACTACTGCAGCATCGAGTCAGTCATTGACGAGAAGGTAGACTCCCTAATGACTACTCGAGGTGGTCACGCTCAGTGCCCTCGTTCTCTAACGAGTACCTGTACTCTCGCTCCGGTGTCTCCACACCGTAGACTCAAGACTCATCTACTAAAGAGAAGCGATCGTACACCAACCTTCCGGATCAATCACCATCCTCGTGATGATCCTATGGTCGGGAGCTGTTTATGAGTTAATAATGATTATTCATGTCTTAAATTTTCAACTCTTGAAAATATGAATTATCATTACCATTAACTCAAAGGATGTATCACAGACACTAAATACACATATGTGATAGAAAATAACCCATTTTATTGATTATAGTCAAAATTATAATTTTGCCCCTAGAAGTGTATTACAAGTGTCAGCCAATTCTGGCTTCTAGGGCACATATATCTAACAATCTCCCACTTGTCCTAAAGCCAATTGGCTACAAGTCTAAGTCCCATCTTCTCAAGGTGGGCTTCGATCTTCTGCTTGGCCCAACGGCTTTGTAAGTGGGTCTGCCACATTATCTGCGGAGTTGACTCTCTTGACCTCAACGTAACCTTTCTCAAGGTAATCGCGGATGAGATGATATCGCTGTTTGCTAGGAACTCTTCCAGCACAAACAGTCTACCAGATGTCGACTTTCGATCATCTATATCGGACATGAAGTCCGAGTCTGTGTATCCCTGAACTTGGAGTTCTCCGTTACCAAAGACCAACATCATATCCTTAGTTCTTCTCAAGTACTTAAGGATACATTTCACAGAAGTCCAGTGTTCTTCACCTGGATTTGACTGATATCTGCTTGTGACACTCACAGCATGGGCTATATCAGGTCGTGTACATAGCATGGCATACATGAGGCTCCCTATTGCAGAAGCATAAGGGATCTTGCTCATGCGTTCTATTTCCTCAGGTGTGCTGGGGCACATCTTCTTGGAAAGATGAATACCATGTCTGAAGGGTATTAATCCCCTCTTAGAGTTTTCCATACTAAACCTCTTTAGTACTTCCTCTATGTACATCTTCTGTGAAAGTCCTAGCATCCTATTCGGTCTATCCCTATAGACCTTAATTCCTAGAATAAAGGATGCTTCACCTAGGTCTTTCATGGAGAATTCCTTGGACAACCACATCTTGACTGATGTCAACATGGGAATATCATTCCCAATAAGGAGGATGTCATCCACGTACAATACGAGGAAGACAACAGCGCTCCCACTGACCCTTTTGAAAACACATGGTTCCTCTTCATTTTTGATGAAACCAAACTTTTTGATCACATCATTGAAACGAGTGTTCCAGCTCCGAGATGCTTGCTTAAGTCCATATATGGACCTTTGCAGCTTGCAAACCTTGTGATCAGTATCACTGGATGTGAAACCTAGCGGCTGTTCCATATAGATATCTTCCTCAAGATATCCATTTAGGAATGCCGTTTTCACGTCCATTTGCCATATTTCATAATCGAAATAGGCTGCAACAGCAAGCAATGTGCGGATGGATTTTAGCATAGCTACCGGGGAAAAGGTATCCTGATAGTCAATGCCTTCGCGTTGACTATAACCTTTTGCCACCAGTCTAGCCTTGAATGTCTCCACATTCCCATCTGCACCAATCTTTCTCTTGAAGATCCATTTACACCCAATAGGTACTATACCTTCTGGTGGATCTACCAAGGTCCAGACTTGGTTTGAGTGCATCGAGTCGATCTCTGACTTCATTGCCTCAAGCCATTTCTCGGAGTCGATATCTGATATCGCCTCGTTGTAGGTTTTGGGATCATCACCATGAGCACCATTACCTATGAGGAACATTTCCTCTACGTCCTCTGAAATAATACCTAAGTATCTTTCAGGGGGACGGGAAACTCTTTCCGATCTACGAGGTGGAGGAGGTAGTGTTCTTATTGGCTCAACCTGATTTGGTTCCACTTGGTCCTTAGCTCGTTCTGCTTGTGAGACTTTCTCATCAAGCTTAATCTGCTTTCCAATGCCACTATCTTGAATAAACTATTTTTCAAGAAATATGGCATGTCGACTCACAATCACATTGTGGTCTTCTGGAATGTAGAAATAGTATCCTAATGACTCTTTAGGATATCCTATGAATCGAGCTCTAAAGGACCTAAACTCTAACTTGTCCGCTTGTTGTCTTTTGACATGAAGCCGGACAACCCCAAATTCTGAGATGACTCAGACTTGGTTTCTTACCGTGCCATATCTCATACGGTGTGGTAGGAACGGTTTTAGAGGGAACCCTATTCAGTAAATAGATTGAAGTTAATAATGAATGTCCCCAAAGAAAATCTGGGAGGTCTGTGAAGCTCATCATGGATCGAACCATATCCAATAGAGTCCGATTTCTCCATTCTGAAACCCCGTTGAGTTGAGGTGTTCCTGGTGGAGTCCATTGAGAGACTATGCCATTTTCCTTAAGATAGTCTAGGAATTCTCCGGCTAAGGTATTCACCTCCTCGATCTGATCGAAGAACCTTAATGGGTTTTTCCAGTTTGTTTTTCTACTTCATGTCTGAATTCTTTGAACTTTTCAAAGGCTTCAGACTTGTGTCTCATAAGATACACATACCCATACCTAGACAGATCATCGGTAAAGGTAATGAAGTAGACAAAATTGCCTCTAGCCGGCACATCGAATGGGCCGCACACATCAGTATGTACTAGGGCAAGGAGATCTGTGGCCCTCTCCCCATGTCCAACAAAAGGGAGTTTAGTCATTTTGCCTTGAAGACAAGATTCACAAGTTGGATATGACTCAAAAGTCAATGGACTCAATAGCCCATTTTTCTCCAATTTGTTAATCCTATCTTCTGCTATATGACCTAATCTCAGGTGCCATAGATATCTGTCGTTTGGACTATCCCTAGGTCGTTTGGCATTCACGTTTTGCTCGATAGTTAAAATAGGTACATCAATATGCAACTGATAAAGACCATTAACAAGGAAACCATTTGCAATTTTATTTCTTTCATAAAGAATGTTACAATGGTCCTTAAAGAAGGTGATCACATAACCTTCTTGTGCTAAGCATGAAACAGAAATCAAATTCCTGCTAGCTGCAGGCACATAATAACAGTCTTTTAAAACTAAGTCTAAACCAGATGGTAATCGCAGAGGGTATGTTCCCACGGCTACTGCAGCAACTCTTGCTCCATTACCGATGCGTAGGATCATGTCTCCATCCCTCAGCCTCCTGCTATCCTCAAGACCCTGCATAGAAGTGCACAGATGAGCACTAGAACCAGAGTCAAGCACCCAACTGGATGCAGAAGAAACCGTAAGGTTAGACTCAATAACGAGCATACCTCCAGAAGGACCTTCCTTCTTGTTCTTCAGGGTGGCCAGGTAAGTAGGGCAGTTCCGCTTCCAATGGCCGTCGCTGTTGCAATGGAAACACTTTCCTTTGCCATCGACCTTTTTCTTCGGTTCTGCCTTCTTCTTCTTTGATCCTTCTACCTTTTGCTTTTTCACAGACTTCTTTTTCTTTCCATAAGACTTTCTTTTGGAAGAAGTCCGTTCCATAGCAAGAACTGAGCCTTTAGAACCTTTCATAGAAAGCTCAGCGGTAACCAGCATATTCATCAACTCGGCCAAGGAATTTTGAAGTTTATGCATGTGGTAATTCATGATGAATTGCCCATATGCATCAGTCAAGGATTGCAGAATAATATCGTTCTGCAAGTCCAAGTCCAACTTCACACCGAGCTTCTCAAGCTCTTCCATGTCCTTGATCATTGTCAGACAGTGATCTTGGACTGACTGCCCATCACGCATCTTAGCCTTAAAAAGTCATTTCGTGACTTGATATTTGGCTGCGCGACTCTGTTCACCAAACATCTCCTGCAGGTGAGCCAACATTTGGCGAGCAGTCCCGATATCTTCATGTTGGCGCTGGAGCTCATCAGACATCGAGCCCAACATGTAGTATCTGGCCTTATTGTCTTCGTCAATCCATTTTTCCAGAGACGCTCTCTGTTCAGTGGATGGACGAGCTGGTAAGGTGGGAGGGTCCTGGTCCAAAACATGTGTTAACTTCTCTGAACCCAAAACAATTTTGTAGTTCCTGAGCCAATCTTTATAATTGGGTCCAGTCAGTCTATGTGTGTCTAGGATACGTGCCAGTGGGTTGGACGCAGACATTTTCCTGTAGAGAGTCAAAGATTCTAGTTAGATACTGTAATTTTGACTTGACCAATTTGTTTAGGGATTTTATTTTTAAACAAATTAGCTCCCACTATTTTCTCGGATCCCTACACTCCCTCTGTAGAGATGCGAAAATCTCCGCGATTGATGATTTCTAGTGGGTGGTGCGGTCTCACCAACTGACTCATCACCTCACCTAACAGTTATTGGTGATGGGTTAGCCAATGAGTGAACAACTCTTGTTCAATGATTCTCTAATCATGGTGCACCCAAACTTGGTCTCTAATTCATGAATCTCACCGTATCCGGAATATTGATCCACTCCTTAGTTAAGTCAGACCCACCATTTGCATAGACTGGGTTCCTAATTGGGTCTCTCACCGTATCCAAAATATTGAGCCCAACTCATCCTCCAGCCCATAGCATCCAATGCCTAATAGACATGGTTGCGTCTTCCCGGTGCAACTGAGCCACTGTATCCAGCCGAGAACAATCAACCCCGGGAAGGGCCCGCACGTCTACAATGGTGGAAGACCTCAGGACTTAATCTTTTCTTAGGGAGAATTGATTCAGGTCTCATTAAACTAGACTTGGCTTAGTCATAACAATTATGACTAACCTAGTGGCATGGGTCAGCTCGGATTATTGACCACCTCAGATCAGAACTGTGTCAACAGATATGGCCAGGTAAGTGAGACCGGTGGAAGGAATATGCCGTTAACTCGCACAAGAACGCATTCAGGTCGAGTAGCTTCCAATTAAAAACCAGTCGGTCGTCTGTGCCAAACTTACCTTAGACACCAAATTGTTGAGTCAGAACCAATTGGGTTAGCCTACAATCCAGACTCTAACCTCTGAGCCTAATTAGGTCTTGCTTGATCGTGACTCGATCTTGACCCAGACTTAATCCTATTAGGCTGGTCAATTTAAGCATTGTTGATCCCATCTAACCAACTCTTGATTCGGTTTGATCAACCGCTTAGACCTAATTGAGCTACCCAAGCCCGAACCCAGTATTATGAATATGTCTTAGATCTGAAATTCTCAATTTTAGACCTAATTAATATTCCATAAACTTAATTCTTAATTAAGTTGGGTTCATAAACAAAATATGCACAATAAATCCTAGGGTTTCAGGATCTAGGGTTTTGCAGAAAGTAAGTTTTGGGTTTCTGATTAAGGACGAACACGCAGCACCCCTACACGTCATAAGAACACCCCATCGAATGGGAAGAGAGGGCCTTTAAACCCTTCTTCGTTCTTATGACCGGACGGCCAAGAGGAACGCCTTAATCAGGAACATGTAAATACTACAAAACAGTTATAGATCTATATCATATATCTCATATACAAATTTAGATCTAATCAAGGCATATTTTGCATACATCTCATGTATCAAATCATGCATGTTTTCAGATCTAAATTATCACATAATAATCTAAAAAATTAGATTTAAATTGATCTAATCAAAATAAATTCTAATCTAGACAATTATGTAGAACTATTCTACAACTAGTCTAGTCATGCATCTATCATATCTCATATGATATTTAAAATTAAATAATTTTTATTTGCTGTTTATCAGATGTTATTATAACACTTATAATATCAAAAAATAGTAAATAAGAAGATCTAAAATATGATTTAATCAGATTAAATCAAAGACATGCAAAACTATTCTATAGAACTATTCTATTCTAGAACTAGTCATGCATATCTTCATGTTCTTAGATCCAAATCATTTAATTTTAATTTTTCTGATTTCAGATCTGATCACATCTCATGTGACATCTGAAATCACTTTATTTTCTAATTAAAATAAAATTAAAATCAGATCTAAACAATTTAGAACCATGGCTCTGATACCAGTTGAAGGGAAATCCTGATTTCCCGGTCCAGGTTCGTCCAGATCTGATTAGATCAAGAGATATATTTCAAAAATTTTCTCTTGATCTCAATCAGATCTTGATATGTTTCAGATCTGATTCTTATTATTTTAATAAATAAAATAAAATAAGATAAATTAAATCAAATTTAATTTACCTGATTTGGGTAATCCTATTACCCTGTAGATGATCCTGATTGCAGCGGAAGGTTCTGGATCTTAGCCACGCAAGCGCCTGGCCTCTACCGGTATCCACTCGGGTTGGATCTGGAGATCCTCTTCTTCTCTATCACACCTCCAAAAATCAGATCTGGATCTGATCTGGAGGATCTTCAAAACTCTTTTGAAGATCTGCAGTCGTCCTTTTGCAGCAGCGCAGCCTTCTTGCTTTTGATCGCCTTTCCTTGATCTGAATCGCACCAACCTAAATCCAAAACACCTTTTGGACGTGGAGAGCAAGGGGAGAAGAGACTATGGCATGGAGAAGGAGGGGAGAGGCAGCCTTGGGGCGTATCTAATAGCATTGGAATTAGGGTTGGGCGCAGGGTCTTATTTATAGACCTCTTGTGATCCAACTCCTCTTCCTCTCAACCAATCACAACCCTTTGTGAAATCAGATCTAAATCTGATTGGTTGGAATAGAGACCCCTGGATTCCTCCTTAGAGGGTGCCTAAGACCAGTCAAACTGGATTCTTAGTAGAACTCTGATTGGAATCCAAAAGGGAGGTGGAGTCCTTGTCCAACAAGGACTCCTAGGCGCCTCTACTGTGGCCTCTCACGCCACCCCTTGGCGGTGCACTTCTCCTTGCCAGGTCCTGCCAGGGGGACAGGCCCCACCAGCTCTCAAATAGGTGCATGACAATGTGGTCAAGTCAAAGGGTGAATGGTCAAGTGTTTGACCAAGTCAAAGGTAAGACCTTTTTTTTGACCCAAAGTCAGGAACAAGAAAATGGGGGCAGGGTG
>QRFJ01000682.1:0-143772 GCA_006176705.1 Cocos nucifera
TAGCCATCATTGTTGCAATAAAATACTTTTCTTTGTCAGATCTGGCCCTTTTCTTCAGCTCTTCTTTTTTTTTTCCTCACTTCATTCTTTTCTACTTTTATACGCAGACTTCTTTATTCTTTCTAAGAATTCTCTTCGGAAGAAGTCTGTTTCCACTTGCAACACTGAGCTTTTTAGACTTTCTATGGAAGCTCAGTGGTAACCTTAATGTTCATTAGTTTTTGGCCAAGGAGTTTTGAAGTTTATGCCACTATAGATTAGTTTCTGATGAAATGCCTTAACATCAGTCATGATGTAGTAATTATTATCATTGCAGATCTAATTTCACCTCTTTTCCGGCTTCTCAAGTTCTTTCAGAGTTCTTGATCAATTCATCGACAGTGATCCTTGGACTTGACTATCCATTACGCATCTTAGCCCTTGACGTACGTTTAGTGACTTGTACTTGGCTACGTGCTTCTGTTAACCATAACCAAAAATTTTTTTTTCTCTCCTGTAGGTGAGCTCCAAATTTGGTTGAGCAGTTCTGATTCTTCATTGTTGGTCGTGATGCTCATCAGACATTGAGTCCCAACGATGTTAATATCTGCCTTGTTATCTTCGTCAGTTCCCTTTCAACGATGCTCTTTGTTCAGCAGAATGGTGGACTGGATAAGGTGGGAGGTGTCTGGTCCATATCATGAGTTAACTTTTTGGAACCGAAAATATTTTGAAGTTTTGGATCCAATCTTTGTTGTAATTTGGTTCGGTCAACAGTCTCTGGGTGTCGAAGAATTCGTGGCTTAGTGGGTTGGTGCAGATATTTTTCCTTATAGAGAGTCAAGTTTCTAGTTTAGCATACTGTAATTAAGACTTAACTATTTTTTTAGGGTTTTTATTTTTTAATAAATTAGCTCCCAAATATTTTTTGGATCTCTAACTTCCTCTATAGAGATGCAAAAAATCCACGATTACTGATTCTAGTGGATGGTGCGGTTCTAGCGACTGACTCATCACTTCACCTAAATGTTATTGCGTGATTGGGTTAGACAATGATGTGAACATTTACTTATTCAATGATGCCTCTAACCATGATGCACCTCAATCTTGATCTCTAATTCATTGAATCTCATCGTATTCGATAATATTTACCATCTCTTAGTTAAGTCAACCGACATATTGCATAGATTGGATTCTAATTGAGTCTTTCATCGTATCTAGAATATTGAGCCTCATCCATCCTCCAGCCTATAGCATCCAATGCCTAATAGACATGGTTGCATCTTTCCGGTGCAACTGAGCCACTATAACCGGTCAAGAATAATCAACCTCAGGAAGGGCCCGTACATCTACAATGGTGGAAGATCTTAGACTTAATCTTTTCTTAGGGAGATTTGATTTAGATCTCATTAAACTAGACTTGACATAGTCATAACCATTATGACTAACCTAGTGGCATGGGTTAGCTCGGATAATTGACCACCTCATATTAGAACTGAGTTAACAAACATGGCTAGGTAAGTAAAACCGATGGAAGGGATATATCATTAACTCGACAAGAACGCATTTGAGTCGAGTAGCTCCTAATTTAAAATCAGTCGGTCGTATCTGCCAAACTTATCTTAGGCACCAAATTTTTGAGCCAGAACCAATCGGATTAGCCTATAATCCAAACTTTAACCGCTGAGCCTAATTAGGTCTTAGCTTGATCGATCACTCACGTGACTCGATCTTGACCTAGACTTAATCCTATTAGGCTGGTCAATATAAGCATTGTTGATCCCATCTAACCAACTCTTGATTTGATTTGATCAACCGCTAGACCTAATTAAGCTACCCAAACCCGAACTCAATTTTATGAACATGTCTTAGATCTAAAAATTCTCAATTTTAGACCTAATATGTTCAAAATCTTAATTTCTAATTAAGTTTAGGGTTCAAAAACAAAACATGCAATAAGATCCTAGGGTTTTAGGATCTAGGGTTTTGCATAAAGTAAGTTTTCAATTTCTGATTAAGGACGAACACACAGCACCCCTACACATCATAAGAACACCCCATCGAATGGGAGGAGAGGATCTTTAAGCCCTACTTTGTTCTTATGATCGGACGGCCAAGGGAAATGCCTTAATCAAAAATACAACTAATCTACAAAAACTAATTAGATCTAAGCATATATCTCATATAAGAAAATTGATCTAATTAAAATATATTTTGCATACATCTCATGTATCATGCATGCATATTTTTTAGATCTAAATTATCTCATAATCATCTAAAAAATTAAATTTAAATTTGATCTTATTAAATAAAATTTAATCTAGACTTATTTGCAGAACTTTTCTACAACTAGTCTAAACATGCAACTATCATATCTCATATGAATAAATTAATTTAATTTATTTTTTATTTTTAGATCTGATTATAATATTTATAATATAAGAAAATAGTAAATAAATAGATCTAAAAATTATATTTAATTAAATAAAAATTATGATTATACTGGACTACACATAGAATAATTCTATTCCTAGTTTAGTTATGTATCTCATACATATTAGATCTAGATTTATTAATTTTATTTTTTTAATTTTCTAATTTTAGATCTAATCACATCTCATGTGATATTTGAAGTCATTAATTTATCAAATTAAAATTAAATCTAAATAAATTTTATAGCAACCTGGCTTTGATACTAGTTGAAGGAAAATTCTAAATTTTCTGGGTTAGATTCGTTCAGATCTCATTGGATCGAGAGGCATATTTTAAAAGTTTTTTCTTAGATCCTATTCAGATATGACACTTTTTAGATCTTATTTTATGATCTGATAAATAAAAAAATTAAATTAAATTAAATCTAATTAATTTTATCTTGATTATGGATAATCTGATTACCCGTTGATGATCCTGCTGAAGCCCTGAGGTTCTAGATCTAGCCACACAAGCGCCTAACCTCTATCGGTATCCACTTGGACTGAATCTGGAGATCTTCTTCTTCTCTTTTTTTTTTCTAAAAGTTAGATCTAGATCTGATTTGGAGGATCTTCAAAACTCCTTCTGAAGATTATCCATTGTTTCTGCAGCAGTCCTGCCTTCTTCCATTTTTGTCAGCCTTTTCTTGCCTGACTCGCACTAATCTGAAGCCCAACTGCCTTGGGCTTGGAGAGGAGAGAGAGGATCAGAAAGGTGGCATGGAGGAGGGAGAGGAGCAGTCTTGAGGTGTGGGCTAAGGGGAACTCTTTTAAAAAGTGGGTGCAGATAGGTCTTTATATAGACCCTGCTGCGCCATGCAGTGCCACATCACCACGGCCAATCATGTTGCTTCGTGCAATCAGATCTAAATTTGATTGGTGGGATGACATCACTTCATCCAATCGGATGAGAGACCCATAGATTCATCCATAGATGGTGCCTAAGACTGGTCAAAGTCTATAGATGAGGGTCACCTAGTTTGAATCCAAGAAGCAACCTGGAGTCCCATTCGTATGGAACTCCAGGCGTCCCTATCCATGGGCGCATGCCATCCTAGGCGTGCACCCCTTTCTTTCCAATTTTTAGGGAGGGGACAAGCCCCTATCTACTCTCCAATAAGTGCAAGATACATAGGCAAATGTCCATGGGTCAAAGGTCAACGTTTGACCAAAGTCAAAGGACAAGAATTAGCAGGTGATGAAAAATGGTAGGTATTGTCTCAAATTTATCTCATAAATTAAGACAATCCTTTTCTAATCTGGATAAGCTCTAGTCAGACCAAGTAAAGGTACCTGAGTGAGCACAAATATATTTGGCTTAGTCGAGACAACTTTTAATGATAGAAAAAGGAGAATGTTAGGCTCAATCGTGTGCTAGCATGATTTCCTTGGACCTAATTGAATCTTATTCAAATCAACTGAACTGGGTTAGTGCAATTGATGATATCCAGATCCAAACCCTTATTTGTCTGACCCAGTTAGGTTCAGTTCTATATGGTAATGGGACATGTCATGATCTCTATCATCGACATCATCGAAACTCCTTTTGATGGATCAGAACTCTTCTGATTCAAACAATCAGAATGATCGATCATCTAAATCATTCTAGTTGCTCCCAAAATTCACTAGTGACACCTAGCAGTATATGGTGGCAACCCATCAAAACTAAAAATGAACCTCTTGGTGCAGCTACTTGTGTGATTAAGTTCTTCTATCTTGAGCCCCGATCATATTAGGGTTAAGGTGAACTCGTCAAATCCTAATTTCTATCATATAATTTAATCATTCGATTCAAGTCCGATGTGAAAACCTTAATAGAAACTCTTTCTATTATTTCACACTCTGCTATGGCCATGGGCTTATGGACTTGATTCTCATGATCATCATAGGGCTGCTCCTCTTCTACCGACATAGATAGATTCCATCTTGGTGCAATCCAATTCCTATAATGAACATGCTATAGCCAACATATACCTCAGGGTTTCGAATGGCTAGGAGACCGAGTCATGGTGTTGTCAAACTATAACACCCTCAAGGTGAACTGCCGATGCACCTCAGATCAAAGAACCAGACACACCACTGCAGCTTTGAGTCAATCATCGATGAGAAGGTAAACTTCCTTATGACTACTCGAGGTGATCACGCTCAGTGCCCTCATTCTCTAACAAGTACCTGTACTCTCACTCTGGTATCTCTACACTAAAGACTCAAGACTCATCTACTATAAAGAAGTTATTATACACTAACCTTCTAGATTAATCACCATCCTCATGATGATCCTATAGTCAAGAGCATTTTATGAGTTAATAAATGAAAATTCATGTCTTAAATTTTCAACTCTTGAAAATATGAATTATCATTATCATTAAATCAAGAGATGTATCACAGACACTAAATACACTTATGTGATAGAAAATAATCCATTTTATTATTTATAGTCAAAATTACAATTTTACCCTTAGAAATGTATTACAAGTGTCAGCCAATTCTGGCTTCTAGGGTACACATATCTAATACTTTCAAGTTTTTAAACAGCCAAAATGCTTTTGCTGGATGGCAGAATGCTAATAAGCATTCGAGGAGCTTAAAAACTATCTCGGCTCACCCCCACTACTGGCAAAACCTGAGCCTAGAGAAGAATTATTCTTATACCTAGCAGTCTTCCCAGCAATCCTGGCAACGATCCTGATCAAGGAGGAAGCAAAAGTGCAACGACCGCTCTACTACATAAGTCGAGTCCTAAGGAATGCAGAGACTAGATACTCTAAGTTAGAAAAATTGACTTACTCTCTTCTAATTGCTGTCAGGAGACTCTAACCTTACTTTTAGGGGCACACTATAACTGTCCTCATGGATCAACCAATTAAAATAGTTTTTCATCGAATGAATGCCTCTGAAAGAATCACAAAATGGGCAATCGAGCTTACAAAGTTTGACATCAATTATTGACCCCGATCGTCGATCAAAGTTCAGATATTAGAAGATTTTATAGTAGAATATACCATTCCAGATGAAGCTGAGCCTGAATGGTATGCAACCAGCATTCCATGGTTGCAATCGAGCCCCTCTGAAAAGAACGCCAACCTTCTCAAAGGCTTTTGGGCCCTATACATGGATGGTTTATCCAATACTGCTGGAGCAGATGCGAGATTGGTCTTAGTTAACCTCGAGGGAGTCATTGCCGAATATACACTACGCTTTGAATACCCTACAACTAATAATGGGGCCGAATATGAAGCTCTGATCGCTGGGTTAAAAATAGAAAAAGAGTTAGAGGCAAATTGGCTCTAAGTTTTTAGTAATTCTCGACTGGTGGTTGGATAGGTTAGTAGCAACTATGAAGCCTGAGAGGAAAGCATGATGAAGTATCTTTAGAAAGTAAAAAATTTGGCTTCAGCCTTCAACGATTTTAGCATCCAACATATTTCGAGGATGGAAAAAATAAGAGATGACCTTCTCTCTAAGTTGGCCACCTTAGCCCCAGTCGAACTATCCAAAGAAGTATTTTTTGAAATTCTAAAGTGCCCAAGCTTGGAGGAGTCGCAGTTTGTTCTGCCGGTTGAGTACGAGCCAAGCTGGATTAACCCACTAGTTGCCTACCTCAAGGATGGAATTCTTCCTCATGATCAGAAAGAAGTCCGAATACTCAGAAATCAAGCTTTTCTATATGTTTTGTATAAAGGCAAGCTGTATAAAAGACCGTATTCTCTACCGCTCTTGAGATGTCTCCGACCTTCAGAGGCCGACTTTGCATTATGAAAAGTGTATGAGGAAATTTATGAAAGTCATGTAGGGACCAGATCCCTATCACAAAGACTACTTTGGCAGGAGTACTATTGGCCGACCTTGTACCATGACTCTATAAAGTATGTCAAGAAATGTGACCACTGTTAGAGAAATACAAATATACAAAGACAACCGATCTCCGAGCTTAGTCCATTAAGCGCACCCTGGCAATTTGTGTAGTGGGGAATGGATATACTTGGTCCTTTTTCAATAGCATATGGATAACGGAAGTTCCTCCTGGTTGCGATCGACTACTTCACCAAATGGATCAAGGCTAAACCATTGGCAAAAATTACGAAGGTAAAAGTACAGGACTTCATCTAGAAGTCAATCATCTACTGATTTGGTCTATCCTAAACTCTCATAACAGATAATAGGCGATAGTTTATCGGAACAAGGTTTACTGAGTTCTATGAAGATTTAAACATCTTCCATCACTTCACGTCAGTGGCCCATCCATAGGTAAATGGTGAAGCAGAGGTGACCAACAGAATTTTACTATAGGGCATCAAAGCAAGGCTTGAAAGAGTGAGAGGGATCTGGGCGGATGAACTCTACCACGTTCTCTGGGCATACCGAACTACTCAAAGGCTACCGACTGGAGAAATATCGTTCGCCTTGACCTTTGGAACGGAAGCAATCATCCCAATCAAGCTCAAACTTCTATCAATATGGGTCGTAGACTTCAATGAGCAGTGTAACTCACAGGACCTCAGAATCAACCTCGATCTATTGGAGGAAAAAAGAAAAAAAGTCCAAGTTCGGATGGTAGCCTACAAACGAAGAGTATCCAGATACTATAACTCTAGAGTAAAAGATAAAGCATTCAGAGTGGAAGACTTGGTGCTCCGACGAGCATCCATTTTGCAGCCTCAAGATCAAAGAAAGCTAGCACTGAATTGAAAAGGTCCATATAAAGTAGAGGAGGTCATCCGTCCTAGAACTTATCGCTTGAGGAAACTCGAAGGAGCAACACTCCCACGGCCTTAGAATTTAGAAACTTAAGAATGTACTACCAGTGACTTTTCTTCAATAAAATTTTTCTATTTAAACATCATTACTTCTTGATGCAAAAATTGTGTAATGACTAATAACCCTCTGAAGCAACCTAAAGTGGCCCATTAGGAATAGGAGAAGAACCTCATTCTAACATGAGCAAAGTCGAAGACCTTGTTGAACTAAGAGGAGATGAAGGGAGAGGCCCTACCAATGGCCCTAATGTGCCCCTACAGTCCATTAGGAACAAGAGGAGGACCTCGTTCTAATCTGAGTGAGGTCAAAGGCCTCGTTGAACTAAGATGAGATGAGGTGAGAGGTCCTACCAATGATCCTAATGTGCTCCTACAGTCCGTTAGGAACAGGAGGAGAACCTCGTTCTAACATGAGCAAGATCGAAGGCCTCATTGAACTAAGACGAGATGAGAGGAGAGGCCTTACCAATGGCCCTAATGTGCCCCTATAGTCCGTTAGAAATAGGAGGAGAACCTCATCCTAATGTGAGCAAGGTTGAAGACCTCATTGAACTAAGATGGGATGATGGGAGAGGCCCTATCAATGGCTCTAATATATCCCTACAGTTCGTTAGGAACAGGAGAAGAACCTCATCCTAACGTGAGTAAAGTCAAAGGCCTTATTAAACAAAGACGAGATAGGGGAGAGGCCCTACTGATGACCCTTAACGTGCCCCCATAAGTCATGTTAGGAATAGAAGGAAAGCCTCATCCTAATGTGAGCAAAAGTTGGAACCTCGTTGATCAAAGATGAGAGGAAGAAAGAAGCTCGATAGAGAATCCCTGCATATTTTTCTACGACAACCTGACTACGTCAAATATAAAAGCCGAAATCCTATCCGTGTTTGTAGAAGAGGTCCTAGTTCGGTGTCCACAATAAGCATTTCATGAGAAGACAACATAGAAAAAAATGAGGTAAAGAAGATAAGGCCATAAGTAAGCCTCGAATTCATGCGAAACAAAAATAATGAGAAGTGTACTATTTTATTACAAAAATAAGTTCATTACGAGCAAAACATAGGTCGATAAGGTCGATTACACTAAAAAATAAAGGGGGGGGAGAGGTCGAAGCTTTAAGATGGATCGGACTCCTCAGACTTTGGGCTGCCAACCCCGGCCATCACCAAGACCTGCTTTAGCTAAAGATCTCCTCCTCAAGCTTCTTCTTCTTGTAAAGACCATCTATGTACATTCTATTCGCGAGCTGAAACTTATTTTCAAGCTCTCGTTGTTGTCTCCTTAAAACTTCATACTCGGCCTCCATGTCCTCGACAACCCGATGTTCATAGGTGAGCTAAAGCTTCAGCCGTTGAACCTCGGCCTTCTCCGCCCCAACCATCTCTGAAAGCTCACCGATGGTTCTCTTCAAGGAGGTGATCTCCTCCGACTCACCACTCATGCTGGCTTCCTGACTACTGTGCAATCACTTTTGAAGATATGCTGCTTCATCTCTAGTAGCCTTAAGCTCACCTTCAAGCCTAGACATCTTTTTTGCCCAGATCACTCGGTAGCTATTATGCTAGCCCTCAGTATCTTACAGTTGCTTCTGAAGCTAGAAGAACCTTTTTGACCAATCCCAGTTGTACCGAGCCTTGTTGGTGGACCACGACGAGCTCCCTTCTAGGAGAGATTTTTTTATTGGCCTCCTTTAGGTCGGCTTCAAGAAAGCTGATCTTCGCCGTCAGTGCCCAAGATTTATCACTGGCATTTCTCTTGAGTTTGACAATCTCCTTCTCAAAGCTACCCTTCCGGATGCTAAAGCTTGCTGCGTCCTTCATGTGTAAGTCACAGAGGCGAGTGATCTCTTTGGTCACCTCAAAAGCATTCTTTCGAGAGGATTGAAGGTTGGCCTCAACCTTCTTCAACTTTTTTCTTAAAAGATGAACTTTCTTCTTTAAACCCCTTATTAAAGGCTTGAACAAAACTTCCTAAGGCAAGGGGTCGGTTTCAACTAGAGAATGGGGTCGTGGCCCTGGTTATCGGAGGCATTCTGAATCACTTGCAACATAAGGTGTAAAGAAAAAGAGAGATTTGCTTTCATTACTTCAAATATTTTTAGTACATCAAAAAAGAAGAAGAAGAAATAGAAAAGTACATAGATGTCAAAGGTTTAGACCTCAGGTGGCTCGCCCATTGGAGAGATCAGGACATTCTCGGCCATCTCCTATTCATGGGCAGGCTCGGATGCTGCACTTGCAGATTTTGGAATTGCTGGGGCAGCTTCGATGGCATGGGCGGCAGGGGCAACCTCGGCATCGACGTGTGAAGGGCCAACTCTATTCTCTGGCTCTTCTAGGAGGAGGTCTACATCAATGTCGGGGAAGTTCTTAATGATCCACCCCAAGCAATCCTAGAATCCTTCAAAGAAGGCTTCCTGGGTGAAGGCTATTTTGATATCCCCCATATCCTTAGAGGACTTCAAGTCCTTCACGGCCTTCTCCATGGCAGCATTAACCTCCTCTTGCGCCTTCCTTTTCTCCTCCTTCTCTAGAGCTAACTCAGCCCTCAACCTCGCCATCTCGCTGCGCTCCTCTCTCAACTCTTTCTGAAGGTATTCTACTTTAGACGAATGAGTCTTTGAGGCGACCTTTAGAATGTCAGCCTCAGCTTGAGCCTTCTCAGCTTTTATGCGGGCTTCCTCTAGGGCTCTGGAAGCTTCGACCTGATTTTGGTTTGCCACCTAGGAGTGAGCAAAAAGGTAGTATCCTAACTATAAAACAAAGAGTGAGTCAGAATCCTAAAAGATCCTAACTTTAAAGCCTAAAGAGCATGAAGCCAAAATCAGAAGAAGCCACTTGCCTCTAGGAAGGCAGTGAAGGATGATAAGTGGTAAAAATATACTAATAAAAGTATTAAATTATAAAATATATTAATCTATTTTTTAAAAAATTGATACTTTTATTAATCTTACGTAGGAAAGAAGACCACCAATATGAAGATCTTATTTTTTTGGTTCAGATGAAATAAATTTCAGGCAAAATGGACTTCAAACAAGCCTAGAATTGAATTTCAAAAAAAAAAAATGACCAGTCCAATTCAAATCGGTTTAGAAAAATCAGCTCAGTAAACTGCCCAGTTCGACCGCACCCAGCAGACCCACCCGCTAATGCTTGACTGACGTCAGCATTTTTCACGACGCACGGTGGACCGTTTGGAGAGCATTTCAGAGATTTCACATGAAGAAGCACGCTCCGATTGGTTGAAGAATACGACGGTCCATGCAACACCGGGCTCGTGCATGGTCTATAGAGGGTAATTTGAGAATTTTATCTGATCCGATGGATGCCTTTCACCGAGATTTGATCGGATGATCGAAATGCATGTGCTAACGAATGGCATCCGCAGCTTTCGATCAAGATCCAATGTTTGAGATTCATCCCAACTTTAAACTAAAGATCAGAATCTTTCTTGTGTGCGATCTGATAGTCCAGATTTGATCTTCAAGGTTGATACGATG
Organism: Cocos nucifera; assembly: GCA_006176705.1. Classification (NCBI taxonomy): domain Eukaryota; kingdom Viridiplantae; phylum Streptophyta; class Magnoliopsida; order Arecales; family Arecaceae; genus Cocos; species Cocos nucifera. The sequence continues at coordinate 10,704 of QRFJ01000682.1, forward strand.
GTCCAAATGAATTTCGACTTGATTTGGAATTTTAAGATGATTTTTGAGTGATTTTTGGATCGTTTGATCAACATCCAATGGTTAGAATTGATCCAGAATTCTTTTTGAGTTGTTTTGAGAGTTTTAAAACTAATTTTCAATAGGATTTCAGTGGAAAATCCACCTCTCAGCCTATAAAAATGTCTGTTGCCAAAGAAAAAAAAATAGAGAGAGAGGAGAGACAGTAAAAAAAAAAAGAAAAAGAAGAGAAAGAGAGGAGAGAGAGGTAGAAAGAGAAAAGAGATTTTTGAGAGAAAAGGAAAGGATTTTAATTTTTTTCTTTTCTTCTTCCAACAATCAGAACATTGATCAAGGAGCTTCTCTTTTTTTTCACCAAGTTCTTCACACCAAGAGTGATGGACAATCAATTTCAGCAATCAAACAGTCTAATTTCTTTATGCTTTTTATTTTATTTACTATTTTTGAACTTGTTATCATGAACTAAATTTTTTTTTACTAAGGCTAAGGTGTAGTCACTTTTTCGATGCAATATTCAGTATGATTTATTTTTAATTTTAAATTTTATTCATGAGGAGTATATAAATCTGATTTTAATGCTTTTAAATTACTGGCCATCTTCTAATTGACTTGATGAACATAGATGTTACGGACCAAGTACATCTATGTTATTGCTTCTTGATTATATACCTTGTATTATGAATCAAATTAGAATTTATATGCATGCAGGAATTTTAGTGCGCTTTGGACGCAGCATATTTTAATTAGAGGATTTCACAAAACTTAATGCATTAATATTTATTTAAATTACACCTAGACCAAAGGATAATTAATAAATATTGATAGTTTTGCTATGCCTGGACCAAAGGGTAGTGAATAAATTAGGAGACTCCACCATCACATGAAATAAAATTAATCTAATAATCTAAATATTATGTTGATTGAGTTGGTGAACCGATTGCCTTAGTAATACATTGCTCTTAAGTTTAAAACCCTAATAATTACACTCTCTCTATTTTCTTAAAATTTTTAATTATTTTTTTATTTTGTTTCTTAATTTCTTATTCTCATAAATCAATCTTCTAAATAAAGCATAGGAAAGAGCTTTTCAGTACTTATTTTTCAATCCTCTAGGGATGATACTCTACTCATTTACTTTATTACTTGATCGACTGGTGTACTTGCCATAGTTATAGATTAGCATGCATCAACTGACACTTGTAATACACTTCTAAGGATAAAATTATAATTTTAACTATAAATAATAAAATAAATTATTTTCTATCATAGTGTGTATTTTGAAAGTATCTGTGATATATCCTTTGATTTAATGGTAATGATAGTTCATATTTTCAAGAGTTGAAAATTTAAGACGTGAATTTTTATTATTAACTCATAAAATACTTCCGACCATAGGATCATCATGAGGATGGTGATTGATCCAGAAGATTGGTGTACGATCATCTTTTTAAAAAAAATGAGTCTTGAGTCTATGGTGTAGAGACACCAGAGCGAGAGTATAGGTACTCATTAGAGAACGAGGGCACTGAGCGTGACCACCTCGAGTAGTCATAAGAAAGTCTACCTTCTCATCGATGACTGGCTCGAAGCTGCAGTGGTGTGTTTGGTTCTTTGATCTTAGGTGCATCGGCAGTTCACCTTGAGGGTGTTATAGTTTGACTATACCATAACTAGGTCTTCTAGCCATTCGGAATCCTAAGGTGTATGTTGGCTATAGCATGTTCATTGTAGAAATTGGATTGCACTAATAGGGAATCTATCTACCTCGGTAGATAAGGAGCAGTCCTATGATGATTATGAGAATCAAGTCTATAAGCCCATGGCCATGGTAGAGTGAAATAATAGAAAGAGTTTCTATTAGAGTTTTCACATTGGGCTTGAATTGAATGATTAATTTATATGATGGATATTAGGGTTTGATGAGATCACCTTAACCCTAATTCGATCGAAGCTCGAGATAGAGGAACATAATCACATAGATAACTGCATTGAGAAGTTCACTTCTAGTTCTAATGGGTTGCCACCTTATGCTGCTAGGTGTCACTATGGATTTTGGGAGCAATTAGAATGATTTGGATGATCGATCAAACTAGTTATCTGAATCAAAAAAGTTTTGATCCATCAGAAGATGTTTCGATGATGTCGATGATAGTGATCACCACATATACTATTACCATACGAAACTGAATTTAATTGGGTCACACAAATAAGGGTTTGGATCTGGATGACATCAATTAGACTAATCCAGTTCAATTGATTTGAATAAGATTCAATTAGGTTCAAGAAAATCATGCTTGCACACGATTGAGCCTAATGTTCTCCTTTAATAATTATTATAGCTTGTCTTGATTGAGCCAAATATGTTTGGGCTCACTCAGGAACCTTTACTTGGTCTAACTAGAGCTTGTCCAGATTAGAAAAAGGTTATCTTAATTTATGAGATAAATTTAAGATAACATCTACCATTTTTGATCACCTACTAATTCCTGTTTTCGAACATTGGTCAAATATTGACCTTGGATACTTTGTCATCTGCCCATGTGTCATGCACCTATAGGAGAGTACCTGGGGCCTTGTCCCCTGCTAAAATGTAGATAGGAAGAGGGTGCATGCTTAGGGAGGCATGCGCCCCATGAGGATAAAGGAGGAGTCCCATACAGATGGGATTCTAGGGTTGCTTCAGGGGATTAAACACTGTGGCGCTAAGAACTCTTGTTTGTCCTAGTCTTGGCACTAACTTAGGAGGGTTTTAAGGGTCTCTCATCTGATTATATCAGATGATATCATCCCACCAATCAGATTTAGATCTAATTGCTTAAAGGGTCGTGATTGGCCTGGATGACGTGGCATTGCATGGCGCAGCAGGATCTATATAAACCATGTTTGCGCCTAGGTTTTAATGCTTCTGCCTTTAGCCCACACCACAAAGCCTCTCTCCCTTCTTCTCCATGCCACCCTCTACTCTTCTCTCTCCTCTCCATGCCCAAGGGATTTTGGGCATGAATAAGGTGCGATCCAAGCAAGTGAAAGGCACCAAGAAATGAAGAAGGCAGCACTGCTGCAAGAGACAATGATTGTTCTTCAAAAGAAGTTTTGAAGACCTTCATGATCATATCTAGATCTGATTTTTAGAGGATTGATTGAGAAGAAGAAGATCTTCAGATCCTGCTTGAGTGGATACCGGTAGAGGCTAGGTACTTACATGGCTACATCCAAAATCTCAGGCAAACATCGGGATCATCATAGGATAATTAGATTATTCAAAATAAAGGTATAATTAAATTAGATTTAATTTTTATTTTTATTTTATTTTTATTATTAGATCAATAAAATTAGATCTGAGGAGTCTCAGATCTGATTAGGATCTTAGAGAAAATTTTTATAAAATAATCCTCTTGATCCAATGAGATCTGAATGAACTTGATCCAAAAAATAGGATTTTTTCCTTCAAACACAGCAACCCTAGAAGAAGATCCTCTTCATCTTCTCTTTGCTCTCACCTAGATACCTAGTTTTGTGTCTATTGAATCTCAAAGCCTAAGAATGATTTCCCTCTAATTTTCATACACCCAAATCTTCTCTCAAGGATCTATGTTTCATGAAATATTTAAGTAAAAATTCATTTTAAATAATAAGTTATGGAAGAGCCTTGTTTAGGTTAAATTTTTAGATAAGGCAGGACCATATATGGCAAGTTGTTGGGGCGCCCAACACTTGGGTGCCCCCTCCTCATCCCATGCCATGGACCATCACAAAAGAGTGCACAAAAACCCTATTTTTACCATGGAAATCATAAAGAAAATTAGGATGGGGCAGCACACAAGGGAAGAGTCAATGTTTGTTAGGATTCTATCATATAGAGTCTAATACCACAACAACTTTTCATCTATTGACTTGGTCCTTAACTAATTCCTAAAAAAATAGGAGAGGAAGAGAAGGGCATGCATGAGTGGGCCTGGGGAGAGGATTTTCCATGAAAAATCCTAAAAAATAGGAGTGGGGGGGCGTTGGGCCTAAGGTGGCGCAAGGAGGGAAGTCCTAGTCATACTAGGACTTCCAATTTGACTTGGTCAAACAAAATGTTTTAAACAAATTAAATTAGATTTATTTTAACCTAATTAGAATAGGTCTTAGTCCAACTAAGACCTTAATTAAATCTAATTAAATTTAATTTAATTTTGATTTAATTTCTAATTAAATTAAAGATTGGGTTGATACAAGTCCTAGTCTCACTAGGACTTCCAATTTGACTTGGTCCAACTTGATTTTTAGACAAAATAAAATTAGAATTTATTTAATCTAATTAAAATAGATCTTAATCTAATTAAAAATCTAATTAAATTAGATTAAATTAGATTTAATTTTAATTTAATTTTTAATCAGATTAGAAATTGGGTTGACCCAAGTTCTAACTGAACTAGGACTAGTTCTTCCTTGCACTTGGCTTATCCAATAAGCTAATTGAACTTGATCCAATCAAGCCCAAACTAAATTTAATTAAATTATATTTAATTAAATATAATTTTAGTCATCTGGCTTAATCAAATTAAACTAAATAATAATCAAATTGTCAATCGATCCTCCTGTAACACTTGTGCTAGGTTAAACATCAATCATATTGATCGTTTAACCCTAGAATGATTCTAAGTCGCCGATCAACCATCCGATCGGATCATGAACTCTAATGTGTGTGACCTCATAGGTCTAAATCTAAGCCAATAGCATAGGAATAAATTTTTATATCAATTGAAGTAACCATCTAGCAATGGTACCCAACGATCGGATAGGTCAAATGTGCAGAACAATATCCTTAGAACCCATGCGGATATAGTTTCTATAAAATTCATCCCCTTAACCAAAATGCTTGTAGGACACCTCAGATTTTAACTATCAACTCTGATCAGGTTGTCTACATTGTATTTCAAAATATCAAATCCATCTGATGGATTATCCTGACCAAGGTTTTGCTATATTGAAATATAGTGATACATTCTTCTCCAACTCTTGGAGTGGTTAATTTCATCTTGATCACACACCGACTTCATAAGTACTTGACTATGCCCAAAAGTCTTTATTACTAAATTAAAAATTTAGTTAGTCCTGTACCAAAGCACAGTGAGTTGCTTGCAAATCACTGAGATGATCTTAGGTCTAAGGGATATTTATACCTATATCCTATTAGAGACATTCTCGACTGCAGAATGCTCTAGAGTTGGTCACATTCAATGACAATATACCTATACATCGCACCTGTATGCCATACCAGTATCTCGATACTCCTTGGTTAAGAGGACAACCAATCTATATGGCATACAGTGACCTATGCTCGATAGACACTGTCATCCTAATTAACAACCTATCAGTTGGTCATAAATAAATTTAAGGACTAATCGATAAATTCTCTCTTTATTGAATCTAAATAGTCCTAAGAACTTCATCACAATAATGGAGTTTGTTAGAAGATGAATACTTTATGATGAAAAGATGCTAAAAATATATTTTATTTATTAATGAATCAATTATAGATACAATGTAGCTCAATCATCGGCTGGCTAATGATTGGCTTTGGGATACATTTTCCAACATGATGAGCAAGATTTGAAACTTATGGAATTTATAGACTCCAATTTTCAATCTGACGAAGATGATAGTAAAAGTATAGCTATCTATTGGAAGAGTTTCAAGCAGCACACTATGACACACTCAATTTGCGAGGTAGAGTACATCATGGCATCCAATGCTATAAAAAAAACTGTGGCTAAGAAAATTCATCATCAAGCTTGAAGTGGCACCCTCTCTTAAAGTTCCAGTCCTGCTCTACTATGAGAGTACTGGAGCCATTGCTTAGGCAAAGGAACCAAAGGCACATGAGCAGACAAAATATATTCCACACTGCTACCATTTAGTCTGCAAGATCGTGGATCAAGATGATGTCAACCTACAAAAAATCAACAAAAATGAGAATTTAGCTGACCCATTCACTAAAGCTCTAGTAGTAAAGAAGTTCGATAATCATAAGTTGAAGATGGGTATAAGATACTATGTTGAGTGGTTTCAAGATAAGTAGAAATTATTGAAAAATGTATTTCAAAGCTAATCATCAACTTGTTGATAATTGAACACATCTTATAAATATAAATAATTTATAATGAATAAAAAAATTTATTCTAGCTTTTTTCATCATAAATGTACATCTTCTAATGAACTCTAATATTATGATGAAGTTCTTAGGACTACTTAGATTCGATAAAAAGAAAATTTATCATTTAGTCTTTAAAATAGTTCATGACCAAATGATACATTATTAGTTAGGATAACAACATTTATCGAGTATAGGTTATGGTGTGCCACCTAGGTTGGTTGTCCTCTTAACCAAGGAGTGTATTAATACTAGTATGGCATATAAGTCAGATGTATGGGTACATTACCACTGAACGTGACCAACTCCAGAGCATTCTACTGTCAAGAATTGCTCTGATAGGATATGGGTATAAGTATCCCTCGGACCTAAGATCACCACACAGTGACTTGCAAGCAACTCATCGTGCTTTGGTCTCGAACCATCCAAATTTTTAATTTAGTGATGAAAGATTTTTAGGCACAGTCAAGTACTTATGAAGTCAGTGAGTGATCAAGATAGGATTGACCACTCCAAGAGCTTGAAGAAAATGCATTGTCATGTTTCAATTTAGCAAATCCTTGGCCAAGATAATCCGTGTGATCGAAATGATATTTTAAAATACAATGTGGGTGACTTATTCAGGGTTGACAATCAAATCTTGAGTCACCAGCAGAGCATTCATGGTCAAGGGGATGAATTATATTGAAACCATATCCACATGGGTTCTAGAATGTTGCTTTATACATTCGACCTATCCGATTGTTGGGTACCATTATTAGATAGTCACTTCAATTCGTACCAAAATCTATTCCTATGCTATTGACTTAAGTTCAAACCTATAGGGTCATATACATTAGAGATTTCGATATGATTGAATGGTTGATAAATAATTAAGAATCATTTTAGGATCGAGTGGTCAATGCAATTGATATTTGACTTAGTGCAAGTATCATAGGAGGACTAATTATCAATCAGATTGTTAATTAGCTTAATTTGATTAAGCATGAGGGTTGAGATCAAGTCTAATTGAATAAGATTCAATTAGATTTGGTTTGGACTTGATTAGATCATGTTGGTGCAAAAAATGGTGCTGGCGTCGGAGTTGATGGAGTGGATGGAGATGAGGCAGTCGATGGAACCTACAAGAAGAAGTCTAAATCGAAGATGGATGGCTCCGACAAGATCCTCCAACACTCAAGTTAATTCTCTGACCAATAAGAATGGAGTACTTAGGATAATTAGAATGGAGGTGAGAGTTTAGAGAAAAAACATATCTGAAGGATCCTTTATATAGATGGAGCTTGTAACAGAATGATAGTGACAGCCATAACTGAACGTTAATGGGCCATTCGGGCCACGTAAAGTTTGTTATGGAGCGGGGCTATTCTTTGTCATGACTTGTAGGCGGTTAAGTTTCGTGTGCTAAAGCTTGGATGTAGCTTCTATACATATGGGTGAACTACTCGTGTTGAGATGGAGAGCTTGGAGTGAGGTAGGCCAAACTTAGACGCTGGCTCCTGAGTGGTGGGCGACAAATCTATAATCAACTAATGTTTGTTGGTGCTGTCCTTGGCAACTTTTAGGAGTTTGACCATCTTCTAGATCAGCTAGGGACTGACAAAAGTATTCATAGAACTTCCCTTAAGAATCATTTCCAGACTTCTTGAAGAAGTTCGACTGTGTCAAGATCGATCGAAGCTGGAATAAATAAACTTTTGGCTAATGCTATTCAACCTAGTTTGTAGGAGTCCGACTACCCTTAAGATCGACCTAAAGCTTGGATTGAATGAGCGCTGTGGTGATTATCTCAAATTGGGAATCAGACTTGTGCTGAGGATGAAGTCATCTCACTATTCAAGTTCGGTCAAAAGTCATGTATGATATAAGCTGGCCAGATTGGAGAGGAATTCGACTCGATGGAGTTCCAAACTTTAGGCTGATGAGATATGTTGTTTATCATAGAAGAATTTGGCCACATTCAAGGTCGACCATAAGTAAAATCAGGTGATGCTAGGATTGATGGAAATCTATGGATGTTAGGAGTAGAGATGGTCAATGAATCTATCTTTATTATTCAAGTTCAGCCAAACAAAGTTCATCACCTCTTTGATGGGTTTTGCAGTCAGGTTCTCTCGGGAGAAGCTCAGACTGACGTTGTTGACAAGGTCCCTTGGTTGATTCAAGTTAATACAACCAATTCTCGACATAGGGATGCCAAGGTCTACCTTTCATAGAGTGGGGTACAGAAGTTCAATTAGGGAAGAGTTCTATCAGCTCGAGGTCCCAGACGTGAGTCTAGTGGAATCTGCCAACTGTGGTAGAGAGATAGGGCCGAAAGGGAAACTCAATTAGAGGAGAGTTCGGCCATTATCTATTGAGTAGAGAAATTTAACTGGAGAACAATTCATCTGAATGAACCCAAACTAGAAAGGAGTTCATCCAAGGAGTTCCGCTAGAAAGGAGCCATCATCGTTCAAAGTCATTTGATCGAACTTTAGTACGCTTTGAAAAAGTCCTACGGTCAGAGGTTATCATTGAGAAAATCCTCCAACACTCATAGGTTAGAAGTCGGTTGTCCATAACCTAGCAGACTTCGACGGGAGCTAATTATCCCCAACATTTGTCCTCTTACTCTCGAGTTCGAAATTCAAATGATGGGAGTACAAAACTACGATGGTTGAAGTCCTTTAGCAGTTCCTGCTCTTGAGAGGCAAGAAAATTTTGGCTTCCTCTGGATTGATGCTAAAGCTTCCTTAATGCCGAATTACGTGAGGAGACTTGTTTTCTTTGAAAATTGGCTTGGCCTGGAGCTCCATATATGGTGCAATAACTGCCTCGTCCGTTGTTAGTAAGGACCAGGATGCATGGCAGGTCAGGATTGGATGAAGGGGATCCATGATAAGCATCATAAATTCATCAATAAAAGTATTAATTTATTGATTAATTTATATTAATTTTTAAAAACTATTAATCAATTTATATAATTTTTAAAAAATTCATATTTTTATTAATTAAAAAATTAATTAAAAAATAATAAAAATTAAAAAATAAAATTTTATTATTAGTGGAAAGAGCTCATTTTTTTTATCACAACAAAATAAATTTCAAGTAAAACAGAGCTAAAATAGAAAAGATATGAATTTTTAAAAAATAAAATAAATAAAAATTAAATAAAAAAAGAAAACAGCTCAGTCGGCTCCGCAAGCCAAGCCAAGCCATCAAAGCTGACTCAGCCATTGAAGCCATCAGTCGATCCATGATCCAGGCATAGACCGCCAGCTCAGCAGCAATTCCGATACGAATCAGAGAATTGCCACGTGGCATGGACCTAGACCCTTAAAGGATCTACAGAAATTTATCGCGGCTCACAGGGTATTTTGGTCTTTTCACTCAGCGATAAGAGCGCTGATTGGCTGTGGTGTACGGTGCAGCCAGTCCACGTGGTCCATGGGAACAGTAATTGCGCGATCGGACGATTGCGATTGATTACTGTCAAGATCGGATGACAGTGGTGATTTCTAGGTTTGATTCAAATTCTATCAGCGATCTAGCGCGATCCGACGGCCAGAAAACCAAGTGATGAAGATCCAATGGTCCAAAATGCTCCTAGCAGTGATCAGGACTCCCGAAGCATGATTTGTGGCTAGATTTCCTCGATCAAGCGCGATCCGGACGGCCAGAATTTAATCCGACCTTGATCTGAGCTGATCTGCATCCGATTTTGATGATTTTTGGACCGTTGGATTTCTATTGAATGGCTAGAATTCACCAGACTTATCAGAGTCATATCAGAGCTATTTTGATTCAAATTTTTTTCAAATTTCTTTATATTTTGATGATTACAAAGGCTATTAGTCCCACATTGCCTTTAGAAAAAAATATCCAGCACTCCTAGCTCTATAAAAAGGATCCAAGCCTCCAAAAATCGATATCTCCGATCAAGATGAAGCTTGGTACAGGGCGAAGCCAGGCTATGGATTAAAGGCTGCTTCGAAGCAATGGATGCCGAGAAGAAGAGCCGGGCTTCTACACCATCTTTCTGCCAATGCCGATCCAAGATCCAAGATCAGGCTATTTTATTTTATTTTTTTTCTTTTTAAATTCTATGTATTTAAATTCTAAAATTTTAATTAATGAAAATTTTATTTTATATTTTAATTTCTTGCTCTTTATTTTTATTGTAATTTTTATACTTTAATTATTGCTTTTATTTTATTGCAAGTAGATGCTAAGATCTAACTAATAGATCTTAGTACCAAGTTTAAATTTCTATGCATCTTTTAATTTTTGCTTTTAATTTTCCGACTTCACTTTTGATTCCAAAAACTCAAATCTTTTTTTTTTTTCTTTTCAAAAATCAAAGATTTCAAATCTAAAAACACTACCTTCCCTATGTGGATTCGACCCGACTCACTGCTATCTACGCATTTTTAATTATTTTAAGAAGTCGGATTAAACTGATAAACACGGTGTCTTAACGACAACATCACGTTCCTATCAAGTTTTTGGCGCCATTATCGGAGAAGGCACGGACATTAAATTTTTGATCTCTTTGATTTTTCTATAAATAAATTATAAATAAAATTTTTATTTTCTTATAAATATTGCTTGCTAAATTTTTTTTATTATTTTGTAGAAAAAGAGATTAAAGAATAAAAAGAATCAGGAGTTTTGCTTGGTGAGATCAATCCTAACCCTAGTCCTCTTTTCTTTTTATTTATTTATTTATTTATTTTATTTTTAAATTAATTTAAAAAAATATTCATTTAAACCTAATTAAAAGCCTCATGATAAGATTAGAAATCCTAACTATTTAGAGCATGCATCATTATTAATTTTTTATTTTTTTTTATTTTTTTGGTGATTGCTGGAGGCAAGGTAAGCCTTTCAGAAATTAATTAGTTGCATGCATCTAGTTTAAATTGCATAGAACCCTTTGATTTAAATTTTTTTTTTTTTTGCATATTCATATTAAATCAAATTAAGGGCACAACCCAATTAAACAAGATAAGGTGGGGATTTGATCACCCTTTCTTAGCCCACAAACAACCAACCAGCATCCTGCATTGACCTAAGCCTTTAATTTTAAAATCAATTAGACATCAACCCTAGGAACTCGAGCTCAATAGGACAAGGAATCCTAAGAGTTGAACCGTTAGGTTATAGGTAAGTCAATTTGACTGGTGTCTAGGAAAGTGGTTCAGGGACGACTGGGCCCGAAGGAAGGTGGTTTCTAATTGGTTCCGTTCGCTTACCTGGCCAAGCACAATTGGTGTCTAAGGCAAGCAACGGGGGGACTCCCACCGACCTTACACTTACCTGGCTAGTTGATTGGCTAATCCTACACTTGGAGGGCTTGAAGGTGACCTTGGCAGTTAGGAGCTGTCTAGATCTAGGATAACCCTTAGTCAGGATTGATTGACCAACTTAATTGCTAACTGACATCAAACCTAATTAAACTTAATTCTTCTCTCTCTTCTTAGTTCTAGGACTCCTTAGGACTTCTTCTTTAGAACTCTTCTTTCTTTCTTCTCCTTACTCCTCTAAAAATAAAATAAAATATAATATAATAAAAATTAAATTTAACTAACTAAAAAATATTAGAAATAATAATTAAATTTAATTAATAAATAAAATAATTAATCTTTAATATAATAAAATAATAAAAAAATTTAAAAAATTTTTAAAAAAATTTGAACCACAGTTAGGGTTGCACTAGTGCATGCACGTTAGAAAATTACTTTATCTAATCTAGTTGAACCCAATCATAAAATTAAAAGGCTGAATTATATTAAACCCAATAACTAAATGGCTGAAAATTTTAGAGAACCACCTAAGCAGATGAAGGAATACTTTATTTCTTCCATCTATAACCCATCGACTTGTATCCAATTACCTAAAATTTATGCTACCCACTATGAGATCAAGCCGACTACAATCCAGATGCTTCCATCTTTCTATGGGAACATCAATGAAGATCCTTATAAACATCTGGATGAATTCTTAGAAATCTGCTCTATGATGAGAATTCAAAATTTAACTAATGATGCCCTTAGACTAATTTTATTTTTCTTATCATTAAAAGACAAAGCCAAGTACTGGCTTGGGACAATAGGGAGATCAATTAAAACTTGGGCTGACTTGCAAAATGAATTTCTTAAAAAAATTTACTCCATAGGCCGAACCAATACTATGAGGCGAGCTATCACTGGATTTGCTCAGCTTCCAGGGGAACAGATTCACGAGTCATGGGAGAGACTTAAGGAACTTCTTAAAAAATGCCCACACCATGGTTTGTCTAAGTGGCAAATAGTTCAAGCTTTCTATGAGGGTTTAGGAGATCAATACAGATAGATAGTAGATGCATCCTGTGGAGGTGCATTCATGAATAAGAGTGAGGATGAAGCCTATATCTTATTTGAAATCCTAAGTGAAAACTCAATTAACCATGCTTCGTTGTCTTTCCACCAAACCTGGGCAGGGATCCATGAATTTAAACATCTAGAATCTAGTCATAAGACTGATTTAAATTTGATAAATAAAGTAAACTTTCTTGCTCAAAAAGTGGATCAAATCCTAACCCTAGGTCAACAATCTCCTGCACAATTCACATCATCTTCTAATTATCAGGAGATTTGTTCAATCTGTGCTAGCCCAACCCATCATGTGAGTGAATGTCCTATGACTACACAGTTTTCATCTTTTATCCAAGAACAAGTTCAAGCTACTAAAAGCTACTCCAAGCCGATTAATGATCCATTTTCAAATTCATATAATCAGATTGGAGCAACCACTTTAATTTTTCTTGGACATCCCAACAGACTCAGGCTCAGACCCAAATTTCACTTGAGCAAAATTATCAAAATAGATCCCAATACCAAAATTATGCCTATAATAATGGTCAGCCTAGTCAGTTTACCCAGCCATCATATTATAATCAGCCTTCATACCCACCTCCTCAACAGACCAATCTAGCTGATGATAGATTTAACCAACTTCAATAATTAATTCTAACTCAACAGCAATCTATCGCCAGACTAGAAGCTCAAATAGGATAATTAGTTGAGTCTAACATGAGGAGAGAACTAGATCAACTACCGAACCTACCAATTTCAAACAACCCACCTAATGACCACCAACCACCTGGATTAAAGTTATCAATTTAATGTCTCATCTAAGAATCCCCAATTTGAGAATACCAAAGTAATTCCTGAACTTAAAAGCTATAGGATTCTTATGGACCCATACCAAGATCAGGTGAGAGAGGCTAGTACTGATGCTAGCCAAAATAAAAATTTAGAGGAAACTGGTTAGTACTGAGACTAACCACATAGAAGAACCCAAGCCAAGAATTAGTACTGATGCTAGTTCCAGTTTAAATGAGATAGAAATAGGGAAAAAGAGAATAGATGATTTACCCGAGACTTATAAACCTAATGTCCTATTCCCTTCAACCCTAGAAGCTGGTTCTTCTTATAAAAATCAAAGAGGCATGTAATGAAATGTCAATGGAGTTGTTTAAGCAAGATCACATTAATTTACCTCCAGAATTAAAATCACCTTTAGTCACCATTCCAGCACCCATTGAATCAAACTTAACTCCTAATACAAAAACTCCATTCATGAGCATTTTAGAAAAACAAATAGGAGAAATTCTTAATAAACATGGGTCTGAGAATGGAATCATAAATTATATCCCTAAAATTAATAATGAATATATCAATAATGGGATTATAAATCAACTTTCTGAGATTGGCAATCCAAAACCATTGGAATTTGTCAATCCAATATTCGACACAGGATAGTGAGCTACATTGTGTCTGGCTGAAGACGGTAAACTTAGCGCTTGTTGGGAGGCAACCCAATATTTAGTTTTTATCTAATTTATCTTTTTAGTTTATTTTTTTTTAGGATAATTTGAATAAGTTGGAGGGAGAGCTCAAATTTTTCAAAGGCATGTGCTGGACCAAAAAAATATACTGAGTTAGGTGTATTCTTTCATGTTCTTTATTACACCCTTTTTTTTTCTTCTCCATTGAGGACAATGTCGATTAAGTTGGGAGAGAAGAGAAAAATAAAAATTTTAAAATTTTAAGTCCTCAAAAAAGTTAGTATTTAGTATTTAGATACCTGATTATGCTTAAGAATCGAATTAAACTAAGCATTTTTAAAAAGAAAATTGATACACAGATTCAGAGAATCTATGAGATATTGAGGAATCAAGTATTAAGAAAATTCAATAAAGAGTTAAGTCTAGAACATAAAAAGTTTTTCCTTGAGAGCATTTCATTTCTAATTATTTCTACTAGCATCAAAGAAAAGTCTACTTTTTATAGGCTTGTGTAGGGTAACTATACGTTTCTTCATATAAAAATTTATTTTAATAAAATAGTTTTCAAGTACTTCTCACTGAGTAACCGGGCCTCTTTGCCTAAGCAAGCATTGAGTTTCGCATCAAAAGGTGGGAAGGGCAAAGAAGCTCGTTGTAAAGCTAGTCTTAACTCGTAGCCTATTTGATTCGAGCTAGTAAGCCCGAGGGGTATTCTATACCTAGTGCCCTAAAGCCAACTGGTTTGGGAGTCATTGGCCCAAGACTCGCTACATGGATCAAATAGAAAGCTTAAGGAGTTAAGACACTCAATAGTGGTACAACGTTAAAAAAAAAAAAAAAAAAAAAAAAAAAAAAAAAAAAAAAAAAAAAAAAAAAAAAAAAAAAAAAAAACAAATATTGGTTTCCTACCGAGTAATCGGGTCCCGTTGCCTAAGTAAGCAATGATATTCATGTCAAAAAGTGGGCAATGTAAAAATAAAAAAAATTAATAAATGAAGGATGGAAGTAGCAATACACTTGCCTATATGAAAGTTTAGACAAATCAGAGATAAAGGTAGGATAATTTAGAAAAAGTTCTAAAAAATTTAATGTTCTTTACTTAATTTTTCTATTGATAAGTATTAATACCCCAATGATATGTCTCATTTAAGCTCTACTGAATATCAATGGCCATTTTGAAAATTGCTTAGGTAAAATTCGAAACTCTAAAGTTAAAAGGTATTTAAAACTAAATTCTTTCTTTACTCGAGGATGAGCAAAGCTTAAGTTGGGGGGTGTGATAAGCATCATAAATTCAATAAGCATCAATAAATTTATCAATAAATATTAATTTATTAATTAATTTATATTAATTTTTAAAAACTATTAATCAATTTATATATAATTTTAAAAAAATTTATATTTTTATTAATTAAAAAATTAATTAAAAAATTAATAAAAATTAAAAAATAAAATTTTATTTTCAATGAAAAGAGCTCATTTTTTTTATCATAACAAAATAAATTTTAAGTAAAATAGAGCTAAAACGGAAAAGATATGAATTTTTAAAGAAATAAAATAAATAAAAATTAAATAAAAAAAAAAATGGCTCAGCCGGCTCCGCAAGCCAAGCCACCAAGCCAAGCCAACCCATCAAAGCCGACTCAACCATTGAAGCCATCAGCTGGTCCACGATCTAGGTGTGGACTGTCAGCTCAGCAGCAATGGACGAATCACAAAGCGACACATGGCGGACCTAGACCCTTAAAGGGTCTACAAAAATTTATCATGGCTCACAGGATATTTTGGTCTTTTCACTCACTGACAAGAGCACTGATTGACTACGGTGTGCGGTGCGGCCGGTCCACGAGGTCCATGGGAACAATAATTGCACGATCGGATGGTTGCGGTTGATTACGGTCAAGATCGGACGATGGTGGTGATTTTCAGGTTTGATTCAAATTCTATCAGCGATCTGGCACGATCCGATGGCCAAAAAATCAAGTGATAAAGATCCAATGGTCCAGAACACTCTCGACGGTGATCAGGACTCCTGAAGCACGATTTGCGACCAGATTTCCTCCATCGATGTGCGATCAGATGGTTAGAATTTAATCCGACCTGATCTGGGCTGATACACATCCAATTTTGATGATTGCTAGAATTCACCAGACTTACTAGAGTCATATCAGAGCTATTTTGATTCAAATTTTATTCAGATTTCTTTGTATTTTGATGATTACAAAGGCTATTTATCCCACATTGCTTTTAGAAAAAAATATCCAACCCTCCTAGCTCTATAAAAAGGATCCCAGGCCTCCAGAAATCGATATCTCTGATCAAGATGAAGCTTGGTATAGGGCAAAGCCAGGCTATGGGTTAAAGGCTGCTTCGAAGCAATGGGTGCCGAGAAGAGTCGGGCTTCTACACCATCTTTCTGCAATGCCGATCCAAGATCAGAGATCAAGCTATTTTATTTTATTTTATTTTTTTTAAAAATTTTATATATTTAAATTCTAAAATTTTAATTAATAAAAATTTTATTTTATATTTTAATTTCTTGCTCTTTATTTTATTAAAATTTTTATACTTTATTTATTGCTTTTATTTTATTGTAAGTAGATGCTAAGATCTAACTAATAGATCTTAGTACCAAGTTTAAGTTTCTGCACCCTTTAATTTTTGCTTTTAATTTTTTGACTTCACTTTTGATTCCAAAAACTTAAATCTTTTTCTTTTTCTTTTTAAAAATTAAAGATTTCAAATCTAAAAACACTACCTTTCCTATGGATTCGACCCGACTCACTGCTATCTATGAATTTTTAATTATTTTAAGAAGTCGAATTAAACTGATAAATATGGTGTCTTAACAGCAACATCACGTTCCTATTAATCCACAATCATGTCTCTTTCTAATTTTCTTCAACGATTTGAGCTCCTCCTTCCCGACCTCTTATTTTTGCACATGCCTCCTTTCTTTTCCTTTCGTTCTTTGCTTCCTCTGAGCACCCTGTTCATCTTCCATCGGGATTTCTCCAGCCATTGGCATCCTTCTTGATTGTCTTCTACTCTTTCGATCATCTTCCCAAGTTCCTCGATCGATATGGTTTGTTTCTTATCCTTTTCTCTTCATTTCTTCGCTTTTCTTTTCTTTTCCAAAGTTTGCAGGTGTTTACTGTTTCTCAAAGATTTCATAACTCCTTTTCTTTTGATTTTCAGGGAGAATTTTTCTAACCATTTGATCCAAATGTCCTTTAACATTTTTGGGTCTAACGATTCTAGGAGTTTGTCTGAGCTGAACTCCCAAGATTCAGCTCCTAGGTAGAAATTGAGATTAAGGAGGCACCTTGTGAAGTTTTCATTCCCGAACCATCCCTTGCTCTTTGCATCCCAAAGACCCTTCTCTGGTGAGAATTCTAGTATGGGATACCTTCAGAGTACGAGCTGGAGCTTCTAGGGCTGAGTGATTGAGCTTGCGCTCCTCCTCTAGGCCACTTCTACTTATACACAGAAGCATTACATGCTAGACTCCAGCTTCCAATTCTCCCTTTTATTCTTGCTCTCTTTAGGTTCCTTAATATTTCCTTCGCTTCCATGGCTTCAAACTCCTTCCGATTCATCATAGGGTTCCTTTCACTCTGCATTTTAGCCAAGGTTCAGCCTACCATTTCTTTATTTTGAAATTTTTTTACTTTCAAATACTATCCCACTACTAAAAATTGGTGGTACCTTTCTCCTATTGAAAATTATATCCCAAAGCCAATCGTCAGCCTGTTGACGGTTGAGATATTGTAATTGATTTATTAATTAATAAATTTTTTTTTGTATCTTTTTCATCATAAGTTTATATCTTCTAATGAACTCCATTATTTTGATGAAGTTCTTAGGACTATTTAATTTTGATAAAGAAAGAATTTATCAATTAGTCCTTAAATTTGTTCACGACCAAATGATAGGCTATTAATTAGGATGACAGCATCTATCGAGCATAAGTTGCTATATGCCATATAGGTTGGTTGTCCTCTTAACCAAGGAGTATAGAGATACTGGTATAGTATACAGGTGAGATGTATGGGTACATCATTATTAAACATGACCAACTATAGAGTATTCTGCTATCGAAAATGTCTCTGATGGGATATAGATATAAGTATCCCTTGGACCTGAGATCATCTTAGTGACTTGCAAGCAACTCTCTGTGCTTTGAAACTGGACTAACTAAATTTTTAATTCAACAATGGAAGGCTTTTAGGCATAGTCAAGTACTTGTGAAGTTGGAGTGTGATCAAGATGGAATTGACCACTCTAAGAGTTGGAGAAGAATGTATCACTATATTTCAATATAGCAAAACCTTGGCCAGGGTAATCTATCAAATGGATTTGATATTTTGAAATATAATGTGGACAACTAGATTAGAGTTGATAGTTGAACTCTGAGGTGTCCTATGAGCATTATGGTTAAGGGGATGAATTATATGGAAACTATATCCGCATGGGTCCGCATGGGTTCTAAGGATGGTGTTCAACACCTTCGACCTATCCGGCCATCAGGTATCATTGCTAGATGGTCACTTTGATTGACACTAAAATTTATTTCTATGCTACCGACTTAGGTTCAGATCTATGAGGTCACACATATTAGAGTTCATGTTTCGATCGAATGGTTGATCAGTGATTTAGAATCATTTTAGAGTTAAACGATCAATACGGTTGATGTTTGACCTAGTGTAAATGTTGCAGGAAGATCGATTAGCAATTCGATTGCTAATTAGCTTAAGCTAGTAGACTAAGATTAAATCTAATTAAATATAATTTAATTAGATATAGTTTGTGCTTGATTAGATCAAATTCAATTGGTTTATTGGATAAGCCAAGTACAAAGAAGAACTAGTCCTAGTCTAATTGAGACTTGAGTAAACCCAATTTTCTAATTTGATTAGAAAATAAATTAAAATTTAATTTAATTTAATATAATTTAAATAAATTCTTAAATAGGTTAGGACCTTATTTAATTGGGTTGGATTACTCTTATTTTTATTTGGTTAAAAGATCTTGTTTGACTAGGTCAAAATAGGAGTCCTAGAGTGACTAGGACTCCTTATTCCTTATGCCACCTAATCTTCATGCCCCACCTCTTTCTCTTTGTATTTTTACGTGAAATTCTCCATGCCCAAAGGCTTCTCACATCCCTTTCTCTCTTCTATTTCTCATATGGAAGTTTGTTGCATGACCAAGTCAAAAGGGGAAGTTGATTTTGCTTAGGATTCTATGAGATAAAATTCCTAGTTAACTAAAAGTCCTCCTTCCCTTCATGCCGCCACCTCCCTATTTTCTCTCTCTCTCTCTCTCATGGCATTCTTTGGCATTTATTGTGCCCTCCCTTGCTGGTCCATGGCAGAAAAGTAAGGTGGGGGCGCCCAAGAGTTGGGTGCCCCAACAACTTCCCTTATTTGGTCCTTCCTAGTATAGGTTTTTGACCTAACTTGGACTCTACATATCTTTTTATTTAAAGGATATTTTTTACTAAAATTTTCATGGACTATATACATTTTAGAGATCTCTTTTGGAGTAAAAAAATAAAAGAAAAATTTATCTGGATCATGGAGATATTAAAAACATAAATTAGGGTGTCTAGAAAAAGAACAAAGAAGAAGAAGAGGATCTTCTTCTAGGATTTTTTTTTTTCAGATCTATTCCTCCCTTTTTGTGAACTTTTAAGAGGTGTCTTTGCATAACAAATCTTCTTCTCTTCTTTTTGGTATTTTGGAGTATCCATGTTTTGAAGAAGAAAGTATCGGATCAACCATCGAAGAGAGATCAGAATAGTGCTAGCATATTGTGTTGATTTCCTACATCAGGATCTCTGATCGTGTTCATGAAATCATGTGGATGACTCCTAGAGGCTGGATCTATGTGCGGCTTGTGACTTCATCCTCAAACCTGGATCAGTAAGTTAGAACATCTAACTTGCTTAGGTAACAGATCCGATCTATTATTTTATAGCTGCATCAGATGTAGTATAGATCTAGATTGATATGATCAACATTTTCTTTCTTATTTAATTTTTAATTTATAATTTAAATATCATTCAATAATCATATAATAAGATCTTAGATCTAGGATATTTTAGATTAATTTTGATTAATTTTAATCTTTCGCTGTCTGATCTTAAAAAAGTTTCAAGATCTAATCCTAAAACTCTAAATTTTCAAGATCTAATCCTAAAACCCTAGATCTGGTTCCTACAATTGGTATCAGAGCCTAGGTTCTTATTGCATGATTTTTATACATGTTTAGATTATTTCT
This sequence comes from Cocos nucifera, assembly GCA_006176705.1. Taxonomy (NCBI): domain Eukaryota; kingdom Viridiplantae; phylum Streptophyta; class Magnoliopsida; order Arecales; family Arecaceae; genus Cocos; species Cocos nucifera. The sequence goes on from QRFJ01000682.1 coordinate 30,959, forward strand.
TAAATTAGATCTTATTTATAATCTAATTACTAAATCTAAAATTAAAAAATTTAGATCTCATGAACTGCCATAAGGTTGTCCTAGTTCATGATGATCTTACTCTAATTATAAATTTATTAGATTTGATCAAATTTTATTTATAATTTAATAGATTTAAAATAGTTTTAGATCTAAAAATAAAATATTTTAGATTACACGGACTGCCATAAGTTTGTCCTGCTATAAGGTTAACCCCTTACAGTGGATAGGTTGTCTTAGCATGTGCTGATCTAAAATATTGATCATAAAATTTTAGATTAGATCTAAGAGATTTTATAATTTGATTAAAAATATTTTAATCTAATTTTAATTATCATAAATATGTTAGATTTGATCTAGAAAGATTTATGATTGATTATTATTGAAACTATTTCAATTACATGAATATGTTTAGATTAGATCTAAAATAGTTTTATGTTTATTTTACTTGCATATTGATTATGAATCAAACATGCAACTTGGTTGATAGAACCATGTTGTAAAAATATTTTACAAATATGAAAATTATTTTTGAAAAGTCAAACTCTAACTCTTAGTCCAAAACATAATTAAGAATTAAGAAGTTGTTTGATTAGGTTCTAGGATTGTAAATTGAAGATCCTATGACACGAACCATAAGACATATGGTTAATGGGTTAGTGGGGATTAGGTCCAATAATTGGGTTAGACCTAGGGTTAGATTAAAGAATAGACTTAATTAGAGAATTGATTAAATCTAATCAATTATTATCTTAGATTAGGTCAAGGATTCTCTAGATTAATTGCTATTGTTGTAGTTGGTCAAGTCCATGTCTTTAACAAGACCCAAGATGGACTTGATTCTTGGCTTTGTGGTCTAGCATGAACTATTATGATGATCTGATTAAGACTAATTAAACCAATTGGTGTCTAAGATAAACTAGACCAGTGGTTTTTAATTGGCAACCCACTCACCTAGCCATTCTGATGGTGTCTAAGGCAAGCCTAGCAGACCCTTTCACTGATCAAACTTACCTAGCCTCTTGATCAGATTATATTTTGATCAGATCGCTTGACTATTCGAGCTAACCCATGTCAGCTAGGTAAATCAGTGTGACTAATTTAGGTGCTCCTAGATCAGCCTATTATTGATCTCCCTTAAGATGACTTGGTGAAGCAAGTAGGAGGATCATGACAAGCTGGTTAATCTGACCTACTCACTTCTATAAATAAATCCTCTAAAATTATTCGGTCCCTAAAATGCAATAGTTATATGATAACTAGATCATAGCCTTCCATTAAAGTGGATGATAATGGATCCATCAATTGGATAATCATTGGAGGCCTAAAGGCCTGGTGCTTATCGGTTGATGGAATTATCATTCATTATATGATCTCTTGGATATATCTTTCTAAATGGTGGTTAGTTGGGCCGACCAAAGTTGGGCCCGATCATCATTGGTTGGATGGGCCAAGTATGGTCATATTAATGGTTGGACCTAATTGGACCCTTTTTTGAGAAGGCCAAAGCCAACTAATCAGGGCCTAGGACAAAATTTAATTACTAAAAATTAGTTAGAGAAATAATTGGTTATGAACCTACCCTTAGATGTACATGGATGGGTGTTAACCCTAAGATTGATTTTGATGATTCCAAAATATTGAGTATATTATGTATATAATCATGAGTTTCAAGAATATGTGTAGGATTTTTCAAGTATCGAAAATGAAAAATTTATCTCAAGAATAAATCCTCTCAAGATGCCATGCCAAAATACTTAAAAGAGCAAATTCACACATATTTGGATGGCTTGGTATGAAGAAAGTATGATTGAAAGAAGAGAAATTAAAATTAAAGAAAGCAATTATGTTTAAAAGAGTTTGAGGCTAGGAACTCAAGTTTGAAAGGTCAAATATTGAAGAAAAATGAAGTCAGAATTTTTTGAGACATCTTGGATTTTTTTCGAGAGTTCTCGAGTGGTCTGGCATAATGAAACAATATTCTAGCACAATCTCGAGAGGTCTTGAGTTGAACTCGAGATATCTCGATCTTAAAAGATAGAAACATAGTTTCTATGCTTTGAGAGTGAGAGGTCTCATGGTTCTGATGAGATGACTTATGAAAAATAGAGAGGTCTCAAAATATGATGAGAGGTCTTATGAAAAATTGAGAGGTCTCGATCTACATAGACAGCCTTCAATGGATAGCTTTCCAACAGCTATTTTGCGACCCCAACGGCTATTTCAGAGCTTCCAACGACTAAGAACTCTCACTTCAACCTTTCTCACTTCAACCTTCTCTAAAGGTATTTAAAGGTGGAGAATCAATTAAAAAAATAGAAAAATGAGATTAAAAAATTTAGAGAGAGAATCTTTGAGATTTTGTGAGGAACATTGAATATCCAAAGAAAAGAAAAAAGAGAGGAGTGTTGTGCATAGATTTCAGCGTGCCTCTAAAGCAATCTTCTCCAACATCTTCCACATCCTCTCAAGCATAATTTGAAGAAAAGTCAAGTTTCAATCGAGCATATTATCGACTTATTCTTTAGGATTTAAAAGAACTTATACTCTATTTTTTATATTATGCTAAAACATAACTTGTATTTTTTGATTTCTTTACAAGTTTCTTTAGTGGAAAGAAACTTGGGATTTAGGCCTATCCTAGCCTAGAATTGCATATTGTAGATTTTGGTTGATGATTCCAAAAAACCAACCAGGTTGTTAGTTAACCTGAAAAATTAACGATGTTAGGTTTTTGTTGGTGCTCCTGTAAAGATCAACTAGGTTTGTTTATGAGCTAGGAAAAACAAAAATACTATAATCAATGGTAGATTATAGTAGAATTCCCAAGAAAAGCTTGGGGAGTTGATGTAGGAGTGGGTTGCTCCGAACTACTATAAATCTTTGTGTGTTTGTGTTATGCTTTTTTCTTCTATCTCTCTATATACTTTGAATGCTTATAATTCTTACTTTACTTTCATAGTTTGATTTTGTTATCTTAATTCTACTACTTATATTATATACATCTCATCCTCATCACTTAGATTAAAATCAAAGCACATAATTGCTTAGAGTTAAATTTAGCCAAAGCTTTTATAAGAACCCAATTCACCCCCCCTCTTGGATTGCTACGTCTAGGCAATAATTGGTATCAAAGCAGGTGCTCTATTATTGATTATTGACCTAACCATTTAGAGCTAAAGATTATGGCAACCCAAATGGAGTCTTTGTTTATTGAAAGATATTCTATAGATAGACCACCACTATTTAATGGCATAAATTATATCTTTTGGAAAACTAAAATAAAAATTTTCATATAAGCTTTAGACTATGACTTGTGGGGAGTAATAACTAGAGGATCACACACACCCACAATAGAAATTAATGGTGTGTCTATTCCCAAATCAGAAAAGGATTGGGATGAATTTGATAAGAAGATGACTCAATTAAATGCAATAGCCATCAATGTTCTTTATTGTTCTCTTGCTGTACAAGAATTTAATAGAATATCCACTTATACTTCAGCAAAGGAAATTTGGGAATGATTGAAAATGACTCATGAGGAAACAAGCCAAGTAAAAGAGTCCAAAATCAACTTACTTGTTCATAAATATGAAATATTTAAAATGGAGAAACATGAGTCAATTTCTAAAATATTTTTTAAATTTATTGATATTATTAATGCTCTAAATTGTCCTAGCAAAATCTATACTAACTATGAATTTGTTTGCAAGGATTTAAGGTCTTTGCCAAATGAATGGGAAGCAAAGGTGACAGTCATACAAGAAGCGAAAGATCTCACCAAGCTGTCACTAGAAGAATTGATGGGTTCACTTATGACTCATGAGTTGAACATGGCTCAATAGAAGAAAGAGGAAGAGCCAAGAAAGATGAAGACCATCGCCTTCAAATCCATTGCACGACATGAAGAAAGTGATGAGTTGAAAGAAGAAGAAGATGAAGAAGAGAGTGAAGATGATGATGAGGATATGGAGCTACTCACAAGCAAATTCAAGAAGTTCCTCCTAAAGAGAAGTATGAAAAAGAAAGAAGAAAAAGAAAGAAAAAGTGTCACATGCTATAATTGCAATAAAAGTGGACATTACAAGTCGGATTGCCTCCTACTCAAAAAGTATCCCAAAAAGACCAAGAAAAGAGCTATGTTAGAAATTTGGGATGATAGTGACACTTCAAGCTTGGATGAGGAAAAAAAAGTAGAAAAACTTTGCCTCATGGCCATTGAGGATGAGGTAAATTCTGAAAACTCCTCCTAGTTTACATTTGAAGAATTGTTTGAAGCCTTCAATGATTTAATAGATGAATTCAAAAAATTAAGACTGAAAAATAAAGATATCAAAAAATCTAATCTTCTTTTATCTAATGAAAAGAATAAGTTATTAAATGAAAAGGAAGATATCTTAAAAGAAAAGAATACTTTGACTAAAGAAAAAGAAAAATGAATCAAATCTAAAAATTCTTTCGTTAATGAAAACATAGAGCTTAAAAAGGATAATGATACCTTAAGATCCTCCCTAAAAGAAAAGAAAAATATTTTAAATGAAAAGAAAGAGCTCTTGGGAGAAAATAAAAAATTGAGAACAGAGATTGAAATTTTGAAGCCTATTGCCAAAAAGTTTACCATTAGTTTTCAGAATCTCCAATCTATGGTAAAAGTTAATGGGGTTGTTTTCAATAAAATAGAAACTGATCTTAATATTTAAAGAAAACAACAAAATGCCAAAAGTATTTTCACAAGAGCTTCAACTAAAAATTATTCAATTAAATGCTTTAAATGCAATAAAATTGGTCAAAAAATTTTTGAATATAATTTTAAAAGAATTAGCCATACTTTGGTTAGACAAATTTGGGTTCCAAAAGAAACCTTGAGCACTAACTTCAATGGACCCAAGAAAACTTGGGTACCAAAAATTATAAAGTAATTTCGCAGGTATACCAAGGATCTAATGAAGCTAAAAGAAAAAACTTTTTATGGATGCCTTGCAAATGAAAATAGATGGATGGTGCTATTTGGTAAAATCTAAATTATTCTCACACCATGCCATCTTTATTTGCTAAATATATTTTGATTATTAATAACATAATTATTAAGCATGTTTGATTGATTTTGATGATTTATCATTGCTTAAAATGATCATACTCTATGAATTGAAAATTTGATGTATTAACTTTAATGATTTATTAATATGTATGCATATGATAACTCTTTTCATGTTTTGATATGTATGATTGATTTTGATGCTTGCAATAATTTGAATGCTTTGATTTTAAAGATTAATACGCTCTCCTCTATATATCATGCTATGGATAAAATGATTTATTTTGAAATTCAGCATAATATTTTAAGTCTCCCCATATCAATTTTATAATTAATGAATTTAAATTAAAAGATTCTTATTGGATATGAATGTTTTAAATTGCTAAATATTCATAGAGAACTTCAGTTTTAATTATTTGATATCAAACAACTTACTATTGCTATGTATCTGATTGATTTATCTTTTGGCAAAAAGAGAAGAATGTCTTTATTTCAAATATGATTTTACACAACTATATTTTTGATATGATATTATTTGAAATAAATTCAAAAATGCATACGTTTTCTGAACCTAATTGCTTGATATTTTTTATAAAAAGGAAGAAATGATTTTTTTGAAGAATGACTAAAATTTTTTTTATGATTTGCTTTAACTAATTTGCTGATATCAACTCAAATTGATTTATCATTCTAAATCCTTAAACTATTTAATTTGAATCAATTCATCTTGATTTAATTTAAAACCAAAATCATTGGTATCAAGCTAAATTTACAAATTAATCTTTAAATGGTATTGAACCAAGAAAGTCATTATTTGATCTAAAACTTAGTTTAATTGATATCATGAAAATCTTTCAAAGAAGTGACATTGTTTGTTAAAATAAGGGAGAGAAAATATTAAAGAAGAAGTAATCATTTAATAAAAAAGTCCTTTGAAATTAAAAATATATTTTAAATTTTAAAAATCTAAATTTAGTGGTCAAATTCGTGTTGAATTTGCTTGATTTGAAATAAAGAAGAAAAGAAAGTTGAAAAGTAAATTAATCTTACTATAAGTATGAAAAATAGGGGAGAGATATTTTTTAACTTAATTTGATTAATAAATTTTTGACTAATTTGAAAACATATTCTTACTCCAAGGAATAAATTTTGAAATCCATTTGAAAATTCAAATTTGATCCTAAATTTCTCATGTGCATTGCAAAATTCTTATAAATTATTTATTTTGAAATAATATTTTACTCAAAGCAATAAATTTGAAAATGTGACTATCTTATGCTTCGATACTGTTTATTTTACTTTGCTCGATATATTCCCGATACATACCTTTTCCAAATTTAATTGACCAAAATTTCTTAAGAAAAGAAAAGTTAGAATATTAAAGTATATATTATGCTTGATTTCATATTTAAATATTTTTAAAAGCTCTATTCCTCATAAAACTTAAAAGTGCATATTTGAAAATCTAAATAAAGATCACATTCATTCAAAAAAAGGAAAAGCATATAATATTTAAATTCAAGTTAATTTCTTAAATTAAAATAAATACTTAAAATTTATTTTGAGTCAAATAATAAATTTTCAAAAGAAAGATGATTCATTTAAATTGATTTCATAAATTTAATACATCTCTCAATTTAATGCTTTGATGTTGATTTTGATGACTCATATAAATTAATTTTCTGAACTTAATACAATTCTTACTTTGATACAATCATATTATTGATTTTGATGATTATTTCTTATTTCTTTCTCATGAGATTTTTGATGCTGTCAAAAAGGAGGAGAGGAATGTTGATTATATGCTTGAAGAAACTCAATGAATTGTATTGATACTTGAAATAAAAACTTAATACTCACTGATATGAATTAAAATATTTTTTTATAAGTATATGAAATATGTGCAATGAACAAAAAGAATAATTGAGAACATTCATGAAGCACTCATTCATGTGTTTAATCTATACTTCATGATGTTTTTTAGCAAAATGCATAGAAATACATTATTTGCTTTTATTGTGCATATACTCAAGATTTTGTCATCATCAAGAAGGAGGAGATTGTTGATCCTGAGATTGATTTTGATGATTCCAAAATATTGAGTATATTATGTATCTAATCATGTATTTCAAGAATGCATGTAGGATTTTTCAAGTATCCAAAATGAAGAATTTATCTAAAGAATAAATCCTCTCAAGATGCCATGTCAAAATACTTAAAAGAGCAAATTTACACATATTTGAATGACTTGGTATGAAGAAAGTATGATTGAAAGAAGAAAAATTAGAACTGAAAGAAGCAATTATGTTTAAAAGAGTTTAGGGCCAAGAAACTCAAGTTTGGAAGGTCAAGTATTGAAGAAAAATAAAGTCAAGATTTTTTGAGATATCTTGAATTTTTTTCGAGAGCTCTCGAGTAGTCTGACATAATGAAACAGTATTCTGGCACAGTCTCGAGAGGTCTCAAGTTGAACTCAAGACGTCTTGGTCTTAGGAGATAGAAACTTAGTTTCTATGCTTTGAGAGCGAGAGGTCTCATAGGATTCTCAAGAGGTCTCGTAGTTTCGACGAGACGTCTCATAAAAAATTGAGAGGTCTCGAAATCTGACGAGAGGTCACATGAAAAATCAAGAGGTCTCGATCTGTGCGGATAGCCTTCGATGGATAGTTTTTCAATGCCTATTTTTCGATCCTAATGGTTATTTCAGAGCTTCCAATGGCTAAGAACTCTCACTCCAAACTTCTCTAAAGGTATTTAAAGGTGGAGAATCAATTAAAAAAAATAGAAAAAAGAGATTAAGGGATTTAGACAGAGAATCTTTTAGATTTTGTGAGGAACATTGAATATCCAAAGAAAAGAGAAAAGAGAGGAGTGTTGTGCATAGATTTAGCGAGCCTTCAAAGCAATCTTCTCCAACATCTTCCACATCCTCTCAAGCATAATTTGAAAAAAAGCCAAGCTTCGATCAAGCACATTATCGGCTTGTTCTTTAGGATTTAAAAGAGCTTATACTCTATTTTTTATATTGTGCTGAAACTTTACTTATATTTTTTGATTTCTATACAAGTTTTATTAGAGAAAAGAAACTTGGGGTTTAGGCCTATCCAAGCCCAGAATTGAACATTCTAGGTTTTGGTTGGTGATCCCAAAAAATCAACTGGGTTGTTGGTGAATCCGAAAAATTAACAATGTTAGATTTTGGTTGGTGCTCCTATGAAAACTAACTAGATTTGTTTGTGAGCCTGGGAAAACAAACACACTGTAATCAAGAGTAGATTATCATAGAATTCCAAAGAAAAGCTTGGAAAGTGGATGTAGAAGTGGGTTGCTTCGAACTACTATAAATCTTTGTGTGTTTGTGTTGTGCTTTTTTTTCTATCTCTCTATATACTTTGCATGCTTATAATTCTTACTTTACTTTCATAGTTTGATTTTGTTATCTTAATTTCATTGCTCATATTATATACATCTCATCCTCACCACTTAGATTAAAATCAAAGCACATAATTGCTTAGAGTTAAATTTGGCCAAAGCTTTTATAAGAACCGAATTCACCCCCCCCCCCCGCTCTTGGGTTGCTACCTCTTGGCAATAGTGGGCCAACCAAAGTTGGGCTTGTGTACAGTCTATGTGGATTCTAGTACCCACTAAGAAATTAGGATAATTCCTTAGATTGGAGGTAGTGTCTACCAATTCGAATAAAATAGTGGGAGACCCTTTTGATTAAAGTCCAAATCTTTAAGTTTAATAAATCAATTACTAATTAGGTTATGTTTTTCCTTTGTGCAGGTATGGCCACTTTCCTATCACTTCGATCATTGTTGGATATGATAAGTTGGTGGGACCCAACTTCAGTAGCTGGTACAAAAAGTTGATGATTGTCCAGGAGCATGAATAGATCCTATATGTGCTGACGAATCTTGCACCTGAGGAGCCAACTGCCAATGCACAAGGAACAGACAGAGATACTTATCAGAAGTGGCTCAGTGATCGAACCATAGTATGCTGCATTATGCTGGCTATGATGAGTGACGAGTTCGATCATAGGTTTGAGATAACTCAGCCAAATGAAATGCTCTAAGTATTGTAGGATTCTTTTGGCACACCCGATGACATTGAGAGGCATAAGACTAGTTGCACCATCTTCAATGCTAGAATGTGGGATGGAACCTCTATCACTGATCATGTACTATACATGATCGAGCTGATAGAGTGCTTGAACAAGCTTGGCTTTCTCTTGCACAAACAACTTGGGAAAGATGCAATACTGAACTCGCTGCCCAAGTCTTATCTTCCATTTCTTACACATTATAGAATGTCAAAGCCTGAAGTTGACTACCATGGGTTACTATGGTTACTTTAGAACTTTGAGAAGGATCACCAGCCCCACAAAGAGTCAGTGAACTTAGTGGAAGGTTCGCCTTCTCATTTTCGACCCTTTGGAAAGGAGAAGAAGAATAAGAAGAAGAAAGCCAAGAAGGTGCATGTTCAGGCTAGGACATCTATGCAGGCTCAGACCCAAAAATCCAAGCCTGATAAGAGTCAAGCTGAATGCTTCTTCTACAAGAAGCAGAGGCATTGGAAGAAGAACTGTCCTTAGTATATTGCCTCCCTAGACCCGAACAGGCAGAGGAAGAAGCAAGCTGTTGCTGGGCAAGGTATTTATATGATAACTCCTTGCAATTTCTTTGTGTATGATATTACTGACTGGGTATTGGATGTTAGATATGTGTGCCCTAGAAGCCAGAATTGATTGACACTTGTTATACACTTCTAAGGGCAAAATTATAATTTTGACTATAAATAATAAAATAGATTATTTTCTATCATAATGTGTATTTAGCGTCTGTGATACATCCCTTGAGTTAATGGCAATAATAGTTCTTATTTTCAAGAGTTAAAAATTTAAGACAAGAATTTTCATTATTAACTCATAAAATGCTCCTGACTGTAGGATCATCATGAGGATGGTGATTAATCCAAAAGATTGGTGTACAATCGCTTCTTTATAGTAGATGAGTCTTGAGTCTATGATGTAAAGAAATCAGAGTAAGAGTATAGGTACTCGTTAGAGAATGAGGGCATAGAGTGTGACCTCCTTGAGCAGTCATTACGAAGTCTACTTTCTCATCAATGACTGGCTCAAAGCTGTAATTATGTGTCTAGTTCTTTGACCTAAGGTGCATCGATAGTTCACCTTGAGGGTGTTATAGTTTGACTACACCATAACTCAATCTTCTGCCATTTGTAATCCTGAGGTGTATGTTGGCTATAGCATGTTCATTGTAGGAATTAGATTACACCAATAGGAAATCTATCTATCTCGGTAGATGAGGAATAGCCCTATGATGATCATAAGAATCAAGTCGATAAGCTCATGGCTATGGTAGAGTGAAATGATAGAAAGAGTTCTATTAAGGTTTTCATATTTGAATTGAATCAAATGATTAATCATATGACGGATATTAGGGTTTGACGAGATTACCTTAACCCTAATCCAATCGGGGCTCAAGATAGAAGAACTTAATCACATAGATAATAGCACCGAGAGGTTCGTTTTTAGTTCTGATGGGTTGCCACCATTTGCTGCTAGGTGTCACTGATAGATTTTGAGAATAATTAGAATGATTTTGATGATCAATCATACTAGTTGTGTGAATCAAAAAAGTTTTGATTTATCGAAAGATATTTCGATGATGTCGATGATAGAGAATGTGACATATCTCATTACTAGATGAAATTAAACCTAATTAGATCAGACAAATAAGGGTTTTGATCTAGATATCATCAATTAGACGAACCCAGTTCAATTGATTTGAATTAGATTCAATTAGGTTCAAGAAAATCATGCTAGCACACGATTGAGCCTAATATTCTCCTTTAATTATCATTAAAAGTTATCTCGACTGAGCCAAATATGTTTGGATGCACTCAGGTACCTTTACTTGGTTTGACTAAAACTTATCTAGGTCAAAAGATGGTTGTCTTAAGTTATGAGATGAATTTGAGACAATACCTACCATTTTTCGGCACCTGCTAAATCCTATTTTGGACATTTTGTCAAATGTTGACCTTTGACACTTAGACATCTACCCATATGTCAAGCCATCATAGGAGAGAACTTTTGGATCGGTCCACCTCCTAAAAGGTAGTAGGATAAGGGGTGCATGCCTAGGGAGGCATGCGCCCATGGATTGTGACGCCTGGAGTCCCATACAGATGGGACTCCAGGTTGCTTCAGGGTTTTTAGCTAGGATGTGCCAAAGACTTATCTTTGACCAGTCTTGGTGCCATCTAAGGATGATTCAGAGGGACTCTCATTTGATTGAATCAGATAATGTCATCCCACCAATCAAATTTAGATCTGATTGCACAAAAGATCATGATTGATCGGGATGATGTGGCACTGCATGGCGCAGCAGGGTCTATATAAATCCTATCTGCGCCTAGGATTTAGATCTCTTGCCCATTGCCCATTCCACAAGGCTGCTCCTCTCCCTCCTCCATGCCATCTTTAGGTCTTGTCTCTCCTACCCATACCAAAGAATTTTTGGGCTTTAGTTTGGTGCGATCCAAGCAAGAGAAAGGCGACGAGAAAAGGAAGAAGGCAGCACTGCTACAAGAGATGGCACCCGATCTTCAAAAGGAGCTTTGAAGATCTTCCAAATTAGATCCAGATCTGATATTTCGAGAAGTGATAAAAAAGAAGAAGATCTCTGGATCCTACCCTAGTGGATACTGGTAGAGACCAGGCACTTACGTGGCTAGATCCAGAACCTTAAGGAGACATCAGGATCATCATAAGGTAATCTGATTACCCGCTATGAGGTAAAATTAACTTAGATTTAATTTATCCTTTATTTTTTTTTAATTTTTTTATTAGATCAATAATATTAGATCTAAAAAATATCATATTTAATCTAGATTTAAGAGAGAAATTTTTGTAATATCTCTCTTGATCCAATCAGATCTGAACGAATCTGACCCAAAAAACTAGGTTTTTCCTTCAATTGGTATCAGAGCTAGGTTGCATTTGATCTAATTTTAATTTATTTTGATCTAATAATTACTTGATTTTAGAGGTTACATGAGATGTGATTAGATCTAAAATTAAAAAAATTAAAAACTAAAAATTAAATAATTTAGATCTAAGTTGTACAAGATGCAAGATTAGTTGTACAATAGAATTATTCTATGTATAGTCTTGTATAATCATAATTTATTTTAATTAATTATAATTTTTAGATCTAATTATTTATTATTTTTAATATTATAAATATTATAATAAGATGTAAAAAATAAAAAATAAAATTATTTAATTTTTGTTCATATGAGATATGATGAATGCATGTTTAGACTAATTGTAGAATAGTTCTACATAATTATCTAGAATAGATTTAATTTAATATGATCAATTTAAATTTGATTTTTTAGATCATTATGAGATAATTTAGATATGAAAACATGCATGATATGATACATGATGATGTATGCAAAACATATTTATAGTTAGATCAATTTTTATATATAAGATATATGATGTAGATCTAACTAGTTTTGTAGTTTTCATATTTTTGATTAAGGCTTTCTCCTTGGCCGTCTGGTCATAAGAATAAAGTAGGATTTAAATGCCCTCTCCTTCCATTCGATGGGGTATTCTTATGATGTATAAGGATGCTACGCGTTCGTCCTTAATCAGAAATCTAAAACTTATTTTCTACAAAATCCTAGATCCTGAAATCCTAGAATTTTATTTACATATTTTGTTTGTGAACCCTAAACTTAATTAAGAATTAAGATTATGAAATATATTAAGTCTAAAAATTAAGAATTTTTAGATTTAAGACATATTCATAAAATTAGATTCAGATTTGGGTAGGTCAATTAGGTCTAGCGGTTGATCAAATCGAATCAAGAGTTGGTTAGATGGGATCAAGAGTGCTTAAATTGACCAGCCTAATAGGATTAAGTCTGGGTCAAGATCGAATCACATAAGTGATCGATCAATTTAAGACCTAATTAGGCTCAGTGGTTAGAGTCTGGATTGTAGGCTAACTTGATTGGTTCTGGCTCAACAATTTGGTGTCTAAGGTAAGTCTGGTAGATATGATCGACTGATTTTTAATTGAGAGCCGGTTGACTCGAACATGTTCTTATCAAGTTAATGGCATATCCCTTCCACCGATCTCACTTACCTAGTCATATTTATCGATCCAGTCTTGATCTGAGGTGGTTAACAATCCGAGCTAACCCATACCACTAGGTTAGTCATAATTGTTATAGCTATTGTAAGTCAAGTTTAAAGAGACCTAAATCAAATCTTCGTAAGAAAAGATTAAGTCTAAGATCTTCCACCATTATAGACATGCGGGCCCTTCCCAGGATTGATTGTTCTCGGTTGGTCACAGTGGTTCAGTTGCACTGGAAAGATACAACCATGTCTATTAGGCATTGGATGCTACGGGTTGGAGAAAAAATTAGGCTTAATATTTCAAATACGGTGAGAGATCCAATTAGGAATCTAATCTGTGCAAATGGTGGGTTTGACTTAACTAAGGAGTTGATCAATATTTCAGGCATGGTGAGATTCATAAATTAGAGACCAAGTTTGGGTGCACCATAATTAAAGAATCATTAGACAAGAGTTGTCCACTCATTGGCTAACCTATCACCAATAACTGTTAGGTGAGATGATGAGTCAGTTGGTGAGACTGCACCACCCATTGAAAATCTATAATCATGAAGATTTTTGCATCTCTATAGACGGAGTGTAGGGATCTGAGAAAATAGTATAAGCTAATTTGTTTAAAAATTAAACCCCTAAATAAATTGGTTAAGTCTTAATTATAATATCTAACTAGAAACTTTGACTCTCTACAGAAAAATGTCTGCATCCAATTCACTAGCACATATCCTAGACACCCATAGACTGACCGGATCCAATTACAAGGATTGACTTCAGAACTTCAAAATTATTTTAGGTTCCAAGAAGTTAACTCATGTATTGTACCAGGACCCCTCCACCTTACCAGCTCGTCTATCCACTGAATAGAGAGTATCTCCTAACAAGTGGACAGACGAAGATAACAAGACCAGATACTATATGTTGGGCTCGATGTCTAATGAGCTTTAGTGCCAACATGAAGATATTAGGACTGCCCACCAAATATTGGCTCACCTACAAGAGATGTTTGGTGAACAAAGTTGCACAGCCAAATATCAGATCACTAAATGACTATTCAAGGCTAAAATGCATGATGGGCAGTCAGTCTAAGATCATTGTCTGATGATGATCAAGGACTTGAAAGAGCTTGAGAAGCTCGGAGTGATGTTAGATCCGGATCTGCAGAATGATATAATTCTGCAATCCTTGACTGATGTGTATGGGTAGTTTATCATAAACTACCATATGCATAAACTTCAAAATACTCTAGCCGAGCTTATGAACATACTGGTTACTACTGACCTTTCAATAAAAGGTTCTAAAGGCTCAGTATTTACTATGGAACGGACTTCATCTAAGAGAAAGTCTTTTGGAAAGAAGAAGATGTCTGTGGAAAGGCAAAAGATGGAAGGAGGAAAGAAAAAAAAGATAGAGCCGAAGAAAAAGGCTGCTGATAAGGGAAAATATTTTCATTGTAATACAGACGGCCACTGAAAGTGGAACTACCCTACATATCTGGCCACCCTGAAGAATAAGAAGGAGGCAGATCCTTCTAGAGGTATGCTCATTATTGAATCTAACATTATGATTTCTTCTGCATCTAGTTGGCTGCTTAACTCTGGTTCTAGTGCTCATTTGTGCACTTTCATGCAGGATCTTGAGGATAGCAGGAGGTTGAGGGATGGTGAGATGATCCTACACATTGGAAATGGAGCAAGGATTGCTACTATGGCCATAGGAATTATTATTATGTGCCTGCAGTAAGCAAGAATTTGATTTCTATTTCATGTTTAGCACAAGAAGACTATGTAATTAGTTTTCTTAAGGACCATTGTAACATTTTTTATGAAAGAAATAAAATTGCAAGTGGTTTTCTTATTAACAGTCTTTACCAGATACATATTGATGTATCTATTTTTAATATTGAGCAAAATGTGAATGCCATAAAATCAAAATGACCCAGGGATAGTCCAAACGATAGGTATCTATGTCACCTTAGACTAGGTCATATAGCAGAAGATAGGATTAACAAATTAGAGAAAATCGGGCTATTGAGTCCATTGACTTTTGAGTCATATCCAATTTATGAATCATGTCTTCATGGCAAAATGACTAAACTTTCTTTTGTAGGACATGGGGAAAGGGCCATGGATTTACTTGCCCTAGTACATACTGATGTGTGTGGCCCATTTGATGTGCCGGCTAGAGGCAATTTTGTCTACTTCATAACCTTCACTGATGATTTATCTTGGTATGGGTATGTGTATCTTATGAGACATAAGTCTAAAGCCTTTGAAAAGTTTAAAGAGTTCAGACATAAAGTAAAAAGAAAATTGAAAAACCCATTAAGGTTCTTCGATCAGATCGAGGAGGTGAATACCTTAGTTAGGAATTCTTGGACTATCTCAAGCAGAATGGCATAGTCTCTTAATGGACTCCATCTGGAATACCTCAACTCAACGGGATTTTAGAATGAAGAAATTAGACCCTATTAGATATGGTCCGATCCATGATGAGCTTCATAGATCTTTCTGATTTTCTTTGGGGACATAATTTGTTAACTACTATATATTTACTAAATAGGGTTCCTTCTAAAACCATTCCTACCACACCGTATGAGATATGGCATGGTAGAAAACCAAGTCTGAGTCATCTCAAAATTTAGGGTTGTCCGGCTCATGTCAAAAGACAATAAGAGGATATGTTAGACTATAGGTCCTTTAGAGCTCGATTCATAGGATATCCTAAAGAGTCATTAGGATATTATTTCTAAATTTTAGAAGATCATAATGTTATTATGAGTCGACATGCCGTCTTTCTTGAAAAATAGTTTATTCAAGATGGCAGCATTGGAAAGTAGATCAAGCTCGAGGAGAAAGTCTCATAAGAGCAACGAGCTAAGGACCATTTGGAATCAAATCAAGTTGAGCCAATACAATCACTACCTCTTCCACCTCGAAGATTGAAAAGGGTTTTCCATCCTCCTGAGAGGTACTTAGGTACTATTTCAAAGAAAGTAGAAAAAATGATCCTCGTAGGTAATGGGATTTATGGTGATGATCCCAAAACCTATAACGAGATGATATTAGATATCGACTTCGAGAAATGGTTAGAGGCAATGAAGTCAGAAATTGACTCGATGCACTTAAACCAAGTCTAGACCTTGGTAGATCCACTAGAAGGTATAGTACCTATTGGGTGTAAATGGATCTATAAGAGAAAGATTGGTGCAGATGGGAATGTAGAGACATTCACAGCTAGATTAGTGGCAAAAGATTGTAATCAGCATGAAGGCATTGACTATCAGGATACTTTTTCGTTAGTAGCCATGCTTAAATTCATTCGTATATTGCTTGCTATTGCAACCTATTTTGATTATGAAATATGGCAAATGGATGTGAAAACGACATTCTTAAATGGACATCTTGAGGAAGATATCTATATGGAACAGCCGATGGGTTTCACATCCAGTGATACTGATCACAAAGTATGCAAACTGCAAAGGTCCATATATGGACTTAAGCAAGCATCTCGGAGCTGAAATACTCATTTTAATGATGTGATCAAATTATTTGGTTTCATCAAGAACGAGGAGGAACCATATGTTTTCATAAAGGTTGGTGGGAGCACTATTGTCTTCCACATACTGTACATGGATGATATCTTCCTTATTGAAAATGATATTCCCATGTTGACCATAGTTAAAATGTGGTTATCTAAAGAATTCTCTAAGAAAGACCTAGGAGAAGCATCCTTCATTCTAGGAATTAAAGTCTATAGAGATAGATCGAATAGGATGCTAGGTCTTTCATAGAAGATATACATAGAGGAAGTGCTAAAAAGGTTTAGCATGAAAAACTCCAAGAGGGGATTGGTACCCTTTAAACATGGCATTCATCTCTCCAAGAAGATGTGCCCTAGCACACCTGAGGAGATAGAACGTATGAACAAGATCCCTTATGCTTTTGCAATAGGGAGCCTCATGTATGCCTTGTTATGTACGTGACCTGATATAGCCCATGTTGTGAGTGTCACAAGCAGATATCAGTCGAATCCAGATGAAGAACATTGAACTTCTATGAAACGTATCCTTAGGTATTTAAGAAGAACTAAAGATATGTTCTTGGTTTTTGATAATGGAGAACTCCAAGTCCAGGGATCTACAGACTCGGATTTTATGTTCGATATAGATGATCAAAAGTCAACATCAGGAAATTTGTTTGTGTGTAATGGTGATGCTATCAGTTCAAAGAGTTTCAAATAGATAGTAATAGCAGATTCATCATGGAAGTAGAATACATCATTGCATTAGAAGCTATGAAGGAGGCATTTTGGTACAAGAAGTTTATTGCAGAGATCAGAGTGATGCCATACGATGTCATTCCTCTATACTACGACAATAATGGTGCCATAGCTCTTGCTAAGGAGCTGAGATCTCACCAAAAATCCAAATACATCGAGCGGCGATACCATCTCATTCGCAATTATCTCGAGAAAGGATACATTGAGGTCAAGAGATTTGACTCCGTAGATAATGTAGTAGATCCACTTACAAAGCCATTAGGCCAGTAGAAGATCAAAACCCACTTTGAGAAGATGGGACTTAGATTTGTAGCCAATTGGCTTTAGGTCAAGTGAAAGTTTGTTAGATATGTGTGCACTAGAAGTCAGAATTGGCTGACACTTGTTATACACTTCTAAGGGCAAAATTATAATTTTGACTATAAATAATAAAATTAATTATTTTCTATCACAATATGTATTTAGTGTCTATGATACATCCTTTGAGTTAATGACAATGATAGTTCTTATTTTCAAGAGTTAAAAATTTAATACAAGAATTTTCATTATTAACTCATAAAATGCTCTTGACTGTAGGATCATCATGAGGATGGTGATTAATCTGGAAGGTTGGTGTACAATCGCTTCTTTATAGTAGATGAGTCTTGAGTCTATGGTGTAAAGACACCAGAGCAAGAGTATAGATACTCGTTAGAGAACGAGGGCACTGAGCATGACCACCTCGAGCAGTCAGTAGGAAGTCCACCTTCTCATCAATGACTGGCTCGAAGCTATAGTTGTGTGTCTGGTTCTTTGACCTGAGGTCCATCGATAGTTTACCTTGAGGGTGTTATAGTTTGATTACACCATAACTCAGTCTTCTAGCCATTCGAAACCCTAAGGTGTATATTGGCTATAGCATGTTCATTGTAGGAATTGGATTACACCAATAGAAAATCTATCTACCTTAGTATATGAGGAGTAGCCCTATGATGATCATGAGAATCAAGTCCATAAGCCCATGGCCATGGCAGAGTGAAATGATGGAAAGAGTTTCTATTAAGATTTTCACATTGGACTTGAATCGAATGATTAATCATATGACGAATATTAGGGTTTGACTAGATTACCTTAACCCTAATCTAGTCGGCGCTCAAGATAGAAGAACTTAATCACACAGGTAACTACACCGAGTGGTTCATTTTCAATTCTGATGGATTTCCACCATATGCTACTAGGTGTCACTGGTGGATTTTAAGAACAATTAGAATGATTTAGATGATCAATCATACTAGTTGTGTGAATCAGAAAAGTTTTGATCCATCGAAAGGTGTTTCAATGATGTCGATGATAGAGATAGTGACATATCTCATTACCATATAGAATTGAATCTAACTGAATCATACAAACAAGGGTTTTGATCTAGATATCATCAATTGGACTAACCCAGATCAATTGATTTGAATTAGATTTAATTAGGTTCAAGAAAATCGTGCGAGCACACGATTGAGCCTCATGTTCTCCTTTAATTATCATTAAAAATTATCTCGACTGAGCCAAATATATTTAGGCTCACTCAGGTACCTTTACTTGGTCTGACTGAAACTTGTCCAGGTCAGAAAAGAATTGTCTTAATTTATGAGATGAATTTGAGACAACACCTGCCATTTTTCATCACTTGCTAAATCTTATTTCGGACATTTGGTCAAATGTTGATCTTTGACACTTAGACATCTGCCCATGTGTCAAGCCATCATAGGAGAGAACTTTTGGACCAGTCCACCTACTAAAAGATAGTAGAATAAGGGGTGCATGCCTAGGGAGGCATGCGTCCATGGATAGTGATGCCTGGAGTCGCATATAGATGGGACTTCAAGTTGCTTTGGGGTTTCTACCTAGGTGGTGCCAAAGACTTATCTTTGACTAGTCTTGGCACCATCTAAGGATGATTTAGAGGGGCTCTCATCTATTTGGATCAGATGACGTCATGCCATCAATCAGATTTAGATCTGATTGCACAAAAGGCCATGATTGGCCAAAATGATGTGGCACTGCATGGCGTAGTAGGATCTATATAAACCCTATCTGCGCCTAGGATTTAGATCTCTTGCCCATTGCCCATGCCACAAGGCTGCTTCTCTCCCTCCTCCATGCCATCTTTAGGCCTTCTCTCTCCTACCCATGCCCAATAATTTTTAGGCTTCAGTTTGGTGCGATCCAAGCAAGAGAAAGGTGACGAGAAATGGAAGAAGGTAGCAATACTGTGAGAGACGACACCCAATCTTCAAAAGGAGTTTTGAAGATCTTCCAAATTAGATTCAGATTTGATATTTGGAGAAGTGATAAAGAAGGAGAAGATCTCCAGATCCTACTAAAGTGAATATCGGTAGAGGCTAGGCACTTGCATGGCTAGATGCAGAACCTCAGGGAGACATCAGGATCATCATAGGATAATCTGATTACCTGCTATAAGATAAAATTAACTTAGATTTAATTTATTTTTTATTTTTATTTTATTTTTTATTAGATTGATAATATCAGATCTGAAAAGTATCAAATCTAATCTGGATTAAAGAGAAAAATTTTTGAAATATCTCTCTTGATCCAGTCAAATCTAAACGAACCTGATCCGAAAAACTAGGTTTTCCCATCTTTTGCAAGCCCGATAAGAGTCAAGTTGAATGCTTCTTCTACAAGAAGTGGAGGCACTGGAAGAGGAACTATCCTCAGTACATTGCCTCCTTGGATCCAAATAGGCAGAGGAAGAAGCAAGCTATTGCTGGCCAAGGTATTTATATGATAACTTCTTGCAATTTCTTTGTGTGTGATATTACTGACTGGGTATTGGATACCAAAAGCTCTTATCATATTTGCAATTCATTGCAGGAATTATAGGTCAGTAGAAGATTTGAGCAAGATGAGAGATTCCTGAATGTTGGAGATGGACGACCAGTTTCAGTTCTAGCTTTAGAAATTTTGAAACTTATATTTGAATCTCATACCATTGTTCTTAGTGATTGTCATGTCTATCCTAATTTCTTTTTAAATATCATTTCTATAGGCCTTTTGGCAATGAACAATTACAAAATTTCAATAAAAAAATGAGTTTGTAATGTCATTGTGAATGGTGTTACTACTTTTTATGGACAATTAAATAATGGTGTATATATGTAATCACAATCTGTTAATGTAGTCTATTCAACTAGTAAACATCCTAGATTAGATAATGTGATAGATATCTATTTATAGCACTGTAGGCTAGGTCATATAAATAAGAATAGGATAAGCAGGTTGGCTCAAGAGGGTATCCTCGAACTTAGTGATTGTGAATTGCTTCCAACCTGTAAATCCTATCTTCTTAGTAAAATGACTAAGTCACCTTTTACTAAAAAAGGTGAGAGAGCTACTGAACTCTTAGGACTAGTACATACTGATGTATGTGGACCAATGAGTACTAGTGCCAAAGGTGGATATGTCTACTTCATCACTTTCACAAATGATCTATCCAGATTTGGATATGTCTATCTGATGAAACAAAAGTCGGATTCGTTTGAAATGTTCAAATAATTCTGAAGTGAAGTAGAAAAACAAACTGAAAAGAGTGTTAAAACTCTTTGGTCTGATCGAGGAGGAAAATACCTTTTTGGTGAGTTTGTTACATATCTAGAAGAGAATGGGATTCTCTCCTAATGGACTCCTTCAGGAACACCACAGTATAATGGTGTATCTGAAAGGAGGAATCGGATTCTATTAGACATGGTCCGATCCATGATGGGTTTTGCCAGCTTGTCGATATCCCTATGGGGATATCCACTCGAATCGACTTGCTATCTTTTAAATAGGATTTCAAGTAAATCTATGGTTAAAACTCCATACGAGATATGGATAGGATGTAAGCCAGCATTTTCACACCTCAGGGTCTAGGGGTGCCCGGCTTATGTCAAACGGATAATTACAAATAAACTTGGGCCTAGGTCTGACAAGTGCACATTTATAGGATACCCAAAAGAGACCAAAGGATACTATTTCTACCATGCTGATGAACAAAAGATGTTCGTCAGTCTTAGGGCAATCTTTTTGGAAAAGGAGTTCCTTAGTGAAGGAACTGTTGCCTCTAAGGTTGAACTTGATGAAGTTCTCTGACACAGAATATTGAACCTAAGTCAGATTTGATCAGATTGGATCTAAAGCCTAGTGAATCCACACCATTAAAATGATCCGATAGAGTACCGCACCATCTGGATAGATACTATAGGTTCTTGGTCCAGGATGGTGATCCCATCGAACTCGATAAGAACGATGAGGATCCGATCACCTATATAGATGCAATGTAGAGATCTGATTTTGAGAAATAGCTTGAGGCCATGAAATTTGAAATGGAATCTATGATGGTCAACGATGTGTGGATATTCGTTGATCCACCTGAAGGGGTTAAATCCATTGGATGTAAATGGGTCTTCTAAAGGAAGAGAGGTGTAGATGAAAAGGTGGAGACCTATAAAGTCCATCTCGTTGCCCAGCGTATCATCAACATTATGGTATTGACTATGATGAGACGTTCTCTCCTATAGCAATGCTCAAATCTATTCGGATAATGCTTGCATTAGCTGCCCATCTGGATTATGAGATCTGGCAAATGGATGTGAAGATAACTTTTCTAAATGGAGAGCTGACCAAAGAGGTGTATATGATACAACCTGAGGGTTTGACATCCACAGATGAGTCCAAGGTGTGCAAACTTTAGAGATCTATTTATGGATTGAAGCAAGCATCTCAACATTGAAACATGCATTTGATAAGGTGATCAAAACATATGGCTTCATTGAGAATGGAGAAGAGCTTTGTATTTATAAATGGGCAAATAGTCCAGTAGTGGTATTCTTTATTTTATATGTAGATGACATTCTCTTAATCAAAAATGACATCCCCGCACTACAAAGAATACAAGTCTGGTTGTCATCACAGTTCTCCATGAAGGACTTGGGTGAAGCATCTTACATCCTGAGGATGAAGGTCTATAGGGATACATCTAAAAGGATGCTTGGTATATCCCAGTCCACGTACATAAAAATTATGCTGAAGAGGTTCAGCATGGAGAATTTCAAAAAGCGCTATCTCCCGATAGGCCAAGGAATTTCTCTCTCTAAGAAAGATTGTCCGACAATTCTTGAAGAGAGAGAGCATATGAGTAGAATCCCATAAGCTTTGACAGTGGGGTTTATTATGTATGCAATGACATGTACGAGACTAGACGTGGCATACTCACTAGGTGTAGTGAGTAGATACCAGTCTGACCCTAGAGAAAATCATTAGAAGATATTAAAATCATCCTTAAGTATTTGAGAAATACTAAGGACCAATGGTTGGTTTATAGTGAGTCAGATCAGAAACTTATGGGGTTTACAGACTCCAACTTTCAATCCGACCATGATGACAGTAAAAGTGTGTTGGGGTTTATCTTTACTCTAAATAGTGGAGCCGTCTGTAGAAAAAGTTCTAAGTAGCATATAGTGGCTGACTCTATTTGTGAAGTAGAGTACATGGTAGCATTAGATGCAGCAAAGAAAGTTATGTGGCTGAGAAAGTTCATCACCGAGCATGGAGTAGCACCATCTACTGATGGTCCAGTCTTGCTCTACTACGACAACACTGGCACCATAGCTCATACAAAGGAATCGAAGGCACACGAGCAAACAAAGCACATTCTACACTGCTTCCATTTGGTCTGTGAGATCATGGATCGTGGTGATGTCGACCTTCAGAAGATCGACGGAAAGGAGAACCTAACCAACCCCTTCATTAAAGCCCTAGCAATCAAGAAGTTCGACTACCATAAGATGAAGATGGGTATTACATATTGTGCCGAGTGGCTTTAGGACAAATGGGACTTGTTGGAAATTATTGTTAGATATGTGTGCCCTAAAAGCTAGAATTGGCTGACACTAGTAATACACTTCTAGGAGCAAAACTATAATTTTGACTATAAATAATAAAATGGATTATTTTCTATCACAAACGTGTATTTAGTGTCTGTGATACATTCCTTGAGTTAATGGTAATGATAATTTATATTTTCAAGAGTTGAAAATTTAAGACATGAATTTTCGTTATTAACTCATAAAATGCTCCCGATATTAGGATCACCATGAGGATGGTGATTAATCCGAAAGGTTGGTGTACAATCATTTCTTTATTATAGATGAGTCTTGAGTCTACGATGTAGAGACACTAGAGTGAGAGTACAGGTACTCGTTAGAGAATGAGGGCACTGAGCGTGACCACCTCGAGTAGTCATAAGGAAGTCTACCTTCTCATCGATGACTGACTCGATGCTGTAGTGGTGTGTCTGGTTCTTTGACCTGAGGTGCATCGACAGTTCACCTTGAGGGTGTTATAGTTTGACTACACCATGACTCGATCTCCTAGCCATTTGGAATCCTGAGGTGTATGTTGGCTATAGCATGTTCATTGTAGGAATTGGATTGCACCAAGATGGAATCTATCTACCTCGGTGGATGAGGAGCAGCCCTATGATGATCATGAGAATCAAGTCCATAAGCCCATGGCCATGGCAGAGTGAAATAATAGAAAGAGTTTCTATTTAAGGTTTTCACATCGGACTTGAATCGAATGATTAAATCATATGATAGAAATTAGGGTTTGACGAGTTCACCTTAACCCTAATCTGATCGGGAGCTCAAGATAGAAGAACTTAATCACACAAGTAGCTGCACCAAGAGGTTCATTTTCAAGTTTTGATGGGATTGCCACCATATACTGCTAGGTGTCACTGGTGGATTTTGGGAGCAATTAGAATGATTTAGATGATCGATCATTCTAGTTGTCTGAATCAGAAGAGTTCTGATCCATCGAAAGGAGTTTCGATGATGATGACGATAGAGATCATGATATATTCCATTACCATATAGAACTGAACCTAACTGGGTCACACAAACAAGAATTTGGATCTGAATATCATCAAATGGACTAACCTAGTTCAATTGGTTTGAATAAGATTCAATTAGGTTCAAGAAAATCGTGCTAGCACATCATTGAACCTAACGTTCTCCTTCCACTATCATTAAAAGTTCTCTCAACTGAGCCAAAGGAGTTTGTGCTCACTTAGGTACATTTACTTTATCTGACTGGAGCTTCTTCAGTTTAGAAAAGGGTTGTCTTAATTTATGAGATAAATTAGAGACAACACCTGCCATTTTTTGTCACCTACTAATTCTTGTCTTTGACTTTGGTCAAACATTGATCTTTGACACGTAGACATTTACCCATGTGTCATGCACTTATTGGAGAGTAGATAGGGGCTTATCTCCTTGCTAGAATTTGGAAAGAAGGGGGTGCATGCCTAGGGAGGCGTGCACCCATGGATAGAGATGCCTGAAGTCCCATACGGATGGGACTCCAGGTTGCTTCTTGGATTCTACCTAGGTGACCCCTAGCCATAGACTTTGACCAGTCTTAGGCACCATCTAAAGATGAATTTATGGGACACTCATCTGATTGGATCAGGTGATATCATCTCACCAATCAGATTTAGATCTGATTGCATGAAGCAATACGATTGGTCGGGATGATGTGGCACTGCATGGCGAGCAGGGTCTATAAATAAACCCTATCTGCACCCAACTTTAAGAGAGTTTCCTCTTAGCAATGCCTTAAGACTGCCCCTCTTCCTCCTCTATGCCTTCTTCTAATCCTCTCTCTCTTCTCCACATCCAAGGAAAGTTGGGCTCCAGTTTGGTGCGATCCAGGCAAGAAAAGCTGACGAGAAAGGAAGAAGGCAACACTGCTGCAAGAGATAGTTGCTGATCTTCGAAAGAATTTTTGAAGATCCTCCAAATTAGATTCAGATTTGATTTATAAAAAAGTGATAAAGAAGGAAAAGATCTTCATATCCAGCTCGAGTAGATATCGGTATAGGCCAGGAGCTTGCATGGCTAGATCCAGAACCTCAGGCAATCAATAGGATCATCAACAGGTAATCTGATTACCCAACATCAAAATATAAATTAAATTAGATTTAATTTATTTTTATTTTTATTTTATTAGATCTATAAAATTAGATCTAAAACATCTTAGATCTGATCTAAAAATATGAGACAAATTTTTGAAATATCTCTCTTGATCCGATTAGATCTGAACGAACTTGATCTGAAAAATCAGGATTTCTCCTTCAACTGGTATTAAAGCCAGGTTCTCTAAATTATTTAGATCTAATTTTATTTTATTTTTGATATAATAATCTAATAATTTTAGATGTCACATGAGATGTGATTAGATCTAAAATTAGAAAAATTAAAATTAAATAATATAGATCGAAGTTCTACAATATGCATAACTAGTTATAAAATAGAATAGTTCTATACATAGTTTTGCATAATCATGATTTATTTTGATTAAATTATGATTTTAGATCTATTTATTTTTTATTTTTTGATTATAAATATTATAATAAGATCTAAAAAATAGAAAATAAAATTATTTAATTTTTAGATCATATTAGATATGATGCATGCATGTTTAGACTAGTTGTAGAATAGTTCTACATAATTATCTAGATTAGAATTTATTTTGATGTGATCAATTTAAATCTAATTTTTTAGATAATTATGAGATAATTTAGATCTAAAAAATATGCATGATATGATACATGAGATGTATGCAAAATATGTATAAAGTTAGATCAATTTTATATATGAGATATATGATGTAGATCTAACTAGTTTTGTAAATTTATATTTCTGATTAAGGCATTCCCCTTGGCCGTCCGATCATAAGAATAAAGTAGGAATTTAAATATCCTCTCCTTCCATTCGATGGGGTGTTCTTATGATGTGTAGGGGATGCTGCACGTTTCGTCCTTAATCAAAAATCAAGAACTTACTTTCTGCAAAACCCTAGATCCTGAAACCCTAGGATTTTATTTACATATTTTGTTTATGAACCCTAAACTTAATTAAGAATTAAGATTATGAAATATCAATTAGGTCTAAAATTAAGAATTTTAGATCTAAGACATATTCATAATATTGGGTTTGGGCTTGGGTAGCTCAATTAGGTCTAAGCGGTTGATCAAACCGAATCAAGAGTTGGTTAGATGGGATCAACAGTGCTTAAATTGACCAGCCTAATAGGATTAAGTCTGGGTCAAGATCGAGTCACGTGAGTGATCGATTAAGCTAAGACCTAATTAGGCTCAGTGGTTAGAGTCTGGATTGTAGACTAACCCAATCGATTCTAGCTTAATAATTTGGTGTCTAAGGTAAGTCTGGTAGATACGATCGACTGGCTTTTAATTAGGTGCTACTTGACTCGAATGCATTCTTATCGAGTTAATGGCATATCCCTTCCATCGATTTTACTTACTTGGCCATATTTATAGGCACAGTTCCGATCTGTGGTGGTCAATAATCCGAGCTAACCCATGCCACTAGGTTAGTCATAATGGTTATGACTATGTCAAGTCTAGTTTAATGAGACCTAAATCAAATCTTCCTAAGAAAAGATTAAGTCTAAGGTCTTCCACCATTGTAGATGTGCGGGCCCTTCCTAGGGTTGATTGTTTCTCGACTGGTTACAGTGGCTCAGTTGCACCAGAAAGATGCAACCATGTCTATTAGGCATTGGATGCTATGGCTGGAGGATGGATTGGGCTCAATATTCTAGATATGGTGAGAGACTCAATTAAGAATCGAATCTATGCAAATGGTGGGTCTGACTTAACTAAGGAGTTGATCAATATTCTAGGCATGGTGAGATTCATGAATTAGAGACTAAGTTTGGGTGCACCATAATTAGAGAATCATTGAACAAGAGTTGTTCACTCATTAGCTAACCCATCACCAGTAACTGTTAGGTGAGGTGATGAGTCAGCTGGTGGGATCGCACCACCCACCAGAAATCATTAATCATAGAGATTTTTGCATCTCTACAGAGGAAGTGTAGGGATCCAAGAAAATAGTGGGAGTTAATTTGTTTAAAAAAAAATCTCTAAATAAATTGGTTAAGTCTTAATTACGATATCTAACTAAAAATTTAGACTCTCTACAAAAAAATATCTACATCCAATCCACTAGCACGAATTCTGGACACCCATAGACTAACCAAATCTAATTACAAGGATTGGCTATGAAACTTCAAAATTATTTTGGGTTCTAAAAAATTAACTCATGTATTGGACCAGGACCCTCCCACCTTATCAGCCCGTCCATCCACTAAATAGAGAGCATCTCTGAATAAGTGGATGGATGAAGATAACAAGGCTAGATATTACATGTTGGGCTCGATGTCTGATTAACTTCAGTGCCAATATAAAGATATCAGGACTGCTCATCAAATGTTGGCTCATCTACAGGAGATGTTTGGAGAACAGAGTCGCACAGCCAAGTATCAAGTCACTAAACAACTTTTTAAGGCTAAGATGTGGGATGGGCAGTCTGTCCAAGATAATTGTCTGATGATCAAGGATTTGGAAGAGCTTGAGAAGCTCGAAGTGAAGTTGGACTTGGATTTACGGAATGACATAATTCTATAATCTTTGACTGATGCATATGGGCAGTTCATCATGAACTACCATATACATAAATTTCAAAATTCTCTGGCCGAACTTATGAATATGCTAGTTACTACTGAGCTTTCTATGAAAGGTTCTAAAGACTCAGCGCTTGCTATGAAACAGACTTCTTCCAAAAGAAAGTCTTTTAAAAAGAAGAAGTCTGTGAAAAAGCAGAAGATGAAAGAAAGAAAAAAGAAAAAGACAGAGCTGAAGAAGGCCGTTGATAAAGAAAAATATTTTCAGTATAACAATGATGACCACTGGAAGCAGAACTGTCCTACTTACCTGATCACCCTGAAGAATAAGGAGGCAGGTCCTTCTTGAGGTATGCTCATTACTGAGTCTAACCTTACAATTTTTTCTACATCTAGTTAGGTGCTTGACTCTAGTTCTAATGCTCATTTGTGCACTTTCATGCAGGATCTTGAGGATAGTAGGAGGCTGAGGGATGGTGAGATGATCCTGCATGTCAAAAATGAAGCAAGAGTTGCTGCCATGGTCGTGAAAACATATCCTCTTCGACTACCATCTGATTTAGACTTAGTATTAAAAGACTGTTATTATGTGCCTGCAGCAAGTAGGAATTTGATTTCTATTTCTTGCCTTGCATTAGAAGGCTATGTAATTAGTTTTCTTAAGGACCATTGTAACATTCTTTATGAATGAAATAAAATTGCAAGTGGTTTTCTTATTAACAGTCTTTATCAATTACATATCGATGTATCTATTTTTAATATTGAGCAAAATGTGAATACCATGAAATGAACTAGAGATAGTCCAAATGATAGGTATCTATGGCACCTAAGACTAGGTCATATAGCAGAAGATAGGGTTAACAAATTGGAGAAAATTAGGCTATTAAGTTTATTGACTTCTGAGTCATATCCAATTTATGAATCTTGTCTTCATGGCAAAGTGACTAAGCTCTCTTTTGTAGAATATGGGGAAAGGGCCATGAATCTTCTTGCCCTAGTACATACTGATGTGTGTGGTCCATTTGATGTGCCAGCTAGAGGCAACTTTGTCTTCCTCATAATCTTTACCAATGATTTATCTAGGTATGTGTATGTGTATCTTATGAGATACAAGTCTGAAGCCTATGAAAAGTTCAAGAAATTCAGATATAAAGTAGAAAAGCAAACAGAAAAATCCATTAAGGTTCTTCGATCAGATCGAGGAGGTGAATACCTTAGTCAGGAATTTTTTGACTATCTCAAGAAAAATGGAATAGTCTCTCAATGGACTCCACCTGGAACACCTTAACTCAATGGAATTTCAGAACGGAGGAACTGGACTCTATTAGATATGGTTTGATCCATGATGAGCTTCACAGACCTCCCTGATTTTCTTTGGAGATACTGTTTGTTAACTGCAATATACTTATTGAATAGGGTTCCTTCTAAAATCATTCCTACCACACCGTATGAGATATGGCATGATAAAAAATCAAGTCTGAGTCATCTTAGAATTTGGGATTGTCCAGCTTATGTCAAAAAATAACAAGCGGATAAGTTAGACTTTAAGTCCTTTAGAGCTCGATTTATAGGATATCCTAAAGAGTCATTAGGATATTATTTCTACATTCCAGAAGATCATAATGTGATTATGAGTCGACATGCCATCTTTCTTGAAAAATAGTTTATTCAAGATAGCGGCATTGGAAAGTAGATCAAGCTCGATAAGAAAGTCTCGCAAGAGCAATGAGCTAAGGACCAAATGAAACCAAATCAGATTGAGTCAATCAAACCACTACCTCCTCCACCTCGTAGATCGAAAAGAGTTTTTCATCCCTCTGAGAGGTACTTAGGTACTATTTTAGAGAAAGTAGAGGAAATGTTCCTCGTAGGTAATGGGATTCATGGTGATGATCCCAAAACCTATAATGAGGCGATATTGGATTTCGACTCCGAGAAATTGTTAGAGGCAATGAAGTCAGAAATTGACTCAATGCACTCAAACCAAGTCTGAACCTTGGTAGATCCACTAGAAGGTATAGTACCTATTGGGTGTAAATGGATCTACAAGAAAAAGATTGGTGCAGATGAGAATGTGGAGACATTCAAAGCTAGATTAGTGGCAAAAAGTTATAGTCAATGTGAAGGCATTGACTATCAGGATATCTTTTCGCCAGTAGCTATGCTAAAATTCATTTGCATATTGCTTGCTGTTGCAGCCTATTTTGATTACGAAATATGAAAAATTGATGTGAAAATGATATTCTTAAATGGATATCTTGAGGAAGATATCTATATGGAACAGCCGCTAGGTTTCACATCCAGTGATGATGATCACAAGGTATGCAAGCTACAAAGATCCATATATGGACTTAAGCAAGCATCTCAGAGTTGGAATACTTATTTTAATGATGTTATCAAATCATTTAATTTCATCAAGAATGAGGAGGAGCCATGTGTCTTCAAAAAGATCAGTGGGAGCACTATTGTCTTCCTCGTATTGTACGTGAATGACATCATTCTTATTCGAAATGATATTCTCATGTTGACCATAATTAAAATGTGGTTATCTAAAAATTCTCCATAAAAGATCTAGGAGAAGCATCCTTTATTCTAGGAATTAAGGTCTATAGAGATCGACCGAATAGGATGCTAGGACTTTCACAAAAGATGTACATAGAGGAAGTGCTAAAGAGGTTTAGCATGGAAAACTCTAAGATGGATTTAGTACCCTTCAGACATGGCATTCATCTTTCCAAGAAGATGTGCCCTAGCACACCTAAGAAAATAGAACGCACGAGCAAGATCCCTTATGCTTCAGCAATAGGGAGCCTCATGTATGCCATGTTATGTACACGACCTGATGTAGCCCTTGCTGTGAGTGTCACGAGCAGATATCAGTTGAATCTAGGTGAAGAACACTAGACTTCTATAAAATATATCCTTAAGCACTTAAGAAGAACTAAGGATATGTTACTGATCTTTGGTAATGAAGAACTTCAAGTCCAGGGATATACAGACTTGGATTTTATGTCCGATATAGATGATCAAAAGTCAACATCTGGGAATCTGTTTGCATGCAATGGTGGAGCTGTTAGTTGGAAAAGTTTCAAGCAGATTGTGATAGCAGATTCCACCATGAAAGCAAAATACATCGTTGCATCAGAAGCTACAAAGAAGGCATTTTGGTACAAAAAGTTTGTTGTAGAGATCGGAGTAATGCCATTAGATGCGATTCCTCTATACCGTGACAAAAATGGTGCCATAGCCCTTGCTAAGGAGTTGAGATCTCACCAAAAATCTAAGCACATTGAGCAGCAATACCACCTCATCCACGATTACCTCGAGATGGATTACGTCGAGGTCAAGAGAGTCAACTCCGCAGATAATGCGGTGGACCCACTTACAAAGCCATTGGGCCAGCAAAAGATCGAAGCCCACCTTGAGAAGTGGGACTAAGATTTGTAGCCAATTAGCTTTAGGTCAAGTGGGAGTTTGTTAGATATGTGTGCCCTAGAAGCTAGAATTAACTAACACTTGTAATACACTTCTAAGGGCAAAATTATAATTTTAACTATAAATAATAAAATAAATTATTTTCTATCACAAATGTATATTTAGTGTCTGTGATACATCCCTTAAGTTAATGATAATGATAATTCATATTTTCGAGAGTTGAAAATTTAAGACATGAATTTTCGTTATTAACTCATAAAATGCTCCCAATCGTAGGATCATCATGAGGATGGTGATTGATCCGGAAGGTTGGTCTACAATTGCTTTATTATAGTAGATGAGTCTTGAGTCTACAGTGTAGAGACACTGGAGAGAGAGTATAGGTACTCATTAGAGAACGAGAGCACTGAGCGTGACCACCTCGAATAGTCATAAGAAAGTCTACCTTCTCATCGATGATTGACTCAATGCTGCTATGGTGTGTCTGGTTCTTTAACCTGAGGTGCAACACTAGTTCATCTTTAGGGTGTTATAGTTTGACTACACCATGACTCGGTCTTCTAGCCATTCGAAATTCTGAGGTGTATATTGGCTATAGCATGTTCATTGTAGGAATTGGATTGCACCAAGATGAAATCTATCTACCTCAATAGATGAGGAGCAGCCCTATGATGATCATGAGAATCAAGTCCATAAGCCCATGGCCATGGTAGAGTGAAATAATAGAAAGAGTTTCTATTAAGGTTTTCATATCGAACTTGAATCGAATGATTAAATCATATGATAGAAATTAGGGTTTGACGAGTTCACCTTAACCCTAATCTGATCGACACTCAAGATAGAAGAACTTAATCACACAAATAGCTGCACTGAGAGGTTCATTTTCAATTTTGATGGGTTGCCACCATATACTACTAGGTGTCACTGATGGATTTTGGGAGTAATTAGAATGACTTAGATGATCCATCATTCTAGTTGTCTGAATCAGAAGAGTTCTGATTCATCAAAAGGAGTTTTGATGATGACGATGATAGAGATCATGACATATCCCATTACCATATAGAACTAAACCTAACTGGATCACATAAATAACATTTTGGATCTGGATATCATCAATTGGACTAACCTAGTTCAATTGATTTGAATAAGATTTAATTAGGTTCAAGGAAATCATGCTAGCATACGATTGAACCTAACTTTCTCCTTCCACTATCATTAAAAGTTGTCTCGAATGAGCCAAATGAGTTTGTGCTCACTTAGATACATTTACTTCATCTGACTAGAGCTTATCCAGGTCAGAAAAGGGTTGTCTTAATTTATGAGATAAATTAGAGACAACACCTGCCATTTTTCATCACCTACTAATTCTTGTCTTTGACGTTGGTCAAATGTTGACCTTTGATACTTAGACATCTGCCATATGTCATGCACTTATTAGAGAGCAGATAGGAGCTTGTCTCCTTGCTAGAATTTAAAAAAGAGGGGGTGCATGCCTAGGGAGGCGTGCGCCCATGGATAGGGACGTCTGGAGTCCCATACGGATGGGACTCCAGGTTGCTTCTTGGATTCTACTTAGGTGACCCCTAGCCATAGACTTTGACCAGTCTTAGGTGCCATCTAAGGATGAATTTATGATACTCTCATTTGATTGGATTCGGTGATGTCATCCCACTAATCAAATTTAGATCTGATTGCACGAAGCAATATGATTGGCCGGGATGATGTGGCACTGCATGGCGAGCATGGTCTATAAATAAACCCTATATGCGCCCAACTTTAAGAGAGTTTCCTCTTAGCCATGCCCCAAGGCTTTCCTACTCCCTCCTCCATGCCATCTTCTAATCCTCTCTCTCCTCTCCATGCCCAAGGGAAGTTGGGCTCCATTTGGTATGATCCAGGCAAGAAAAAGCTAACGAGAAAGGAAGAAGGCAGCACTACTGCAAGAGACGGTTGCTGATCTTTGAAAGGAATTTTGAAGATCCTCCAAATCAGATCCAGATCTGATTTTTGGAGAAGTGATAAAGAAGAAGAAGATCTCTAGATCCAGTCCGAGTGGATATCGGTACAGGCCAGGTGCTTGCGTGGCTAGATCTAGAACCCCAGGTGCTTGCGTGGCTAGATCAGTGGCTGATTATCCAATATCAAGTATAAATTAAATTAGATTAAATTTATTTTTATTTTTATTTTATTAGATATATAAAATTAGATCTGAAACTTCTCAGATCTGATCTAAAAATATAAGAAAATTTTTTGAAATATCGCTTTTGATCCAATCAGATCTGAATGAACCTGATATGGAAAATCAGAATTTTTCTTTCAATTATGTCCTAAAGCCAATTATCAACCTATTGATGGTTGAGATATTATAATTAATTTATTAATTAATAAAAAAAATTTTGGCATCTTTTTTATCATAAGTTTACATCTTCTAATGAACTCCATTATTGTGATGAAGTCCTTAGGACTATTTAGTTTTGATAAAGAGAGAATTTATCGGTTAGCCCTTAAATTTGTTCATGACCAAATGATAGGCTGTTAATTAGGATGACAGCATCTATCGAGCATAGGTCACTATATGCTATATAGGTTGGTTGTCCTCTTAACCAAGAAGTATAGAGATACTGGTATGGTATACAGATGAGATATATGGGTACATCATCATTGAACGTCACCAACTCTAGAGCAT
Organism: Cocos nucifera; assembly: GCA_006176705.1. Taxonomy (NCBI): domain Eukaryota; kingdom Viridiplantae; phylum Streptophyta; class Magnoliopsida; order Arecales; family Arecaceae; genus Cocos; species Cocos nucifera. Next base: position 65,123 of record QRFJ01000682.1, read on the forward strand.
TCTGCTACTGAGAATATCTCTGATGGGATATAGATATAAGTATCCCTTAGACCTGAGATCATCTCAGTGACTTGCAAGCAACTCTTTGTGCTTTAAAACTAGACTAATTGAATTTCTAATTCAACAATAGAAGGCTTTTGGGCATAGTTAAGTACTTGCAAAGTCGAAGTATGATCAAGATGGAATTGACCACTCCAAGAGTTGGAGAAGAATGTATCACTGTATTTCAATATAGCAAAACCATGGCCAGGATAATCCATCAGATGAATTTGATATTTTGAAATACAATGTGGACAACCTAATTAGAGTTGATAGTTGAACTCTAAGATATCCTACGAGCATTATGGTCAAGGGGATGAATTATACGAAAACTCTATCCGCATGGGTTCTAAGGATGCTGTTCTACACCTTCGACCTATCCGACCATCGGATATCATTGCTAGATGGTTACTTTAATTGGTACAAAAATTTATTCCTATGCTATTGACTTAGGTTCGGACCTATGAGGTCACACACATTAGAGTTCATGTTCCGATTGGATGGTTGATCAGCGATTTAGAATTATTTTAGGGTTAAATGATCAATACGATTGATGTTTGACCTAGTGCAAGTGTTGTAGGAAGATCAATTAGCAATTTAATTACTAATTAGCTTAATTTGATTAAGCCAGTAGGTTAAGATTAAGTGTAATTAAATATGATTTAATTAGATTTGGTTTGATCTTGATTGGATCAAATTCAATTGGTTTATTGGATAAGCCAAGTGCAAGGAAGAACTAGTCCTAGTCTAACTAGGACTTGAGTCAATACAATTTTCTAATTTGATTAAAAAATAAATTAGAATTAAATCTAATTTAATCTAATTTAAATAAGTTCGTAAATAGGTTAGGGTCTTATTTAATTTGGTTGGATTACTTTTGTTTTTATTTGGTTAAAAGACCTTGTTTGATCAGGTCAAAATAGGAGTCAAGTGTGACTAGGACTTCCTATTCCTTGTGCCACCTAATCTTCATGCCCCACCCATTTATCTTTATGTTTTTACATGAAATTATCCATGACCAAAGGCTTCTCATGCCCCCCTTTCTCTCTTCTATTTCCCATATGGAAGTTTGTTGCATGACCAAGTCAAAAGGGGAAGTTGATTTCACATAGGATTCTATGAGATAGAATTCCTAGTCAACTAAAAGTCCTCCTTCCCTTCATGCCGCCACCTCCCTATTTTCTCTCTCTCTCTCTCTCTCTCTCTCTCTCTCATGGCATTCTTTGGCATTTTTTGTGCCCTCCCTTTCTGGTCCATAGTAGAAAAGTAAGGTGGGGGTGCCCAAGAGTTGGGTGCCCCAACAACTTCCCTTATTTGGTCCTTCTTAGTCTAGGTTTTTGACCTAACTTGGACTCTATATATATCTTTATTTAAAAAAAAATTTTTACTAAAATTTTTATGGATTACATAAATTTGAGATGTCTCTTTGGAGTAGAAAAATTAAAAATAAATTCATCTAGGTCATGGAGATATTAAAAACACAAATCAGGGTGTCTAGAAAAAGAATAAAGAAGAAGAAAAGGGTCTTCTTCTAGGGTTTTTTGTTTCAAATCACTTCCTCCCTTTTTGTGAGCTTTTAAGTGGTGTCTTTACATAACAAATCTTCTTCTCTTCCTTTTGGTATTTTGGAGTATCCAAGTTTTGAAGAAGGAAGCATCAGATCAACCATCGAAGAGAGATCAGCACAGTGCTAGTATACTGTGCTGATTTCCTGCATCAGGATCTCTGATCGTGTTCGTAGGCTCGTGTGGATGACTTCTAGAGGCCGGATGCATGTGCGGCTCATGACTTCATCCTCAAGTCTGGATCAGCAAGTTAGAATATCTAACTTGCTCAGATAACAGATCCAATCTATTATTTTATAACTACATCAGATGTAGTATAGATCTAGGTTGATATGATCAACCTTTTCTTTCTTGTTTAGTTTTTAATTTTTGATTTAAATAATATGAAATAATCATATAATAAGATCTTAGATTTAGGATATTTTAGATTGATTTTGATTGATTTTAATCTTCCACTATCTGATCTTGAAAAGGTTTCAGGATCTAATCTTAAAACCCTAGATCTGGTTCCTACATCCCCCCAATTTGGCAAAAAGGGGCTACCTAAAGGTGCTCCTTCATCCATCCATAACTTGAAGAAAATATTCTTTTTCATTTTCTACCCAACCTTAAAGTTAAGACTTCCTCACTAGGGACACCTAAGAGATTCGGTCCATCGAGCTCTAAGGTTAGAAAAAGAGGATCAAGACTGTCAGCAAACATTGGAATTACTGAGCTCCTCTCCTGTCTGAACTAACAAAGGATCAAATTTTGTTCAATCTCATCCTAAGTCCCTTCAACCCTACAGGTATACCTTAAAATTTTTGCAAGTTACTTCTCTTGTTTTTTCCTCTGACTGTGACCTTTTCGTGACTGCAGACATGGATGTGGATGAACTTGAGTGGCTTTTCAAGGAGCTTCAAGCTCACAAAAAAAAGAGGGGTGCATCCAATGATACCTCTAAGAAAGCAAGGATTGATGCTCTGAGCTCCTGTGCACTACTGCTACTGAGGCCACCATTGCATCCAAGGCCACTATGCCTTCGGTGTCTCCCAGTCCTCCTACTGATGTCCAAATTTCAAAACCTCCCTCTAAGAAGGGAAAGGGAGTAGAAAAGAGGAGGGCAAAGTTGGCCACCAGGATGGCTCGACGCAAGGCCAACTCTGGGAGATCCAATAGCGATGATGAGAATTTGGGGGAAATTCTTTCAAAAATCATAAAATTATTAAGTCTTTGATCGACGGATGCACCCTGCCCAAAGTCATGGATAGGATCATTAATGCTGACCTCGAATAGTGCACCTGGGACTCTCATGGGACCTTCCTCAAGGTAATCACTTTGTCTATTTTCATTGACTTGCCAACATGCTTCTTCATTAGCATAACACACTATCTCTTGTAGATGGGTCACCAATTGATCGCTAATTTCAAGATGATCAATCATCAAAGGTTAGAGGCAATAAAGGTTGAAGAGGAGCGTCAAGCCAAGATCGATCACCTCCTCAAAGAGAAATTAGCCAAGGTCGAGAGCCTTCATTAGATGGTCCAAAACATTGAACAAGCTTTGGCGATGGTGAAGGAGGAGCTAGCCTCAAAGATCAAGAAGAGGAAGAAGATCGAGGCCGAAATAGCAGAGAAGGAATAGTAGGCCTTGAGGCAAATTTCAGAGGCTAAGGTTCAGGCAGTACAAGACTTCAAGGCCTTCTCTGAGATGAAGGAAATAAAAATCAACTTCAGCAAAATTTCCTTCATTAAGGTGTTTGAACTCTACCAAAGGAATGTGGCCAAGAAGTTTCTCAAACTCGACCTCAGCTTCCTAGATGGGGGATCTTCTGATGATAAAGTAGGGCCATCTACTATAGGTGCTGATCTGCCATCCGTCGGACATTCTTCTGCTGCGCCCCGCACCACATCATCCGAACTAGCTCCAGAGCCTGAGGTCGCTCAGGGTGCACTGAGCTCATCTATTGCTTCTCCTTCAGAGGTTAGAAGTTTTTCATCATTGTATATTTTTTCTTTCTTTTTACTACTTTTCCCTTGTACTTAGAACATTTTAATCAATGAAAGTAAATTCCTTCTTCTTTCGCTATACCTTTGTGTCATGGCATTTTGTGATTTGATTGTAGTCTCCAGTTTAAGCTGATCCTTTGTCTTAGGGTATTCTCTTAAAGGCTATTATTAGAAGTTTGAAGAAAGAAGTTTATCACCTTAAGATAAAATTGGAAAAAAAAAAGGAGAGCTTAAGAAATCCAAAAGCAATTACCCTAAGACCTCCATCAAAATCAATCATCTTCGTCGATCCTCCAAGTAGTTCTTTAGAGAACACACTGCTAAGAAAAACCATTTGAACAAAGAGCTTGAGGAAATTAAAAAACATGCTGGCAAGAAGTCCTGGACTTTGATAGCCAAGATCTGTTCTCTTGAGACCGAACTCCATGAAGCAAAAGGGAAGATCAAATAATTGGAGAAAGGTTCAACCTGCCAAAGTGAGATAGAATTTAGCTGGGATTGGTCGATGAAGTTCTCCGACATTCAAAAGTAGCTGGATGATGCTGAGAAGGCATATGATTCTTATCGCATCAGCTGGTGTAATCAAATTGATGATTATAGAAAAAAACTTCATATGGCAAATGCCGAGATGATGTGCCTTCAGAAGTAGTTAGCCGATAGGGCTCATGCTAGTTCGAGCAGAGAATCAGGTGAACTTCTTTCCCTATGGGGTACTCTGGAGAACTTGTCTATAATATATAAAAAAGATAAGACCTAGCTTCAACAGCTGAAAATACAGATGGTCTACCAAAAGGATGCTATGAAAAATGCTGAGGTAGAGTTGGCCATTTTGAGGAAAAGACTGGGAGAAACTGAAGACGATCTTCGAAGGGCCAACAAATTATTTGGCAAGAGTCTAGCAACGAGAAGAGATCTTGAAGAAAAGGTTAATGATTTAAAATAAGCTCTTGTATTAGCTGGAGCTGGAAACCCTGATCGTTATCATGGACGGTCAAAAATAAAACCTAACTCACTACTATATTGATAGGATGAATCAGGGTTGAATCCATAAGGATCATGTTAATTACATTTAAAAGCAAGATTAAGATTGGTTAAAAGTAGATTAATTAAAAGTCTACTTAAATTAATTAAGGAAGCAAATTAAATAGCAATTTAATTAAAATAAGAGTTGAAATATGAAAGGTGCATTCTCAGAATCTCAATTGATCTCTTATCTAACAATTGGTATTCTTTATAATATGTTATAATTGATATCTAACCAATAAAGATATTACCTATCTTAGAGAGCATGGTCTGTACCCTTGGATCATAGCTTGTCTCTTAAAATTATAGGCTAGTCTAAATTGATTTAGATATAAAACCAAGAATTAATTTGAATATAATCTATCCTAAGAGCATGAACCGTATCCATAGATCATAGCTCATCTCAAGGATAATAAACTATTCAAAATTAATTACAAGAAAATAAAGATATAAAAGTATTATAACTAGAAATAGTCTTCATTATAAATTAAAAAAAAATATAAAAAATAAAAAATAAAAAATACTGTCAAAATAAGATCACAATGATCTCCTAAAAATAAAGGTGATCACCCAGACATCGGAAAGCTTTTCATTGATGTCTTCATCCTTGATGCTTTGTAAAAGAGCTTGGATCGTAGCTGGTTGCAGGAATCAGGAGCAGGAGAGTGAAATTTGGTGGAGAAATAAGAAAGATTTAATGAAAAGAAAAGATGAAAGCTTGAAGAAAGAAGGGCTTGAGAGAGAAAAATAGGGAGAGGAGAGCTTATTGTTGGTGAACGAAGGGCTTTGGAGTGGCTTAGGAGAGCTTGGAGAGGTTTGGAGGGGTTGATTCCCCAAGAGGGGAAGCTTGATTGCTTGTTGGTTTGGCTTAGAGGCCTTTTTATAGAGGAAAAATTAGAAGAAATCAAGTTAGAATTGAAGAAAAGCAAGAAAAAATGAGTCTAATTTGGATTCTACTGCTTGGGATAATTTTTTGCCATCAAATTGGGTTCAAACGATCTAGATTTGATAAAAATTGATCCTTTGTAGCTTAAACAGGGCCTACATTAAATTACAGTCATTGGATTGCTTGATGGGATGAATTTGAACCATTAGATGGCATCTGGATCTCCTAAATCAATTCGGATAACCTTTTCCACCATTGGATCTTGACCGGCATGATTTCAAGCCATTGGATCATGCATAAAGTTTGGACTGTTGAATCAAACCAAGAATCATTATCAGCTGTTGGATCTCGGGCGGAATGAATACAAACCATCGGATCGCATAATTATTGTTCCTATAGACTGCGTAGACCAATCGCATCGAAGACCTCCGCCAATCACATTGCTCTCTGCCTGACGAAATTACCTTTCTACCCTTATGAGTCGTGATAGATTTTTGGTGAACCTCTTAAGGGTCCAGGTCCAGGTCCACCACACGACAGCCTCTGATTGGGTGTGCCTATTGAGTGGGTAGTCCACACCTAATCTGTAGACCTATCGACTGGTCTACCATGCACCGACAACCTAGTAGGCTTCTTTGGCTGGGCTTTTTGGGTTGGTGGGCTAGCGGGCCGACTTCTTTGGCTGGCCCGGCTTGTTGGCACCCCAGCTAGGCTGGGATGCACCAGTTGAGCTGGATGTGGTGGCTTGGCTTGGCATGCCGGCTAAGCTAGCTGCGACAGCTGAGCCATTTTTATTATTTTTATTATTTTTTTTCTTTAAAAATTAATTCTCGATCCATTTTAACTCTAATTTATTTCAAATTTATTTTATTATGACCCATAAATCAAGCTCTTTTCATTGGTGGTCCTTTTTCTGCAAAAGATAGAATAAAAATTTCAATTCTTAAGAATAAAGATTAATTAATATAATAAATTAATACTTATATATATATATTATATGTTTATCACACCCCCAACATGAACTTTGCTCATCCTCGAGTAAAGCAGATAAATTAGCAATATATTTTGACTAAGCCTTGAATTAAAAGTTAGGTTTAGACATTTCTAAAGATAGCAGATATCCAATCAAATCATTAAAGAGGTACGTCATCGGATTACTAATTCAACCTAATTTGTGATTGAGTGTTAACCATAGAAATTTTTAGAGATCTCCTTTCACCAACTCCCCACTTTATCCTCTAAATCCTCTAACTTGATGTGAGAAGGATTTATTATTTTTCACAATCTAGTTTCCTTATTTTCCATCTTTATATTTTTTTTTTTAGATTCTTGCATTCCCATCTTTTGATGCGAACCACAATGTTTACTTAGGCGAAGGGGCATGGTTACTCAGTGAGACAATGCTAAATCTTTTTTTTTTAAATTTACATTATCCATCTTTTTATATGAACCATAATACGTACTTAGGTGAAGGAGCCTGGTTATTCAGTGGAAGGCCAATATATTTTATTTATATTTATTATTATTATTATTTTTAAGTAAATTTTGAGGGAGACTTTTGCATTTTTTGACCTTTCTATCCAACTCTCATAAAGTAGATTCTTTATTGAGATCAGTAAGAAGAGGGTTTAAAAATCACTCTTAAAATTTGGTCTGATCCAAACCCTACCATTCATTAGGCTTTCTTAGTAATTTATTTCTTAGTATCTCCAAAATTATCTAGACCATTAATCATTCATTGATAAGGGTGGCCAATTAACTTTTAATCAAAATAAAGTTTGTATATATAAAGCTAATTATTTTAAATCATACTTGAGAACTCATAAATTTTAAAGATAGTTATTCTCCCTCCAACTTAATTTTTATTATCCTCAATGGAAGAAGAAAAAAATAAAAATATTTATCAAGGAGGGGTACCACCTGGTTTATTATTTGTAGGTCCTTCATTATACTCTATCAGGTTCATACAGGATGTTTTGATGATGTGCTTCCCCCCAACTTGGGCTAATCATCTTCATTAGTGTCCTACAAAAGAAAATAAAAAAAATTAAAAATTTGAAAGAAAGAAATTGGATTGATAAATTGGATTGATAAATTCCAATAAGCGTCAAGTTTAAGGTCTTCAACCAGACCAAGCCATTCTGCCTATCTAGTATCAAAAATTGGATTGATAAATTCTAATAGTTTTGGTTTGCCAATCTCAGGAAGATGGCTTGCGATCCTATTATTTATAAATTTTAATATTTTTTCATCAATCTTTAGAAAAGAACTTACAACCCCATTCTTAGTCAGTTTAATTTTTCTAATTTTAAGAAGATAATTTATGATCCTATGCTCAGACCTTTATTTAGTGAGAATTTCTTCAATTTATTCTTCTAATATGCTTATAAATTGAATTTTTGGGTTAAGGATTGCGTTCGATGTAATGGGTACCGGAAGGATATCAATTGGTTCCAAACATGCGTACTCAGGTGTGATCAAGGAAGGATTCAATTATGGAGAAGGTGGTGATTCTAGAGGAAAAGCTATTGGAGTTAGTATTGATTCATATTTCTTAGCCCATGGAAAAGTGGTGCTAAAATTGGATGGCTCTAATAATGTATTTTCATTTTCAGCATACCCATCGATATTTATATCATCCACCATTAAAGGATTTCTACTTGTATACATTAGGTCTTGTGAAATAATTCTAGGGGTAGCTTCCTTAATTACCTCTTCAGGTACATCTGAAGGAGAAATCCTAATTTTTCGGATCAGGCTCATTCAAATCTGATTGGATCAAAAGAGAAATTTCTAAAATTTTCCTCATGTATCTATATCAGATCTAAGATATTTCAGATCTAATTTTATAGATTTAATAAACAAAAATAAAATAAATTAAATCTAATTTAAAATTATATCTTGATGCGGATAATTAGATTATCCATTGATGATCTTGCTGATTGCTTGAGGTTTTGTATCTAGTCACGCAAGCACCTGGTCTCTATCGATATCCACTCAGGCTGGATCTGGAGATCTTCTGCTTTCTTATCACTTCTCCAAAAATCAGATCTAGATCTGATTTGGAGGATCTTCCAAACTCCTTTCAAAGATTTGCTGTCGTCTCTACAGCAGTGCTGCCTTCTTCCTTTCTTATCAGCCTTTTCTTGCCTGGATTGCACCAAACTAAAGCCCAACTTTCCTTAGGCATGGAGAAGAGAGAGAGGATCGAAAGATGGCATGGAGGAGGGAGAGGGGCAGCCTTGAGGCATGGCTAAGAGGGAACTCTCTGAAAGATGGGCGCAAACTGGGTTTATTTATAGACCTTACTGCACCATGCAGTGCCACATCATCTCGGCCAATCGCATTGCTTCGTGCAATCAAATCTAAATCTGATTGGTGGCATGACATCACTTGATCAAATCATATGAGAGCCCCATAAATTCAGCCTAAGATTGATCAAAGTCTATAGGTAAGGGCCACCCAAGTAGAAAACAAGAAGCAACCTGGAGTCCCATCCGTATGGGACTCCAGTCGTCCCTATCCATAGATACACGCCTTCCTAGGCATGCACCCTCTTCTTTCCAAAATCAAGTGAGGGGATAGGCTCCTATCTGCTCTCCAATAAGTGCATGACACATGGGTAGATGTCTAAGGGTCAAAGGTCAATGTTTGACCAAAGTCATAGATAAGAATTAGCAGGTGACGGAAAATGGTAGGTGTTGTCTGAAATTTATCTCATAAATTAAGGCAACTCTTTTCTGACTTGGACAAGCTCCAGTTAGACCAGGTAAAGGTACTTGAGTGAGCACAAACTTATGTGGCTCAGTCGAGACAACTTTTAATAATAGAAAAAGGAGAACATTAGGCTCATTTGTGTGCCAGCACGATTTCCTTGAACCTAATTGAATCTAATTCAAATCAATTCAACTGAATTAGTCCAATTGATGATGTCCAAATCCAAACCCTTGTTTGTGTGACCTAGTTAGGTTCAGTTCTGTATGGTAATAGGATATGTCATGATCTCTATCATTGACATCATCGAAACTTCTTTCGATGGATCAGAACTCTTCTGATTTAAACAACTAGAATGATCAATCATCTAAATCATTCTAATTGCTCCCAAAATCCACCAGTGACACCTAGTAATATATGGTGGCAATCCATCGAAACTGAAAATGAACCTCTCGATGCAGCTACTTGTGTGATTAAGTTCTTCTATCTTAAGCCTCGATCAGATTAGGGTTAAGGTGAACTCGTCAAACCCTAATTTCTATCATATGATTTAATCATTCGAATCATGTCCGATGTGAAAATCATAATAGAAACTCTTTCTATTATTTCACTCTCTACCATGGCCATGGGCTTATGGACTTGATTCTCATAATCATCATAGGACTGCTCCTCTTCTACCGAGGTAGATAGATTTCATCTTGGTGTAATCCAATTCCTACAATGAACACGCTATAGCCAACATACACCTCAGGATTTCGAATGGCTAGGAGACCGAGCCATGGTGTAGTCAAACTATAGCACCCTCACGGTGAACTGTCGATGCACCTTAGATCAAAGAATCAGACACACCACTACAGCTTCGAGTCAGTCATCGATGAGAAAGTAGACTTCCTTATGACTACTCAAGGTGGTCACACTCAGTGCCCTTGTTCTCTAACGAGTACCTGTACTCTCGCTCTGGTGTCTCCACACCATAGACTCAAGACTCATCTACTATAAAGAAGTGATTATACACCAACCTTCTAGATCAATCACCATCCTTTTGAAGATCCTATGGTCAGGAGCATTTTATGAGTTAATAATGAGAATTCTTGTTTTAAATTTTCAACTCTTGAAAATAAGAATTATCATTACCATTAACTCAAGAGATGTATCATAGACACTAAATACACATATGTGATAGAAAATAATCTATTTTATTATTTATAATCAAAATTATAATTTTGTCCCTAGAAGTGTATTACAAGTGTCAGCCAATTCTGGCTTCTAGGGCACATGTATCTAGCAAACTCCCACTTGATCTAAAGCCAATTGGCTACAAATCTAAGTCTCATCTTCTCAAGGTGGGCTTCGATCTTCTGCTAGCCCAAGGGCTTTGTAAGTGGGTCTGTCGCATTATCTGCGAAGTCGACTCTCCTAACCTTGACGTAATCCTTCTCGAGGTAATCACGGATGAGGTGGTATCACCGCTCGATGTGCTTGAATTTTTGGTGAGACCTCGGCTCCTTAGCTAGGGCTATGGTGCCATTGTTGTCGTTGTATAGAGGAATGGCATCTGATGGCATCACTCCAATTTCTACGGCAAACTTCTTATACCAAAATGCCTCCTTTGTAGCTTCTAATGCAGCGATATATTTTGCTTCCATGGTGGAATCTGCTATCACTATCTTCTTGAAACTCTTCCAACTGACAGCTCCACCATTGCACAAAAATAAACTCCCAGAGGTCGACATTCGATCATCTACATCAGACATAAGATCTAAGTCGGTATACCCCTAGACTTGGAGTTCTCCATTACCAAAGACCAACAACATATTTTTAGTTTTTCTTAAGTACTTAAGGATACATTTCACAGAAGTCCAGTGTTCTTCATTTGGATTCGACTGATATCTGCTTGTGATACTCACAGCATGGGCTATATCAGGTCGTGTACATAACATAGCATACATGAGGCTCCCTATTGCTAAAGCATAATGGATCTTGCTCATGCATTCTATTTTCTCAGGTGTGCTCGGGCACATCTTCTTGGAAAGATGAATGCCATGTCTGAAGGGTATCAAACCCCTCTTAGAGTTTTCCATGTTAAACCTCTTTATCACTTTCTCTATGTACATCTTCTGTGAATATCCTAGCATTCTATTCAGTCTATCTCTATAGAACTTAATTTCTAGAATAAAGGATGCTTCTTCTAGGTCTTTCATGGAGAATTCTTTAGATAACCATATTTTAACTATGGTCAACATGGGAATATCATTTCCAATAAGGAGAATGTCATCCACGTACAATACGAGGAAGACAACAGTGCTCCCATTTACCTTTTTGAAGACACATGGCTCCTCCTCGTTCTTGATGAAATCAAATAATTTGATCATATCATTAAAATGAGTATTCCAGCTCTAAGATGCTTTCTTAAGTACATATATGAACCTTTGCAGCTTGTATAACTTGTGATCATCATCATTGGATGTGAAATCTAGCGGCTATTTCATATAGATATCTTCCTCAAGATATCCATTTAAGAATGTCATTTTCATATCCATTTGTCATATTTCATCATTGAAATAGGCTGCAATAGCAAGCAATGTGCGGATGGATTTTAGCATAGCTACTGACGAAAAGGTATCCTAATAGTCAATGCCTTCCCATTGACTATAACCTTTTGCCACTAATCTAGCTTTGAATATCTCCAAATTTTGATCTGCGCCAATCTTTCTCTTATATATCTATTTACACCCAATAGGTACTATACTTTCTGGTGGATCTACCAAGGTCCAAACTTGGTTTGAGTGCATCGAGTCAATTTCTGACTTCATTGTCTCTAACTATTTCTCAGAGTTGATATTCGATATTGCCTCATTATAGATTTTGGGATCATCACCATGAACCCCATTACCTACAAGGAACATTTTCTCTATTTTCTCTAAAATAGTACCTAAGTACCTCTCAGGGGGACGAGAAACTCTTTTTGATCTATGAGGTAGAGGAGGTAGTGATTGAATTGGCTCAACCTAATTTGGTTCCATTTGGTCCTTAGCTCATTGCTCTTGTGAGACTTTCTCATCAAGCTTGATCTGCTTTTCAATACCGCTATCTTGAATAAACTATTTTTCAAGAAAGATGGCATGTCAACTCACAATCACATTGTGATCTTCTGGAATGTAAAAATAATATCCTAATGACTCTTTAGGATATCCTATAAATCAAGCTCTAAAGGACCTAAAGTCTAACTTGTCCGCTTGTTATCTTTTGATATGAGCCGGACAACCCCAAATTCTTAGATGACTCAGACTTGATTTCTTATCATGCCATATCTCATATGGTGTGGTAGAAACGGTTTTAGAAGAAACCCTATTTAGTAAATATATTGCAGTTAACAAATAGTATATCCAAAGAAAATTAGGAAGGTCTGTGAAGCTCATCATGGATCAGACCATATCTAATAGAGTCCGATTCCTCCATTCTAAAACTCCATTGAGTTGAGGTGTTCCAAATGGAGTCTATTGAGAGACTATGCCATTTTTTTTGAGATAGTCTAGAAATTCTCGACTAAGATATTCACCTCCTCGATCTGATCGAAGAACCTTAATGGGTTTTCCAATTTGCTTTTCTACTTCATGTCTGAATTTCTTGAACTTTTCAAAGGCTTCAGACTTGTGTCTCATAAGATACACATACCCATACCTAGATAAATCATCAATAAAGATTATGAAGTAAACAAAGTTGCCTCTAGTCGGCACATCAAATGGACCGCATACATTAGCATGTACTAGGGCAAGAAGATCCATGGCCCTTTTTCCATGTTCGATAAAAGGGAGCTTTGTCATTATGCCATGAAGACAAGATTCACAAATTGGATATGAATCGGAAGTCAACGGACTCAATAGTTTGGTTTTCTCCAATTTGTTAACCCTATCTTCTGCTATATGACCTAGTCTTAGGTGCCATAGATATCTATCATTTGGACTATCCCTAGGTCATTTCGTGGTATTCACATTTTGCTTGATATTAAAAATAGATATATCAACATGTAACTGATAAAGACTGTTAATAAGGAAACCACTTGTAATTTTATTTCTTTCATAAAGAATGTTACAATGGTCCTTAAGAAAACTAATTACATAGCTTTTCTAATGCAAGGCAAGAAACAGAAATCAAATTCCTGCTTGCTGCAGGCACATAATAATAGTCTTTTAACACTAAGTCTAAATCAGATGGTAGTCGAAGAGGGTATGTTTCTATAGCCACGGTAGTAACTCTTACTCCATTATCGACGTGCAGGATCATCTCACCATCTCTCAGCCTCATGCTATCCTCAAGACCCTGCATAGAAGTGCACAAGTGACCATTAGAACTAGAGTCAAGCACCCAACTAGATGTAGAAGAAATCGTAAGGTTAGACACAATAACGAGCATACCTCTAGAAGGACCAGCCTCCTTCTTATTCTTCAGGGTGGCTAGATAAGTAGGGTAGTTTCGCTTCCAGTGGCCATTATTATTGCAATGAAAATACTTTCTTTTGTCAGTGGCCTTCTTCAGCTCTACCATTTTCTTCTTTCCTCCTTCGACCTTCTGCTTTTTTGCAGACTTCTTCTTCTTTCCAAAAGACTTTCTCTTAGAAGAAGTCCATTCCATAGCAAGCATTGAGCTTTTAAAATCTTTCATAGAAAGCTCAGCAATAACTAGCATGTTCATAAGTTCGGCCAAGGAATTTTAAAGTTTATGCATATGGTAGTTCACGATGAACTGTCCATATGTATCAGTTAAAGATTGTAGAATTATAACATTTGGTAGATCCAAGTCCAACTTCACTCCGAGCTTCTCAAGCTCTTTCAAGTCCTTGATCATCATCAGACAATGATTTTGGACTGACTGCCCATCATGCATCTTAGCCTTGAACAGTCATTTAGTGACTTGATACTTGGCTACGTGACTCTGTTCACCAAACATCTTCTATAGGTGAGCCAATATTTGATCGGTAGTCTTTATATCTTCATGTTGGCACTGAAGTTTATCAGACATCGAGCCCAACATGTAATATCTAGCCTTGTTATCTTCGTCCGTCCACTTATCCAGAGATGCTCTCTATTCAGTGGATGGACGAGCTGGTAAGATGGAAGGATCCTGGTCCAATACATGAGTTAACTTCTTGAAATCCAAAATAATTTTAAAGTTCTAGAGCCAATCCTTGAAATTAGGTCTGATCAGTCTAAGGGTGTCCAGAATTCGTGCTAGTGGGTTGGATGCAAACATTTTCTTGTAGAGAGTCAAAGTTTCTAGTTAGATATTATAATTAAGACTTAACCAATTTGTTTGAGAATTTTATTTTTAAACAAATTAGCTCTCACTATTTTCTCGGATCCCTACACTCCCTTTGTAGAGATGCAAAAATCTTCATGATTAATGATTTCTAGTGGGTGGTGCGGTCCCACCAACTGACTCATCACCTCACCTAATAGTTATTGGTGATGGGCTAGCCAATGAGTGAACAACTCTTGTTCAATGATTCTCTAATCATGGTGCACCCAAACTTGGTCTCTAATTCATGAATCTCATCATACCCAAAATATTGATCCATTCCTTAGTTAAGTCAGACCCACCATTTGCATAGATTGGATTTCTAATTAAGTCTCTCACCGTATCTAGAATATTGAGCCCAATCCATCCTCCAGCTTGTAGCATTCAATGCCTAATAGATATGGTTGCATCTTCTCGGTGCAACTAAACTACTATAACCAATCGAGAACAATCAACCTCGGAAAGGGCCCGCACATCTACAATGGTGGTAGATCTTAGACTTAATCTTTTCTTAAGGAGATTTGATTTAGGTCTCATTAAACTAGACTTGACATAGTCATAACCATTATGACTAACCTAGTGGCATGGGTTAGCTTAGATTATTGACCACCTCAGATTAGAACTGAGTCAACAAAGATGGCCAGGTAAGTGAGACCGGTGGAAGGGATATGCCATTAACTCAACAAGAATGCATTCGAGTCGAGTAGCTCCTGATTAAAAATCAGTCGGTCGTATCTGCCAGACTTACCTTAAACACCAAATTATTGAGCCAGAACCAATCAGGTTAGCCTACAATCTAGACTCTAACCACTGAGCCTAATTAGGTCTTAGCTTGACTGATCACTCAGGTGACTCGATCTTGATCTAGACTGAATCCTATTAGGCTGGTCAGTTTAAGCACTGTTGATCTCATCTAACCAACTCTTGATTTGGTTTGATCAATCGCTTAGACATAATTAAGCTACCCAAGTCCAAACCCAATATTATGAATATGTCTTAGATCTAAAATTCTCAATTTTAGATTCAATTAATATTTTATAATCTTAATTCTTAATTAAGTTAGGGTTCATAAATAAAATATGTAAATAAAATCCTAGGGTTTCAGGATCTAGGATTTAGTAGAAAGTAAGTTCTTGATTTTTTATTAAGGATGAATGAGCAACACCCCTACACATCATAAGAACACCCTATCGAATGGGAGGAGAGGGCTTTTAAATCCTACTTTGTTCTTATGACCAGACGGCCAAGGGGAATGCCTTAATCAAAAATATAAATGTACAAAACTAGTTAGATCTACATCATATATCTCATATATAAAATTGATCTAACTTAATACATATTTTGCATACATCTCATGTATCATATCATGCTTGTTTTTCAAATCTAAATTATCTCATAATTCATCTAAAAAATCATATTTAATTTGATCACATCAAAATAAATTCTAATCTTGACAATTATGTAGAACTATTCTACAACTAGTCTAAACATGCATGCATCATATCTCATATGATCTAAAAATTAAATAATCTTATTTTCTATTTTTAGATCTTATTATAACATTTATAATCATTAAAAAAATTAAAAAATAAATAGATCTAAAATTATAATTTAATCAAAATAAATCATGATTATGTAAGACTATGAATAGAACTATTCTATTCTACAAGTAGTCATGTATATTGTAGAACTTAGATCTATAATATTTAATTTTAATTTTTTTTTATTTTAGATCAAATCATATATTATGTGATATTTGAAATCTCTATTATTAGATCAAAAATAAAAAAAAATTAGATCTAAATAATTTTAGAGAATCTGGCTTTGATACCAGTTGAAGGAGAAATCCTTATTTCTTGGAACAGGTTCGTTCAGATCAGATCGAATCAAGAGAGATATTTTAAAAATTTTACTCATATATCCATATCAAATATGAGATATTTTGAATTTAATTTTATATATCTAATAAATAAAAATAAATTAAATTAAATCTAATTTAATTTATATCTTGATGTGGGTAATCAAATTATCCATTGATGATCCTACTGATTGCCTGAGGTTCTGGATCTAGCCATGCAAGCACCTGGCCTCTATCAGTATCCACTTAGACTAGCTCTAGAGATCTTTTTCTTCTTTATCACTTCTCCAAAAATTAAATCTAGATCTGATTTGGAGGATCTTCGAAACTTCTTTCGAAGATCTACTGTCATCTCTGCAGCAGTGCTGCCTTCTTGCTTTCTCGTCAGCCTTTTCTTGCCTGGATCGCACCAAACTGAAGCCCGACTTCCCTTGGGCATGGAGAGGAGAGAGAGGATTAGAAGATGGCATGGAGGGAGAGGGGCAACCTTGGGGAATGGCTAAGAGAAAACTCTCTGAACGTTGGGCACAGATAGGGTTTATTTATAGACCCTACTACGCCATGCAGTGCCACATCATCTTGGCCAATCGCATTGCTTCATGCAATCAGATCTAAATCTAATTAATAGAATGACATCATTTGATCCAATTAGATGAGAGCCCCATAAATTCATCCTTAGATGATGCCTAAGACTGGTCAAAATCTATAGGTAAGGGCCACCTAAGTAGAATCCAAGAAGCAACCTGGAGTCCCATCCTTATGGGACTCCAGTCATCCCTATCCATGGGCACACGCCTCCGTAGGCTTGCACCCCCTTCTTTCCAAAATCTAGTGAGGGGACAAGCCCCTATCTGCTCTCCAATAAGTGCATGATACATGGGCAGATGTCCAAGGGTCAAAAGTCAATGTTTGACCAAAGTCAAAGACAAGAATTAGCAGGTGATGGAAAATGGCAGGTGTCTCCTCAAATTTATCTCATAAATTAAGATAATCCTTTTCTAACCTAGACAAGCTCTAGTCAGATCAGGTAAAGGTACTTGAGTGAGCATAAACTTATTTGGCTCAGTCAAGATAACTTTTAATGATAGAAAAAGGAGAACATTAGGCTCAATCGTATGCTAGCATGATTTTCTTGAACCTAATCAATTCTAATTCAAATCAATTGAACTGGGTTAGTCCAATTGATGATATCCAGATCCAAACCCTTATTTGTGTGACCCAGTTAGATTCAGTTCTGTATGGTAATGGGATATGTCATGATCTCTATCATTGACATCATCGAAACTTCTTTTGACGGATCAGAACTCTTCTGATTTAGACAACTAGAATGATTGATCATCTAAATCATTTTAATTGCTCGCAAAATCCATCAGTGACACCTAGCAGTATATGGTGGCAACTCATTGAAACTGAAAATGAACCTCTCGGTGTAGCTACTTGTGTGATTAAGTTCTTCTATCTTGAGCTCTAATCAGATTAGAGTTATGGTGAACTCATCAAACCCTAATTTCTATCATATGATTTAATCATTCGATTCAAGTCCGATGTGAAAACCTTAATAGAAACTCTTTCTATTATTTTACTCTCTGCCATGGCCATGGGCTTATGGACTTGATTCTTATGATCATCATAGGGCTGCTCCTCTTCTATCGAGGTAGATAGATTCCATCTTGGTGTAATCCAATTCCTACAATGAATACGCTATAGCTAACATACACCTTAGGATTCTGAATGACTAAGAGACTGAATCATAGTGTAGTCAAACTATAACACCCTCAAGGTGAACTGCCAATGCACCTCAGATCAAAGAACCAGATACACCACTGCTACTTCGAGTCAATCATCGATGAGACGGTAGACTTCTTTATGACTACTCGAGGTGGTCACGCTCAGTACCCTCCTTCTCTAACAAGTATCTGTACTCTCACTCCAGAGTCTCCACACCGAAGACTCAAGACTCATCTACTATAAAGAAGCGATTGTACACCAATCTTTTAGATCAATCATCATCCTCAAGATGATCCTACGATCAGCGGCATTTTATGAGATAACAATGAGAATTCTTATCTTAAATTTTTAACTCTTGAAAATATGAATTATCATTACCATTAACTCAAGGAATGTATCATAGACACTAAATACACATATGTGATAGAAAATAATCTATTTTTTTATTTATAGTCAAAATTATAATTTTGCCTTTAGAAGTGTATTACATGTATCAACCAATTCTGGCTTCTAGGGCACACATATCTAATAGCATCCTCCTCAAAATAGTTTTCAATTTGTATACTGGGCTATTCTATAAGGGTTTCATGAATATTGGAGCTCTCAGCTGTATATTGCTCCCTTAGGTCACTTATGAGCTAATTAGATAATTCTTCTCCCTACCAACTATTGAATGCAGTAGTTAGCTGACCAACTTGGGTTTCCAACTTGGCTATTGATTGAGTGTGGGAGTGAATGTTCATATTGAGCCCTTCTAAAATATGTAAAACTTTTTCTTTAAATGTTGAACTATATGTATTTGAAGAAGGTTGCAGAATATTTTGATATTTGTACGTCATATAAGTTTCCTTCAGATAACTAGGTTCATAATTGATTGCTGATTGTGATGTCTCATAAAAATTTGAATAGTTTTTCCAACTCAAATTGTAGGTGTTGGAGTAAGGGTTATAATAATTGATCTAAGTTGGGACTGGATAAATTTGCTCATGTGCAAATTTTCAAGGTTGATATGTAGCTAGACATTCACTAACCATATGGTTGGGACTTTGATACATGCTAATTTATAGCTATGGCAAGTACACCAGTCGATCAAGTAATAAAGTGAATGAGTAGAGTATCATCCCTAGAGGATTGGAAAACAAGTACTGAAAAGCTCTTTCCTATGCTTTATTTAGAAGATCGATTTATGAGAATAAGAAATTAAAGAACAAAATAAAGAAATAAGTAAAAGTTTTTAATTAAATAGAGAGAGTGTAAATTATTAGGATTTTAAACTCAATAGCAATGTGTTACTAAGGCAATCGGTTCACCAACTTAGTCAATACAATATTCAGGTTTTTAGATTAATTTTATTTCATGTGACGGTGGAGTCTCCTAATTTATTCACTACCCTTTGGTCCAGGCATAGCAAAACTATTAATATTTATTAATTATCCTTTGGTCCAGATGTAATTTAAATAAATATTAATGCATTAGGTTTTGTGAAACCCTCTAATTAAAATACGCTGTGTCCAAAGTGCACTAAAATTTCCGCATGCATATGAATTCTAATTTGATTCATAATACAAGGTATATAATCAAGAAGCATTAACATAGATGTACTTGGTCCGTAACATCTATGTTCATCAGATCAATTAGAAGATGGCCAGTAATCTAAAAGCATTAAGATTAGATTTATATACTCCTCATGAATAAAATTTAAAAATAAATTATACTGAATATTGCATCAAAATAGTGGCTACACCTTAGCCTTAGTAAAAGAAAATTTAGTTCATGATAACAAGTTCAAAAACAGCAAATAAAATAAAAAGCATAGAGAAATTAGACTGTTTGATTGCTGAAATTGATTGTCTATTGCTCTTGATGTGGAGAACTTGGTGAAGAAGAAGATGCTCCTTGATCGATGTCTTGATTATCGAAAAAAAATCAAAAACCCTTTTTTATTTCTCACAAATCACTCTTCTCTTTCTACCTCTCTCCTCTCTCTTTCTCCCTCTCTCTTTGTTTCTCTCTCTCTCTTTCTCTCTCTCTGTCTATCTCTCTCTCAATCTATCTCATTTCTCTAATTTTTTTATTTTTTTTATTATTTTTTTTTAAAATTCAATTCTGGACTCGTTTGAAGTTTGTTTTGCTTGAAATTTATTTAATCTGAACCAGAAAAATAAGATCTTCACATTGGTGGCCTTCTTTCCTGCATAAGATTAATAAAAATATTAATTTCTAAAGAAATAAATTAATTTATTTTATAATTTAATACTTTTATTAGTATATTTTTACCACTTATCACACCCTCCAACTTAGTCATTGCTAGTCCTTAGCAATGTTTTATTTAATACCATGTTTCAATAAGATTATCCATCATAAAGATAAAATTTAGGACTAAAGATCAAAAAGTTTAGAAAATACTGCTAACTAAGCATTGAGCTTCAGAAGCAAATTTTTCAGTCAATACAATTAAAAACTTTCTTAGAGTACATCAAAGATCTATAGCACTTATGTTCGTGATGACTAACTTTAGCATTTCAGTATTAAATTAAAAGAACAAAAGTATCCTCTCTTATCACCTATTTTGGTCAATTTTCTATACATTCTCAATTTTATACTCATGAATTAAGGTAGCTTTCACACACTGCCTCTTTTTTTTTTTTTTTTTTTTGCTGAGCATCCTGGCCTTTCCCTTCACCGTTTTACGTGAATTTTCATACTTGACCTAGGTGCAGAGATCCAGTTACTAGGCTTTGGGCAATCCACATATACTCTATCTTTTGCACTTTATTTTTAGGCAGGTAGCTCTTTCCTTAAATTCAAGTTTCTTTGATTAGAATGTATATTAATTATCAATTTTTAGTGATAATTGAATCCTCAGTTGGCCTTATAATCAATACCTACTTTGCCTTGTTAGTGTGCATGTGCAATTAGAAGTGCTAATAGTCTTTTAATGACCTAAGTAGGCTGCTAAAAGTTGACCAAACTAATCTACTTCTTTAACTCGTTACATTCATTAGCAAATAATTCTATCTTTTATCACTTGTCCAGTCTATCTTGCTCAAGATTTTCTTCTTGACACATTTTTTTTTTTTTTTTTTTAAACTTATTCTACATTGTCTTAAAGGAGAAAGAAAAATAAAGGATGCAATAAAGGATAGGAAGGAATACACCTGATTTGGTTCAGTCTGATTCTTTGGAGCTTTGAAATTTTGCTTGAGCTCTCATTGATTTTTTTCTACAAAATTGAAAATACACACCAGAGCAGTAAAAGAGCAGCAATAAATTACTTAAAAATAAAAGAAAAGAAAAATGATCAAAACTAAAAAGAAAAGAAATAACCTATCTAGTAGTTCTGATTTATAGTCTTCAGCTTGACTTTCTTTGAATTCTAAAGTGGATCAATCTGGTGCCACTTCAATTGGAATACTTTCATGTTTGGTTCGAATCCCTCTTTCAATTTGGACATTGCTAGCTTTTATAGTCTCAAACCTATTTTCTACAGAATTCTCATATAATGGATTGTTAATAATATCAATTAGAAAATAAGTTTGATTATCATCAGGATATTTAGTATCTTTGAAAACATTAAAAGTAACTTATTCATCTTGGACTCTAAGAATTAATTTTTCTTATTGAACATCTATTAAAGCTCCTTCAGTAGCTAAAAAGGGTCTTCCTAAAATAAGGGGTACATCATAATCTTCTTTCATATCAAGAACAATAAAATCAATAGGAAAAATAAACTTGTTTACCTTTACCAAGACATCCTCCACTATACCTCTTGGATATTTAATGGATCTGTCGGCTAATTGAAGAGTAATAGTGGTAGGCTTTCGGTTCTCCTAGACCCAGCTTTCTGAAAATAGAAAAAGGCATGAGATTAATGCTTGCTCCTAAATCACATAAAACTTTATCAAAACTACAATCACCAATAATGCAGGGGATAGTAAAACTCCCTGGATCTTTTAGCTTCTATGGTAATTTATTTTGAAGTATTGCTGAGCATTCTTCATTCAAATTTATTCTCTCATGCTCCTTCAGCTTTTTCTTATTTGTTAGAATTTCTTTGAGAAACTTGGCATACCTGGGCATTTGAGTAATAGCATCTACAAAAGGAATATTAATATGTAAATTCTTTAAAATTTTGAAAAAGTTAGAAAATTTCTTATCTGGATGCTGTATTTGTCTCTCTGGGAATGGATAGTGGCGGCACGTAGGGCTTCACATTTGGATCAGCAAATCTGTATACCTGGAGACCATCCATCTGCTGGTTGTTTTGGTGACTGACGAATTTTAGTTGATGGTTCCTTATTTGTAGTTGGCTCTTCAGTCTCTTTCTTCTGATGTGGCTCCTCCAGCTTTGTACCACTTCTTAGGGTGATAGCATTGACTTGCTCCCTTGGATTTGTCTCCGTATTGCTTGGCAAGGATCCTTGAGGTCTCTCGGAGATTATCTTAGCCATTTGACCTATTTGCATCTCCAAGTTTCGAATTGCTGCTGTTTGGTCCTGCCTAAGTTTGGCTTCCAAATTTTTTATAGTTGCTTCTTGGTTTTGCATAAATTTGACCATCAGCTCTTCCATGTTGGACTTCTTTTTAGGTACTTGGAATCCCGGGGGTGGCTGTTGTGCTGCATTTTGATTGCTCCATGAGAAATTTGGGTGCTGCCTCCACCCTTGATTGTATGTGTTGGAGTAGGGATTGTTTTATTGCGGCCTAAAAAAATTACCAATATAATTAGCTGTATCAGTTGTTTTAGCAAAAGGATTACCTGTCTGGCAATTGCTCGTATCATGTCCTCCTCCACATAGGTCACAAGTAATGCTCTGAACATGCATAGCTGTTCCCTTTAAGTTGTTGACTTCGGCTCTAAGGGCTGCAATTTCAGCTAGTAAGGTTGGCACGCAATCTACTCCCTGCACAGCTGCTAGTCTTTTTGGCATCATACATTCTATGTCTGCCATTGATAGCTATTTGATGCCATCTCATCGATCAGATCGAAAGCTTCTTCCTTCCATTTTTTTGATTAATGGTTCCTCCTGCTGCTGCATCAATCATAGAATGATTAGTAGGAGATAAACCATTATAGAAAGTTTGTACCTGAAGCCATACGGATAGTTGATGATGTGGACATCTCCTCAGTAAGTTTCCTTGAAATGCTCCCAAGCCTCATATAGTGTCTCCATGTCCATCTGCATAAAAGAAGTGATATCGTTGCGCATCTTAGCAGTCTTGGAAGGTGGAAAGTACTTGGCTAAGAATTTTTGGGCTAGGACATCCCAAGTTGTGATAGAACCTGCAGGAAGAGAATGAAGCCAATTTTTAGCTTTATCCCATAAAGAGAAAGGAAATAACCTTAATCTAATAGCATCATCCGACACCCCATTAATTTTAAAAGTATCACAAAGTTCAAGAAAATTAGAAATATGGGCATTCGGATCATCATGCATGTGTCCACTGAATTGGATAGTTGATTGAATCATCTGGATCATCGCCGATTTTATTTCGAAGTTGTTTGCTCGTACAGGCGGTCTCCTGATGCTCGAAGCTGCATCGGCTATAGATGGTGTGATGTAATCATTTAATGGATGATGTACTGGTCGAATAGCTTCATGCTGTCCTTCAGTCGCCATATCCAATCCTAGATTGATGTCGTTAGGATCTTCAGCTGCCATGTTTCTTTCTTGTTGTAGTCTTCTAATGGTCCTTTCAATTTCTGGATCTAAAGGTAGTAAGTTACTATGTCCAGTACGTGTCATGCACTAAAATTTTTTTTTTAAAATAATAAAAATTAAAAATAAATTTCTAAAGTAAAGCTAGGATCAAAATTTTAATATTGTTTTAGACACAATCCCCGGCAACGATGCCAAAAACTTGATGCATGCTAATTTATAGCTATGGCAAGTGCACCAGTCGATCAAGTAATAAAGTGAATGAGTAGAGTATCATCCCTAGAGGATTGGAAAATAAGTACTGAAAAGCTCTTTCCTATGCTTTATTTAGAAGATCGATTTATGAGAATAAGAAATTAAAGAAAAAATAAAAAATAATTAAAAGTTTTTAATTAAATAGAGAGAGTGTAAATTATTAGGGTTTTAAACTTCAAGAGCAATGGATTACTAAGGCAATCGGTTCACCAACTCAGTCAATACAATATTCAGGTTTTTAGATTAATTTTATTTCATGTGACGGTGGAGTCTCCTAATTTATTCACTACCCTTTGGTCCAGGCATAGCAAAACTATTAATATTTATTAATTATCCTTTGGTCCAGGTGTAATTTAAATAAATATTAATGCATTAGATTTTGTGAAACCCTCTAATTAAAATACGCTGCGTCCAAAGCGCACTAAAATTCCCGCATGCATATGAATTCTAATTTGATTCATAATACAAGGTATATAATCAAGAAGCATTAACATAGATGTACTTGGTCCGTAACATCTATGTTCATCAGATCAATTAGAAGATGGCCAGTAATCTAAAAGCATTAAGATCAGATTTATATACTCCTCATGAATAAAATTTAAAAATAAATCATACTGAATATTGCATCAAAAGAGTGGCTACACCTTAGCCTTAGTAAAAGAAAATTTAGTTCATGATAACAAGTTCAAAAATAGCAAATAAAATAAAAAGCATAGAGAAATTAGACTGTTTGATTGCTGAAATTGATTGTCTGTTGCTCTTGATGTGGAGAACTTGGTGAAGAAGAAGATGCTCCTTGATCGATATCTTGATTGTCGAAAAAAAATCAAAAATTCTTTTTTATTTCTCATAAATCACTCTTCTCTTTCCACCTCTCTCCTCTCTCTTTCTCTCTCTCTCTCTTTCTCCCTCTCTCTCTATTTCTCTCTCTCTCTTTCTCTCTCTCTATCTCTCTCTCTCTGTCTCTATTTCTCTATTTTTTTATTTTTTTTTGTTTTTTTTTGAAATTCAATTCTGGGCTTGTTTGAAGTCCGTTTTGTCTGAAATTTATTTCATCTGAACTAGAAAAATAAGATCTTCATATTGATGGCCTTTTCTCCTACATAAGATTAATAAAAATATTAATTTTTAGAAAAATAAATTAATTTATTTTATAATTTAATACTTTTATTATTATATTTTTACCACTTATCAGACTTGAACATATATCACACACATGCAAAGATGAGGTAGGAGAGTCTCTCATATTTAATAGATGGACAACTCATTTAACTTATTATGAATTTTTATAAAGTTTTCAGCCTCATAGATTCCACCACTATAGATTCATACATTGGTGTATAGGGATCATAGGTATAAGAAGAAGGGATAAAGTATTCTCTCAATTGACGAAAGGGTACAGCCATAATTCTAGATTTGTTAACTCTAAAGATTTGTTCAATTTTGTAATTTAGGAATTGAATTTTGGGTCGTGATGAACAATGCCCAAATAAATACCTCATAATTATACCATAGAGCAAACACAAAAGATATTATTTCTTTTAGATTTTTTTTATAAAAGAGAGAAAAAGATGCAAGAAGTTCTAAAGATGAGAACCTAAGAAGTCCTAAATCTAAGAAATAGATGAGAGGAGTTTTATTTAGGTTTATTATTAGTAGGTTAACAATCAAGTTATGCAATCAATCCTAGCTAAGGGTTGCCCTAGATCTAGATAGCTCCTAACTACTAAGGTTACCTTCAAACCCTCCAAGTAAAGTGTCAGCCATTCAACCGGCTAGGTAAGTATAAGGTTGGTGGGAGTCCCCTTGTTCCTTGCCTTAGACACTAATTATGCTTGGTCAGGTAAGCTAATGTAACCAATTATAAATCACATTCTTTCAGGCCTAGTCGTTCTTAAACTACTTGCCTTAGACATCAATTGAATTGACTAATCCTAATGAGCTTTTAGGATTTCTTGTCCTAATGAGCTTGAGTATCCTTAAGGACCAACTTTTAATTAATTTTAAGAATTAGAGGCTTAGATCAATGTAGATGTAAGAAAGTGATTTATGGGCTAAGAAAGGATGATCAAATTTCCATCTTATTTTGTTTAATTGAATTTAGTACCCTTAAAGTGCCTTATAAATATGCAATGCAAATAAAACAAGATGTCCAATCAAAAGTGGGAGGATTTTACTTGTTATGTTTTGTGGTTAAGTCTTTGATCTCCTAAACAGCTTATGTGGTGTCAGTGTAATTTATTATTTTTTTTAGTTTTTTAAATTTTAAATTATTTTATTATTATTTTTTAATTTTTTACTAATTTTTTTTATTTTTTATTAATTTTATTAATTTTTAATTTTTTTATTATTTTATTATTATTTTAATTATTAATTTTTTTATTATTTTTTATTTTTTTAAGCAACTAAATTATGATCTCGGGTAATGGCATCAAAATTTGATCGCTGTCGTGGATGGTCAAAAATAAAACCTAACTCACTACTATATAGATAGGATGAATTAGGGTCGAATCCATAGGGATCGTGTTAATTATATTTAAAAGCTTGATTAAGATTAGTTAAAAGTTGATTAATGAAAAGGCTGCTTAAATTAATTAAGAAAGCAAATTAAATAGCAATTTAATTAAAAGAGGAGTTGAAGTATGAAAGATAGATTCTCAGGATCTTAATTGATCACTTAGCTAATAGTTGGTATTCTTTTTAATATGCTGTAATTGATATCTAATCAATAAAAATATAACCTATCTTAAAGAGCATGGCCTATACCCTTGGATCATAGCCCATCTCTTAAAGTTATAGGCTAGTCTAAATTGATTTAGATATAAAATTAAGGATTAATTTGAGTATAATCTATCCCAAGAGTATGAACCATACCCATAGATCATGACTCATCCCAAGGATAATAAACTATTTTAGATTAATTACAAGAAAATAAAGACATAAAAATATTATAACTAAAAATAGTCTTTATTATAAATTTAAAAAAAATATATATAAAAGATGAGAAATAGAAAACACCATCAAAATAAGATCACAATAATCTCCTGAGAATAAAGATGATCAGCTAGACATCGAAAAGCTTTTCATTGATGTCTTCATCCCTGATGCTTTGTAAAAGAGCCTGGACCGTAGCTGGTCGCAGAAATTAGGAGCAGAGAGTAAAATTTGGTGGAGAAATAAGAAAGGTTTAGTGAAAAGAAAAGATGAAAGCTTGAAGAAAGAAGGGCTTGAGAAAGAGAAATAAGGAGAGGAGAGCTTGCTGTTGGTGAAGGAAGGGCTTTGGAGAGGCTTAGGAGAGCTTGGAGAGGTTTGGAGGGCCTGATTCCCCAAGAGGGGAAGCTTGATTGCTCTTTGGTTTGGCTTAGGGGGCTTTTTATAGAGGAAAAATTGAAAGAAATTGAGTTAGAATCGAAGAAAAGCAAGAAAAAATAAGTTTGATTCGGATTCTGTTGCTTGGGATAATTTTCTGCTGTCAGATTAGGTTCAAATGATCCAGATTTGATCAAAATTGGTCATTTGTAGCTTAAACAGGGCCTAGATTAAATTACAGCTGTCGGATCACTTGATGACATGAATTTGAATAGTTGGATGGTGCTTGGATCTCCTGAATCAATTTGGATAATCTTTTCCATCATTGGATCTCGATCGACATGATTTCTGGCCATCGAATCACACATAAAGTGTTAGGATATCAGATACTCTGATATCGTTTGTTAAGGATCTAGTACCAAATTATTTTGACAGAAAGAAGAAAGAAATAAAACAAAAAAAAATTAAGTACATGGATCAGCCCAAAAGCTCGCCACTATGGGGCATGCAAAGCTCCACTATGAAATAGAAAAATAGGTACAAGAAAAGAACACCCACTCTCAACTCAATATACATAAATCTCTTTCAACTAGAAGCTATCCTCACAAAAGCATTCTCAGAATCTCAAGGAGATCCTCAGAAGCTATAAGATGCTCTGCCTTCACAGCCTCCTTGCTGGATGCTATGCACCTATTGCTTCTCTCTCTCGTGGGCTCCATGTACTCGACACTTGAAGGAAAAATCCTAATTTCTCGGATCAAGTTCGTTCAGATCTGATTGGATCAAGATAGATATTTCAAAAATTTCTCTCATATATCTATATCAGATCTACGATATTTTAGATCTGATTTTTATAGATCTAATAAATCAAAAAAAATTAAATCTAATTTAATTTATATCTTGATGTTGGGTAATCAAATTACTCGTTGATGATCCTGCTGATTGCCAGAGATTCTGGATCTAGCCACGCAAGCGCCTGGCCTCTATCGATATCCACTCAGACTGGATCTGAAGATCTTCTCCTTCTTTATCATCTTTCCAAAAATCTAATCTAGATCTGATTTGGAGGATCTTCAACACTCCTTTCGAAGATCTGCTATCGTCTCTATAGCAGTGCTGCCTTCTTTCTTTCTCGTTAGCTTTTTCTTGTCTGGATTGCACCAAATTGGAGCCCAACTTTCCTTGGGTATGGAGAGAAGAGAGAGGATCAAAAGATGTCATGGAGGAGGGAGAGGGGCAGCCTTAGGGCATGGCTAAGAGGGAACTCTCTGAAAGTTGGGCTCATATAGGGTTTATTTATAGATCCTGCTGCGCCATGCAGTGCCACATCATCTCGGCCAATCGCATTGCTTCATGCAATCAGATCTAAATCTGATTGATGGGATGACATCACTTGATTCAATCAGATGAGAGCCCCATAAATTCATCCTTAGATAGCGCCTAAGACTAGTCAAAGTCTATGGCTAGGGGTCACCTAAGTAGAATCCAAGAAGCAACCTAGAGTCCCATCCGTATGGGACTCCAGGCATCCCTATCCATGAGCGCACGCCTCCCTAGCCATGCACCCCCTCTTTTCTAAATTCTAGCAAGGGGACAAGCCCCTGTCAGCTCTCCAATAAGTGCATGACACATGGGTAGATGTCTAAGTGTCAAAGGTCAACGTTTGACCAAAGTCAAAAGACAAGAATTAGCAGGCGATGGAAAATGGTAGGTGTTGTCTTAAATTTATCTCATAAATTAAGACAACCATTTTCTAAAATGGACAAGTTTCAGTCAGAGTAAGTAAAGGTACCTGAGTGAGCACAAACTCATTTGGCTCAGTCGAGACAACTTTTAATGATAATAAAAGGAGAACGTTAGGCTCAATCATGTGCTAGCATGATTTTCATGAACCTAATTGAATCTAATTCAAATCAATTGAACTAGATTAGTCTAATTGATAATATCCAAATCTAAACCCTTATTTATATGATCCAGATAGGTTCAGTTCTGTATGGTAATGGGATATGTCATGATCTCTATCATCGACATCATCGAAACTCCTTTCGATGGATCAAAATTCTTCTGATTCAGACAACTAGAATGATCGATCATCTAAATCATTCTAATTGCTTCCAAAATCCATCAATGACACCTAGCAGTATATGTTGGCAGCCCATCAAAATTGAAAATGAATCTCTTGGTGCAGCTACTTGTATGATTAGGTTCTTATATCTTGAGCCTCGATTAGATTAGGGTTAAGGTGAACTCATCAAACCCTAATTTCTATCATATGATTTAATCATTCAATTCAAGTCTGATGTGAAAACCTTCATAGAAACTCTTTCTATTATTTCACTCTATCATGGCCATGGGCTTATGGACTTGATTCTCCTGATTATCATAGGGCTGCTCCTCATATACCAAGGTAGATAGATTCCCTCTTGGTGCAATCCAATTCCTACAATGAACGTGCTATAGCCAACATACACCACAGGGTTCTAAATGGCTAGAAGACGGAGTCATGGTGTAGTTAAACTATAACACCCTTAAGGTGAACTGCCAATGCACCTCAGATCAAAGAACTAGACACACCACTGTAGCTTCGAGCCAGTCATCGACAAGAAGGTAGACTTCCTTATGACTGCTCAAGGTGGTCATGCTCAGTGCCCTCATTCTCTAACGAGTACTTGTACCCTCGCTCCATTGTCTCTACACCGTGGACTCAAGACTCATCTACTGTAAAGAAGTAATTGTACACCAATCTTTCAAATCAACCATCATCCTCATGATGATCCTACGGTCAGGAGCATTTTATGAGTTAATAATGAAAATTCTTGTCTCAAATTTTCAACTCTTGAAAATAAGAATTATCATTATCATTAACTCAAGAGATGTATCACAGACACTAAATACATATTTATGATAAAAAATAATCCATTTTATTATTTATAGTCAAAATTATAATTTTATCCTTAGAAGTGTATTACAAGTGTCAGCCAATTCTGGCTTCTAGGGAACGCATATCTAACAAACTCCCAGTTGACCTAAATCCAATTGGCTACAAATCTAAGTCCCATCTTTTCAAGGTGGACTTTGATCTTTTGTTGGCCCAATGACTTTGTAAGTTAGTTCATCGTATTGTCTGCAGAGTCGACTCTCTTGACCTCGACGTAACCCTTCTCGAGGTAATCACGGATGAGGTGGTATCGCCACTCGATGTACTTGGATTTCTGATGAGACCTCAACTCCTTAGCAAGGACTATGGCACCATTATTGTCGCAGTACAGAGCAATGGCATCTAATGGCACCACTCTAATTTTTGTAGCAAATTTCTTATACCAGAATGCCTCCTTTGCAGGATCTGATGCAGTGAAATATTCTGCTTCCATGATAGAATCTACTATCACTGTCTGCTTGGAACTCTTCCAACTGACTGCTCCACCATTGCACACAAATAGTCTTCCAAATGTCGACTTTCGATCATCTACATCGGACATAAAATTCGAGTCTGTATACCCCTGAATCTGGAGTTCTCCATTACCAAAGACCAACAATATATATCCTTAGTCCTTCTCAAGTACTTAAGGATATATTTCAAAGAAGTCCAGTGTTCTTCATCTGGATTCGACTGATATTGGCTCGTGACACTCACAGCATGGGTTATATCAGGTGGTGTACATAACATGGTATATATGACACTCACAGCATAAGGGATCTTGCTCATGCATTCTATTTCTCAGGTGTGCTCGGGCATATCTTCTTGGAAAGATGAATGCCATGTCTGAAGGGTACCAAACCCCTCTTAGAGTTTTCCATGCTAAACCTTTTTAGTACTTCCTCTATGTACATCTTCTGTGAAAGTCCTAGCATCCTATTTGGTCTATCTCTATAGATCTTAATTCCTAGAATAAAGGATGCTTTTCTAAGGTCTTTCATTGAGAATTCTTTAGATAACCATATTTTAACTGTGGTCAACATGGGAATATCATTTTCAATAAGGAGGATGTCATCTATGTACAATACGAGGAAGACAACAACGCTTCCACTAACCTTTTTGAAGAAATATGACTCCTCGTTCTTGATGAAACCAAACAATTTGATCACATCATTAAAATGAGTATTCCAACTCCGAGATGCTTGCTTAAGTCCATATATGGACCTTTGCAGCTTGCATACCTTGTGATCATCATCACTGGATGTGAAACCTAGCAGCTGTTCCATATAGATATCTTCCTCAAGATATCCATTTAAGAATGCCATTTTCACATCCATTTGCCATATTTCATAATCGAAAGAGGCTACAATAGCAAACAATATCCAAATAAATTTTAGCGTAGCTACTAGCAAAAAGGTATCCTGATAGTCAATGCCTTCATGTTGACTACAACCTTTTGCCACTAATCTAGCTTTGAATGTCTCCACATTCCAATCTGCACCTATTTTTCTCTTGTAGATCTATTTACACCCAATAGGTACTATACCTTCTGGTGGATCTACCAAGGTCTAGACTTGGTTTGAGTGCATCGAGTCAATTTCTGACTTCATTGCCTCTAACCATTTCTCAAAGTTGATATCCAATATCGCCTCATTATAGGTTTTAGGATCATCACCATGAACCCCATTACCTACAAGGAACATTTTCTCTACTTCCTCTGAAACAGTACCTAAGTACCTCTCAGGGGGATGGAAAACTCTTTTCGATCTACGAGGTGGAGGAGGTAGTGGTTGGATTGGCTCAACCTGATTTGGTTCTATTTGGTCCTTAGCTCGTTGCTCTTGCGAGACTTTCTCATCGAGCTTGATCTGCTTTCTAATGCCGCTATCTTGAATAAACTATTTTTCAAGAAAGATGGCATATCGACTCACAATCACATTATGACCTTCTGGAATGTAGATATAATATCCTAATGACTCTTTAGGATATCCTATAAATCGAGCTCTAAAAGACCTAAAGTCTAACTTGTCCACTTGTTGTCCTTTGACATGAGCCAGACAACCCCAAATTTTGAGATGACTCAGACTTGGTTTCTTACCATGCCATATCTCATATGATGTGGTAGGAATGATTTTAAAAGGAATCCTATTTAGTAAGCATATTGCAGTTAACAAATAGTGTCCCCAAAAAAAATTAGCGAGGTCTGTGAAGCTCATCATGAATCGGACGATATCTAATAGAGTCCGATTCCTCCATTCTAAAACCCCACTAAGTTGAGGTGTTCCAAGTGGAGTCCATTGAGAGACTATTCCATTTTCCTTAAGATAGTCCAGGAATTCTCAACTAAGGTATTCACCTCCTCGATCTGATTGAAGAACCTTAATGGGTTTTTTTGTTTGCTTTTCTACTTCATGTCTGAATTCCTTGAATTTTTCAAAAGCTTCAAACTTATGTCTCATAAGATACACATACCCATACCTAGATAAATCATTGATAAAGGTTATGAAGTAGACAAAGTTGCCTCTAGCGGCACATCAAATGGGCCACACACATCAGTATGTACTAGGGCAAGAAGATCCGTGGCCCTTTCCCCATGTCCTACAAAAGGGAGCTTAGTCATTTTGCCATGAAGACAAGATTCACAAATTGGATATGACTCAGAAGTCAATGGACTCAATAGCCTGATTTTCTTCAATTTGTTAATCCTATCTTCTGCTATATGACCTAGTCTTAGGTGCCATAGATACCTATCGTTTGGACTATCCCTAGGTCATTTCATGGTATTCACATTTTGCTCAATATTAAAAATAGATACATCAATATGTAACTGATAAAGATCGTTAATAAGAAAACCACTTGCAATTTTATTTCTTTCATAAAGAATGTTACAATGGTCCTTAAGAAAACTAATTACATAGCCTTCTAATGCAAGGCAAGAAATAGAAATCAAATTCCTGCTTGCTGCAGGCACATAATAACAGTCTTTAAAACTAAGTCTAAATCCGATGGTAGTAGAAGAGGGTATGTTCCCACAGCCACGGTAGCAACTCTTGCTCTATTTTCGACACATAGGATTATCTCACCATCCCTCAGCCTCCTGCTATCCTCAAGACCCTACATGAAAGTGCATAAATAAGCACTAGAACTAGAGTCAAGCATCCAACTGGATGCAGAAGAAACCATAAGGTTAGACTCAATAATGAGCATACCGCCAGAAGGACCTACCTTATTCTTTAGGGTGGCCAGGTAAGTAGGACAGTTCCGCTCTCCATGGTCGTCATTGTTGTAATGGAAATACTTTTCTTTATCAGTGATCTTCTTCTTCAGATCTGCCTTTTTCTTCTTTCCTTCTTCCATCTTTCACTTTTTCACAGACTTTTTCTTCTTTCCAAAAGACTTTCTCTTGGAAGAAGTCCGTTCCATAGCAAGCACTGAGCTTTTAGAACCTTTCATGGAAAGCTCAGCACTCACCAACATGTTCTTAAGTTCGGCCGGAGAATTTTGAAGTTTATGCATATGATAGTTCATGATGAGCTTCCCATATGCATCAGTCAAGAATTATAAAATTATATCATTCTGTAGATCCAAGTCCAACTTTACTTCAAGCTTCTCAACTCTTCCAAATCCTTGATCATCATCAGACAATGATCTTGGATTGACTGCCCATCATGCATCTTAGCTTTGAAAAGTCATTTAGTGACTTGGTACTTGGCTGCGTGTCTCTCTGTTCACCAAACATCTTCTATAGGTGAGCCAACATTTGGTGGGTAGTCCTGATATCTTCATGTTGGCGTTGAAGTTCATCAGACATCGAGCCCAATATGTAATATCTGGCCTTATTATCTTCGTCCATCCACTTACCCAGAGACGCTCTTTGTTCAGTGGATGGATGAGTTGGTAAGGTGGGAGGGTCCTGATCTAATACATGAGTTAACTTCTTAGAACCTAAAATAATTTTGAAGTTTCAGAGCCAATCCTTATAATTGAGTCCAGTCAGTCTATGGGTGTCTAGGATACGTGCTAGTGGATTGGATGCAGACATGTTCCTATAGAAAGTCAAAGTTTCTTATTAGATATTGTAATTAAGACTTAACCAATTATGTAGAATTTTTATTTTTAAATAAATTAGCTCCCACTATTTTTTTGGAACCCTACACTTCTTCTATAGAGATGTGAAAATCTCCATGATTAATGATTTCTAGTGGATAGTATGGTCCCACCAACTAACTCATCACCTCACCTAACAGTTATTGGTGATGGGTTAGACAATGAGTGAACAACTCTTGTTCAATGATTTTCTAATTATGGTGCATCCAAACTTGGTCTCTAATTTATTAATCTCATCATGCCCAAAATATTGATCCACTTCTTAGTTAAGTTAGACCCACCATTTGTACAGATTGGATTCCTAATTGAGTCTCTAATCGTATCTAAAATGTTGACCCAATGCATCCTCCAGCCCATAGCATCCAATGCCTAATAGATATGATTGCATCTTCCTGGTGCAACTAAACCACTGTAACCAGTCAAGAACAATCAATCCTGGGAAGGGTCTGCACGTCTACAATGGTAAAGATCATAGACTTAATCTTTTCTTAGGAAGATTTGATTTAGGTCTCATTAAACTAGACTTGACATAGTCATAACCATTATGACTAATCTAGTGGTATGGGTTAACTCAGATTATTGACCACCTTAGATCAGGACTGAGCCAATAAATATGGTCAGATAAGTGAGATCGGTGGAAGGGATATGCCATTAACTCGATAAGAATGCATTTGAGTCGAGTAGCTCCCAATTAAAAACTAGTCAGTCGTATCTGCTAGACTTACCTTAGACACCAAATTGTTGAGCTAGAACCAATTAGGTTAGCCAATAATCCAGAGTCTAACCATTGAGCCTGATTAGATCTTAGCTTGATCGATCACTCACGTGACTCGATCTTGACCCAGACTTAATCCTATTAGGCTGGTCAATTTAAGCACTGTTGATCCCATCTAACCAACTCTTGATTCAATTTGATCAATCGCTTAGACCTAATTGAGCTACCCAAGCCCGAACCCAATATTATGAATATGTCTTAGATCTGAAATTCTTAATTTTAGATTTAATTAATATTTTATAATCTTAATTTTCAATTAAGTTAGGGTTCATAAATAAAATATGTAAATAAAATCCTAGGGTTTCAGGATCTAGGGTTTTGCTGATAGTAAGTTCTTGATTTCTGATTAAGGACGAATGCGCAGTACCCCTACACATCATAAGAACACCCCATCGAATGGGAGGAGAGGGCATTTAAACCCTACTTTGTTCTTATGATCGGACGGCCAAGGGGAACGCCTTAATCAGAAATATAAATCTACAAAATTAGTTAGATCTACATCATATATCTCATATATAAAATTTGATCTAACTTTATACATATTTTGCATACATCTCATGTATCATATCATGCATATTTTTTAGATCTAAATTATCTCATAATTATCTAAAAAATTAGATTTAATTTGATCACATCAAAATAAATTCTAATCTAGATAATTATGTAGAACTATTCTACAACTAGTCTAAACATGTATGCATCATATCTCATATGATCTAAAAATTAAATAATTTTATTTCCTAATTTTTATATTTTATTATAATATTTATAATCATCAAAAAATAAAAAACAAATAGATCTATAGTCAAAATTTAATCAAAATAAATAATAATTATGCAAGACTATGTATAAAACTATTCTATTTTACAACTAGTCATGCATATTGTAGAACTTAGATCTATATTATTTAATTTTAATTTTTTTGATTATAGATCTAATCACATCTCATGTGACATCTAAAATCATCCAATTATTAGATCAAAAATAAAATAAAATTAGATCTAAACAATTTAAGAGAACCTAGCTCTGTTACCAGTTGAAGGAGAAATTCTGATTTTCTTGATCAGGTTCATTCAGATCTGATCGGATGAAGAGAGATATTTTAAAAAAAAATTTTATATATCTAGATTAGATCTAAGATATTTTAGATCTAATTTTTATATATATAATAAATAAAAATAA
The DNA here is from genome assembly GCA_006176705.1 of Cocos nucifera. Classification (NCBI taxonomy): domain Eukaryota; kingdom Viridiplantae; phylum Streptophyta; class Magnoliopsida; order Arecales; family Arecaceae; genus Cocos; species Cocos nucifera. Next base: position 101,424 of record QRFJ01000682.1, read on the forward strand.
AAATAAATTAAATCTAATTTATTTTATACCTTGATTTTGGGTAATCAGATTACCTGTTGATGATCCTGCTGATTGCCTGAGGTTCTGGATCTAGCCATGCAAGCGCCTGATCTCTACTGGTATCCACTCAGGCTGAATCTAGAGAACTTCTCCTTCTTTATCACCTCTCCAAAAATTAGATCTGGATCTAATTTGGAGGATCTTCAAAACTCCTTTCGAAGATATGCTGTCATCTCTGCAGCAGTGCTGCCTTCTTCCTTTCTCGTCAGCTTTTTCTTGCCTAGATCGCACCAAACTAGATCCCAACATTCCTTGGGCATGGAGAGGAGAGAGAGGATCAGAAGATGACCTAGAGGAGGGAGAGGGGCAGCCTTAGGGCATGGCTAAGAGGGAACTCTCTGAAAGTTGGGCACAGACAGGGTTTACTTAAAGACCCTGCTGCGCCATGCAGTGCCACATCATCCCAGCCAATCGCGTTGCTTCATGCAATCAAATCTAAATCTGATTGGTAGGATGACATCACCTGATCCAATCAGATGAGAGCCCCATCAATTCATCCTTAGATGGTGCCTAAGACTGATCAAAGTCTATGGCTAGTGGTCACCTTAGTAGAATCTAAGAAGCAACCTAGAGTCCCATTCATATGGGACTCCAGGCATCCCTATCCATAGGCGCATGCCTCCTTAGGCATGCACCCCCTTCTTTCTAAATTCCAACAAAAGGACAAGCCCCTAACTTCTCTCCAATAAGTGCATGACACATGGGAAAATGTCTAAGTATCAAAGATCAACGTTTGACCAAAGTCAAAGGACAAGAATTAACAGGTGATGGAAAATGATAGGTGTTGTCTCAAATTTATCTCATAAATTAAGACAATCCTTTTCTAACCTGGACAAGTTCTAGTCTGATCAAGTAAAGGTACCTGAGTGAGCATAAACTCATTTGGGTCAGTCGAGATAACTTTTAATGATAATAAAAGGAGAACGTTAGGCTCAATCGTGTGCTAGCATGATTTTTTTGAACTTAATTGAATCTAATTCTAATCAATTGAACTGGCTTAGTCCAACTGATGATATGCAGATCCAAACCCTTGTTTATGTGATCTAGTTTGGTTCAATTCTGTATGATAATGGGATATGTTACGATCTCTATCATCGACATCATCGAAACTTCTTTCGATGGATCAGAACTCTTCTGATTCAGACAACTAGAATGATCGATCATCTAAATCATTCTAATTGCTCCAAAAATCCACCAATGACACCTAGCAGTATATGGTGGCAACCCATCAAAATTGATAATGAACCCCTTGGTGTAGCTACTTGTATGATTAAGTTCTTCTATCTTGAGCCCCAATCAGATTAAGGTTAAGGTGAACTCATCAAACCCTAATTTCTATCATATGATTTAATTATTTGATTCAGGTTCGATGTGAAAATCTTAATAGAAACTCTTTCTATTATTTTACTCTACCATGGCCATGGGCTTATGGACTTGATTCTCATGATTACCATAGAGCTGCTCATCATCTACCAAGGTAGATAGATTCCCTCTTGGTGCAATCCAATTCCTACAATGAACATACTATAGCCAACATACACCTCAGGATTTTGAATGGCTAGGAGATAGAGTTATGGTGTAGTCAAACTATAACACCCTCAAGGTAAACTACCGATGCACCTCAGGTCAAAGAACTTGACACACCACTGTAGCTTCGAGTCAGTCATCGATGAGAAGGTAGACTTTCTTATGACTGCTCGAGGTGGTCACGCTCAGTGCCCTCATTCTCTAACGAGTACCTATACCCTCGCTCTGGTGTCTCTACATCGTAGACTCAAGACTTATCAATTATAAAGAAGCGATTGTTCACCAACCTTTCAGATCAATCATCAACCTCATGATGATCATACAATCAGGAGCATTTTATGAGTTAATAATAAAAATTCTTGTCTCAAATTTTCAACTCTTGAAAATAAGAATTATCATTACCATTAACTCAACAGATATCTCACAGACACTAAATATATATTTATGATAGAAAATAATATATTTTATTATTTATAGTCAAAATTATAATATTGCCCTTAGAAGTGTATTACAAGTGTTAGCCAATTCTGGCTTCTAGGGCATACATATCTAACAATGCTCTATCAAGCTTCTCTTAGCGGCTACCTGAGCCTCTCTACATGCCTCTCACACCACACATGCCACCTTTCTACTCCATAGCATCTCAGTCCTTTAAATAGAATGAGAATCCTCTTCTCAGCAGTTCACAGGAGTCCTAACGGGGCTCGTTATTCTAATATGAGTTGAACATGTCCTTGATGGAGTCTGGAAATATTTTTTGACCTTCAAATCATGACTACAACCCTCCATGACCACTAGAACCTATGGTCTATGTGCAACTCCCGTAGACCCCTTGGATTAATCACAATTCAAGTTCAAACAAAAAATCCCATCCTATTCTATTTGCCACCGTCAAGCTAGCTCGATCAAGGGTTGAGCTAGCTTGACTGCATCTCATCTGGACTTGTTGTCTGTCTACTTGAGAGAGCTAGCTCAGTTATGGTTTGAGTTGGCTTGATCTTAGCCCGAGCTGACTCGATCCTAAATCCGATCTAGCTCGACTGGTTGCTGATACTAATTCTCCTTTGCTGTGGATCGAATTTAAGGCATCAAATTCTAACAATCTCCATCTCGATTCAACATTTGGCCTGCACCTAACTTTGAGAGATTGTGATCCATCTCGCCCCCATGCACTAGGGCATGCCTGCTGATCATGGATGGGCAATGTGGGAGTCGAGCAAGGCCGCTCGATCCGACCTCCATCATGGGCTGTGTCCACTCTAACCAAAGACCTACTCAGAGAATTCTCCTGGGGTAATAGGAACTTTACTCTGTAACATCACCTCTCGTTCTCCCGAGTCTTCCATCTCGTGCCCGAACCATCTCAACCTGGAGCTTCACCTCGCACTGGGATTCCTCTAGCTCCTAAAGCTCCACCTCATACTAGGCTTCCTACCAGATAGTAATATCTTCTTGTCTTCTTCTTCCCTTCCAATATTATCCTATCATCATGTATGATCTTCAAGATTCCATCACCAGCAATCCATCTGTAACCATTTGAATCCAGTCTGCTCAATAAGATAAGATTCTACCTGAAATCGGGTATGTATCAGATCTCCTTCAATCTCCTCACTATACCATCATGTGTCCTCCAACTGACCATCTCGATGCCTTTGATCGCATAGGTTGATCCATTTGGTAGATAAATAGTGTCATCACTGCTCTCTAGGAAGTCAATCTGCTTCTTTCTGCAACAAACATGATATGTGCATGCAGAATCTAAAATCCACTTTTGGAAAGAACTAGATACCTCATCAAATATCTCTACGACATCATCCTCTGACTCGCTATTGGCCATCGCTGTAGTAGCTCTTGTCTGATCCTTGAGTTATGGGCAATCCTTGACTCGATGCCCCAACTTGTCGCACCTATAGTATCTAATCTTACTAGGATCCCTCATCTTGGATCTAGATCATCCTCCTCATGATCCTCTCCTGCTCCATCTACTACCTTCTTCTCCTCCAGAAGCTGCCAAAGCTATACTACCACCATCTGAGCTCAAAGCTGAGTTCTTTCTCTTGAGAACTTCATTTTAGAGTATCACTGCAATGACCTCATCCATCTTGATGGTGCTCTTTTCCACTAGAAGAGCAGTCACCAAGGACTCATACAAAGGGAGGAGCAACACTAGAAAGACCAATCCTCTGATCTTCTCAACATTTTTGCCAATGTTGAGAAGGTCGGTGAGGATCTTCTGAAAGTTGGATAGATGCTTCCGCATGATCTGGCCTTCGTCCAACCATAGCTGGTAAAACTGCCTCTAAAGAAATAGTGTGTTGGTGAATGACTTTGCCATATACAACTCCTCAAGCTTCGACCATAGGGTCCATGGGGAAGTCTCATCAAGTACATAGATCACCATATCATCTGCTAGGTACAAGTGGATCATGCTCACTGTCTGCATCTAGATCTGCTTCAAATCCTTCACCTCTATGGTGGCTGGCATCTCGTCGTACAAGAGAACATTGATCAACCCATGTTGGATGAGGATACCCTTTATCTTTGCTTGCCATAAGAAGAAATTTCCCTTTTCATCGAACCTATTGATCTCCACCTTGATTGTGCTTGTCTTCTCCATATTTTTTAGTCTCTACCCATTGCTATAATCTATGCTTTGGTACTATTTAGCTCTGATACCAATTTGTTAGGATATCAGCTATTTTAATACCAATCTATTGGGATATCATCTATTCTAATACTGCTTATTAAGGATCTAGTACCAAATTATTATGGTAGGAAGAAAGAAAAAATAAAATAAGAAAATAATCAAGTATAAAGATCAGCCAAAATATTTGCCTCTAAGAGGCATGCAAAGCTCCACTATGAAAGAAAAAAAAACGTACAAGAGGAGAATACCCATTCTCAACTCACCGTATAAAAATCTTTCTCAATTAGAAGCTATCCTCAAAAAAACTCTCTCAGAATCCCAAAGAGACCCTTAGAAGCTATAAGATGCTCTGCCCTCACAGCCTCCTTGTCGGATGCTATGCACCTGTTGCTTCTCTCTCTCATAGGCTACACGTACTTAGCACTCTACCAAGCTCCTCTCGATGGTTGCCTGAGCCTCTCTATGTGACTCTCAAGCCACACACACCATCTTTTTACTCCACAACACCTCAGTCCTTTAAATAGAATGAGAATTCTCTTCTCAGTAGTTCATAGGATTCTTAATAGGGCTCGTTATCCTAATATGAGTCGAACATGTCCTTAATAGAGTCTTGGAATATTTTTTGACCTTCAGATCATGACCGCAACCCTCCATGGCCGTTGGATCCTATGGTCCACGTGCAACTCCTGTAGAGTCCTTGGATTAATCACAATTGGAGTTCAAATAGAAAACCCCATCCTGTTCTGTTTGCCTCAATTGAGCCAGCTCGATCAGGGGTCGAGCTGGCTCGACTACTTCTCGCTTGGACCCCTGTTATCTATATGTCTGAGAGAGCCTACTCGATTATGGTTTGAGTTGGAGCTGGCTCGATCTCAGCCCAAGTTAGCTTGATCCTATATCTGAGCCTGCTCGACTGCCTGCTAATACTAAATCTCCTCTACTATGATCGAATTTGAGGAATCAAATTCTAACATAAAGTTTGCTGGACTATTGAATCAAATCAGGAATCATTATCAGCCATTGGATCTCCAGTGGAATGAATGTAGACCATCGGATAATGCCATTACCATTCTTGTAGACCATGTAGACCAACCACACTGAAGACCTCCACCAATCATGTCGCACTTCACCAGATGAAATTACCTTTTTGCCCTATGAGCCGCGATGAATTTTTGATGAATTTCTTAAGGGTCCAGGTCCACCATGCGACAGCTTCTGATTGGGCGTGCCTGCTGAGTGGGCTGTCCATGCCTAATTTGTAGATCGATCGATCGATCTACCATGCACCGACGACCTAGTGGGCTTCTCTAGCTAGGCTCTACAAGCTGGTGGGCTAACTTCTCTAGCTGTGTTAGCTTGCTGGCACGCCGACTGGGCTGGGATGTGCCAACTAAGCTCGATGCAATGGCTTGGCTTGGCGCACCGGCTAAGCTGGCTGCGGTGGCTGAGACATTTTCAATTTTTTTTTATTTTTCTTTTTTTTCTTTGAAAATTAATTTTGGATTTATTTTAACTTTGATTTGCTTCAAAATTATTTCATTATGACCCATAAATCGAGCTCTTTTCATCGATGGTCTTTTTAATGCAAAAAATAAAACAAAAGTATCAATTCTTAAGAATAAAGATAAATTAATATAATAAATTAATACCTTTTCATATATTTTATGTGTTCAGTATGACTTCGAATGATACGTTGCCTTTTTTTCTTTCTTTCTCTCTTTTTCTTTATAATCAATCCTAATGGCCCATGTAACGACCTTTATTTTTACTGAAATTAAGTTTCTTTCATTTACTTGTTTGTGTTTCACTTTAGCTTGATGCTTGCCAATTTGCTTTATTTTCTTGATATTTGCTTATTTTGTATATATGTCCCCCTTATTTGTGATCAAGTGTCTTTGGATCTATTCAAAAACTTAAATTTTATATTTGTGTTCTAACTCCTGTTTAAGAGTTGGAGGCCTTTAATTCTCCATAGGATTTTCATCCACGTCAGGATGAGGTCCACCTCCTATTTCTGACATGGTCGGCTAATTCTCTTGTTAGGATGAGGTCCACCTTCTTTTTCTAATAAGATTGCTAGGATATAAAAAGATCATTGAGAGGGCCTCTCCCCAACATCTCTAGTTTAAGAATCGGAGACCTTCACCCTCATTAAAATGAAGTTAACCTCCTCTTTAAGAATTAGAGGCCTTCACCCTCGTTAAGATAAGGTTAACCTCCTGTTTAAGAATCAGAGGCTTCAATTTTATTTGAAAATAAAATTTTATTGAATAATTTTCTGCCATTATAAAGTTTTGCACCAAAGAATAGAATGTTAAAAATAAGAGAGTTTTATTGAAAATGGATTCATTGATAGTACATTCATAAGTTTTTCGAGTTCTAAGGCTATGGGAGTGTAGTTCCTCCAAGCTACTTTATGTAATAAGATCCAGGTCAAGCAATTTTCACAACTTCATAAGGATCTTCCCAGTTTGAGGCAAGCTTTTCTTAATTTTGTAGCTATGAGAAGTCCGCTCGCTAGAGTACTAGATCTTCCACTTTGAAAGTTTTGCTCCTAACTTTGGAGTTGTGGTAGTGGGCCACATTTTGTCTGTATGCTACCATTTGAATTTGGACTTTCTCCCATTTTTCTTTCAGTAGGTCGAGATTCACTCTGAGGTCTTGTGAGTTATTTTGCTCACTAAAGCTTTCCACTCAGGTTGAGGAAAGCCCGAGCTCAACTAGTATTATTGCCTCTATTCCAAAAGCTAGAGCAAAAGAAGTTTCTTCAGTCGACAACCTTTGGGTGGTCTTATAAGCCTAGAGAATATGATAGAGCTCATCTATCCATGTTTCTTTTGCTCTTTTGAGCCTTGCTTTGATTCATTACGGTAGAGTCCTACTTGTTGCCTCGACTTTACCATGTGAGCTTAGGTATGGTGCTCTCAACCCTTGGAACCAGGTGGAAAGAGAGCAAGAAGCGAATGAAATCAACCATCGAAAAGCTTCAGCAAACACTTTAGAAGAGTTGGCTTGGATCTTGAGCAAAAGAAGAGCTAGCTTGGAGCTCGAGCTATAGAAGAGTCCGCCTGAGCTAAAGATGAGCTAGCCCAAATTTTGAGAGAGCTGGCTCGAGTAGAAGTCCAGAAAGCATATTTGGCTAATACGCTAGAAGAGCTAACTCGATTCATGCTAGAGCTAGCCTGAGTAGAAGCCAAGCTGGCTTAAATCTTGAGAGAGCTAGATCGAGCAGTAGAATAGAGAGTGGTGATTTGGGCTCTCATAGGAGACATCACCATCGAGCCGATCCGATTACTATCGAGTCGGCTCAAGTAGTGAACAGAATAGAACGCAGTTTCTATTTAATCGGATCGGCTCAAGTAGTGAACAGAATAGAACGCAGTTTCTATTTTGGCCTGAGATTGGATTTAATCCTAGGAATTTAGGGCCTTAGTTTATAAGATCCTAAGGAGGCTAACCTATGGATTGGACTGGGATTTGTTCAATGGGTATATGCATGGGAGACATGGGTGTATATGGGCTTGGAGAGTGCATCACATTAGGTTAGCAAGGGGTGTTTTTTAGGTTGGGTCTTATTTGACCAAGTATAAATACTTTGTACTAAGTTTTGTAAACTAAGCACGAAATCAATACAAGCCTTTTCTCCCTAAAATCTCTCTTCCTCTCTCATTCTCTTCCTTTTCTCCAAGCCCTAGGATTTGCGAGGGTTTCAATAGAAAGGCCATTCCTTTTCTTATATCCTTGTTGCTATTTCTTCAATCATTGAGTAGCAAGAATTATTCCCAATAGATTGGTATCAGAGCAACCATCTGGAATAATATTGGTATTAGAGTTCTGGTGTTAGATCTGGTAGAGAAAAGGTCAAAGCTTCACCTAGTGTTGTGGTGAGGAGTTGAATAGATTTCTTTGAACACCATTTATTCTCTTTTATGTTTGGTTATTGAAATCTAGTTGGGATGGCATCGAGTACCATTAAGGCAAACTTTGGAAATTTCGATGGCAAGGATAACTTCAGCATTTGGCAGCAAAATATGAAGGATCTACTGGTGTAGAATAGGATCTATAAGGTCTTGACTCATGAAAGATCGAAAAAGATTTTTGTTGAAGAATGGGAGGAACTTGAAAAGATAGCCTTCAGTATGATTCGTATGTGCCTCACTGATGAGGTTTTGCTGGAGATTAATATGGAAACCACACCAAAGAAACTTTGGAAAAAATTAGAGAACATGTATATGGGCAAGAACATGATAAACAAGCTATGGTAGAAGAAGCAGCTGTATAGTTTGCAGATGTTCGAAGGAGGAGACCAAGTTTTTTGCATCCAGAAGTTCAATCAAGTTTGCTTGGATGTTATGAGCCTTGATATGAAGATTGATGAGGAGGATAGAGTTCTCCTATTATTGTGTTCGCTACCAACAGCATATGGTAGTCTCATTACTACTCTGGAGTATGGAAAGGAGATATTAATCTTCGAGAAAGTGGTTTGAGTTCTCAGATCCAATAATCAATAAGAGAGGCTAGTTAGAGGAAACCCTAATTTAGAGGTGCTTTCTGTGAATGAGAGGCAAGGAAGGCCTAAGAAAAGGACTCGAGATAAATCTAAAGATAGATCAAAGTCTCGAGGAAATCAGAAGGCTTAGAAATGCTACAAGTATCATCAACCTGGTCATATTAAAAGAAATTATCCACTTTTGAAGAATAAAAAGAAAAAGGGTGCTTCTAAGGATGGATCGATCAGTAGGAGTAGTGCTCTGTTATCTGAAGATAGTGCAAAAGATATACTGATAGTATCAGATGAAGTAACAGAGTTAGACAACCACTGAACACTGGATTCAGCGTGTTCCCACCATTACACTGCACATCGGGAGTGGTTCTCATCTTATGAAAGATCTGATGGAGGGAGTGTAAGTCTTAGAGATGATCACCAATGTAAAGTTGCTGGTGTTGATACAGTAAGAGTAAGGATGTATGATGGAGTCATATGGACACTCACTAATGTGAAGCATGGGCCATAACTATAGAAGAACCTCATATCCTGGGGTTACTTGGAAGGATAGGGGTATGCTTTCTGTTGTCAGCCAGGCAGTGAGTGTTTAAGTATTTTCAAGGGTGCATTGGTGGTGATGAAAGGAAGAAGACTGAGCAACAACCTATACATAATGGAGGGCTTAGTGGTTATAGATAGTGCGAAGTTATCTATAGCAGCACCAGAGGAGTAGCTAGCCTACAAGCTGTGGCACTATCGTATGGGTCACTTGAGTGACAAGAGGCTCACAGAGTTGAGTAGGAGAGATCTGATTCCAGTAGTCAGAAAGGAAAAAGATGATCTATGTGAGCCCTGTATCTATGGTAAATAGTATAGAATTACATTTGCCAATAGTACCAAGCAGAGTAAAGCTATTTTGGAGCTTGTTCACTCAGATGTATGGGGACCGACATCTACTACATCTCGAGATGGAGCGAGATATTTTATCACGTTTATAGATGATTTCTTTAGAAAGGTATGGATCTATTTGATGAGAAAAAAATTAGATATTTTTGTCCAATTTAAAATATGGAGAGCTGAGGTTGAGAAAGAGACAAGGCAGCTAGTAAAGTGTTTGAGATCTAATAATAGAGGGGAATATGCCAGCCTAGCTTTCAAGAGATACTATGAGAAAAATGGAATAAAATATCATTACACAATGAAGATGACCTCTTAGCAGAATGGTGTCATGAAGAGGATGAATCGAACACTGATAGAGAAGACCAGAAGCTTGAGGCTGCAGGCATCACTGCCTAAATTATTTTAGAGTGATGATCTTATTTATGCATGTTTTCTTATTAATGGATCTCCCCATAGAAAATTGCATGGAGGACTTTCAGAGACTATCTGAAGTGGGAAGAAGGTAGAGCTTGGCCACCTAAAGGTATTCGGCTATCCTACATATGCTTTAATAGAAGAAGCTGACAGAAGCAAGTTGGACCCAAAGTCACAGAAGATGATATTCATCAGATTTTTATAAGGTGTGAAGGATTTCTTGCTATGGGATTCACATTCTCAGAGATGTGTCATTAGTTAGAATGTGATATTTGATGAAAAGAGCATCATCTTGAAGTTGGAAAGTATAGATGGAGTTATGAAGATAACACAGGACAACATGGGAAAGCTCTTGCATACAGGTGATTTGCCCTCAACATCAACCTCGGGTTGTGTTCAGTTTGAGGTGGAGTTAGGCAGGCATGGTGATACGCTTATGGAGGACCAACATGGAAAGTGATCTATCCTAAAAGAAGTACAGAGGCAGCCATAGGCAACAAACTTGTAGGATACTACAAGAGGAGTGGCACTACACAATCTTAAGTGCACTAATCGTAAATCGATGTGATATGGCATTGATGAGATAATTTCCTATTCTCTCATCACTACTAATGAAGATCTAGAGAGTTTTGAGGTGGCCATGGAGAGTTTGGATCAGGAGTCATGGATGCAGTCTACGATGGAGGAGATGGAGTCTCTTAAGAAAAACTAAACATGGCAACTGGTGGATCTACTAGATGATTCTCGATCCATTAGCTCCAAATGGGTTATTGAGAAATGTGTCCTAAAGCTAATCATCTAAGTCGTAGATGATTGGACTTAGTATATGAATTATCTAATGATAATAGTTATTTGGCTAGTTCATCATAGAAGTTCTATCTTCTTTAAATGAACTCCTAAATTATGATGAAGTTCATAGAACCACAATCAATTGATAAAGAAAGATTTATCGAATGGTTCTTAAATTGTTCACGATCAGATGATAAGTTATTAATAAGGTCAATAACTTATCGAGTGTAGGTCGCTGTATGCCATATGCATTAGTTGTCCTCATAATCAAGTGGTGTGGAGACACTAGTATGGCATCCAGGTGAGATGTAGGACTATATCTGTACTGAACGTGATCAATGTAGCACTCTACTATCAAGAGTAGCTAGTTAAGACCAATGGATATAAGTGTCCCTCCGACATAAGATCACCATGGTGACTTGCAAGCAACTTACTTTACTTTGGTACCGGACTGCCTATATTTCTAATATAGGTTCGAAAGATTTTTAGGTACAATCAAGTACTTGTGAAGTCAATGTGCGAGTCAAGATGGGATTGACCACTCCTGATTAGCTTCAGAAAAATAATATCTCAATGTATTTTAATTTAGCAAAACCTAGGCTTGGGTAATTCCTCGTGAGGAGTCACAAAATTTGCAAAATTTTGAGACATAATAGAGATGATTTGTATGAGTGTTGACAGCATACTCAAAGTCATCTTGAGTATTATTGGTCAAAGGAATGAATTATATGGTAACCATGGGCCAGAGTTTAAAGAATGTTGCTTTGCATACATTTGACCTATCCGAGCATCGAAAACCATTGCTAGATGGTAACTTTGATTAGTATAAGAATTGGTTTTTATTCAATCAGCTTAGGTTTGAAGCTATAGGATCACATACATCAGAGGTTGTAACGTAACCAGATGGTTAATCAATGATTGAGAATCGTTCTAAGGTCAAACATTCAATGCGATTGATGTTTGATCTAATGCAAGTGTTGCAGGAGGATCAATTAACAATTGGATTGCTAATTGGTTCAATCTGATTGAGCAATCAGACTAAGATCAAGTCTAATTGAATTAAATTCAATTAGAATTAATTTGAATTTAATTGGATTAAGTCTAATTAGTTTATTGGATAAGCCAATTGCAAGGAAGAACAAGTTCTTATTAGACTTGGACTTGAGTGCACCTAAATCCAAATTGACTTAGGTTTTAAATCAGATTTAAATATGGTTTAAACTTGATTTAATTGGGCTCCTAGTTGGACTAGGATCACCCTTAATTGGGTTTCATTTAATCTAGTTTAAATGGGATTTAAATTGGGTTCAAACTTATTTTGACCTAGTCAAATAGGAGGAGTCTCAGTTGGACTGGGACTCTCTCACTTTCCTTACGCCTAAGAAAAGCCAACATCCCACATTAATTCATGATGTTTACATGATGTTTTCCATGCTTAAGAGAAGGTCTCACACCCTAATATCTGGTGATTTTGGAACAAATTTGAATTGGTCAAATTTGTTAAGTAGTTGAGCTTGGATTCTATATGATAGAGTCCTTAAAAACTACAACTCTTTCTCTCCCTCTTTTGTTATTTTTCCCATGCCCCTATTTCTTTATTCACCCATTTTTGTTTACCTATTTTATTCATGGAAACCAAGGAGGCATGCCCATAATTTTTGGAGGCATCCAACTACCTATTTTATTCATGGAAACCAAGGAGGCATGCCCAAAATTTTTGGAGGCATCCAAGAGTTGGATGCCCCCTAAACTTTCTCCATTTGACTTATTCCTTGTTAGGAATTTAACCTAAGGAAGGAGTCTCATATGGGCACCTATATTTTAGGAGGTGTGGGCACCTGTTATCCAAGTGATTCCATGCCCCCTCTATGGCATTTTGCATGAATGGTTCACGTAAATAATTATGGAGACGTCCAAGGGTTGGACGCCTCCATAGAATCAATCATTGACTAGGTCTTTTGACCTAGTCTTATTTGGTTAAGGGGGTGCCACCTATTTGATAGGTGGTGGGCATTAAAAATTCAGTGAAATACATGAAATTTCTAGAGAGAGATAAGGAGTGGCTGTGGGTGGTTGTGACGCCAAGATCCTTGGAAGAAAATGGTTTCTTTAGGACATGAAGTGTTCATGTCCTATTGAGAAGAAAACAAGAGAGAAGATTTTCTTCTCAAAGTTTTTCTTTGTAAACCATTTTTCTCTAATATTGAGTGAATTATTCCTTAGAAAATTAGAGAGAAGAGGGGTGATAAAGTGGTGAGGAGAAGGTCTCCTCATGTTGGGGTGCAAGTTCTTCTTTAGGACAAAGCTAGGGTTTGTCCTGGTGAAAGAAGAATTACAGAGAAGAAGGTTCTTCTCTATTTTTAATGTTTTTCTTCTGATCTTATTTTTAAGAAAAATAAGAGAGAAGAATCTCTTCTTCCTCCTTATTCTTCATCTCTTGGAGTGTCCAAGAGATCCAAAGAATTTTTTTTAGACTAACCATCTGGAGGGATCCGCGAGAAGCTAGCACTTTGAGTGGATCTTCGTTCGACGAACCTTCGATTTTATTGTAGTCTCATGTGGATCACCTATAGAGGTTGAACACATGTGTGGCTCTAAATACAATAATGAAAATCAACCATGGAGTTATCGACCCGTGCTAAGGTAAGAGATTTGATCTCCTCTTACCAAGATGCGATCTAAGGTTTAGATCTAGAATCGCTCTAGATCTAGGGTATTGATTTGATCAATACCAAAGCTTTTTTTTTAGATTTAAGAATGCATTATGTCATGTTATAGATCCTAGTTGTAGGATTTAGTAATTTGATTACATGCATTTATAGATTAAATGGTTTAATTTATAATTTTTGCTGCATTATATTTCAAAAAGGTTTTGAAATTCATGCATGAAATCCTGCATATTTTCCAACAATGATATCAGAGCATCTAGATTCGTTTATAACATGATCATATTTGTATTAAATTAAATCTAAAAAATAAAATTCTATAGATCGTACATACTAATATAAGGTTGTACTGCTGTAAGATTTATTCCTTATAGTGGAGAGGTTGTCCTAGTATGTACTGATCTATTTTTGAATCATAAATTAGTTAGATATAATCTAAATAATTTTATAATTTATTTTTTAATTTTAAATATAAAATTAAATAGATGTTTGATTTATTTTAGATTTTTTAGATTAGATTTAAATAATATCGAATCACACATACTGCTATAAGGTTGTCCTACTGTAAGGTTTACCCCTTACAGTGGAGTGATTGTCCTAGTATATGCTAACCTAAATAATCTATTTCATAAATATATTAGATAAGATCTAAAATAATTTATAATTTATTTTTAAATTTTAAATCTAATTTTAAATAATTTATGATCTGATCCATATGATGTGTTTTATGTTTAGATCTAGATCTTATTGTTGCATATAAGATATGTATCTTTTATTTTGAATCTAGAATGTATATGATATATTTATTTTATAGAATTTAAATTGAGAACTTACTTTATGCAAAATCCTAGATTTGAAATCATAGGATATTATCAAAATATTAAAATAAATCAGATCTAAAATCATATATTGAATATAATTCGATGTAAACTATTTAAAATTTGAAAATGTTTCAAATGATCAAATCAAAAATTAGTTTTGACATTCCATAAATCTAAACCCATAAGCTTTGAACTTAATTGAGAATTAAGTGATTATTTAGAATCTAGGTTTGTGATTTGAAGATCCTAAGATAATTTTATAAAATATGGGTTAAAGGGTAATGGGTTAGCTTTGATCAGGTCCTTAACTGGGTTAGACCTAAGGTTAGATTAAATATGGACTAAGTTAAGAAATTAATAAAACCTAATTAATAGTTAATTAAGATTAGATCATTTCTATAGATCACTTTAATAGTTATAGTTGATCAAAGTCCATACATCTAATAAATGGATACTGATCATGGCTCAATGGTCAAGCCCGAGTCTTTAGGCAGATCAAATCAAAACTGATAAATCAATTGGTGTCTAAGATAAGTCTGGCATCCCAGACTGGTGGTTTTTAATGGGCAGCTCGCTTACCTGGCCATTTCTGATGGTGTCTAAGGCAAGCTTTTGCAGACCCTTCCATGGATCTCACTTACCTGGCCAATGTGGTTAATGTTAGATGTGTGTCCTAGAAGCCAGATTGGCTAAACACTTGTAATATACTTCTAAGGATAATTTTATAATTTTAATTATAAATTAATAAAAAAATTATTTTTCTATCATAGTGTGTATTTAAAGTGTCCATGATACATTCTTTGAGTTAATGGTAATGATAATTTATATTTTCAAGAGTTGAAAATTTATGATCTAAATTTTCATAATTAACTTATAAACTGCTCCCAACCATAGGATCATCACTAGGATGGTGATCGATCAGGAAGGTTGGTGTATGATCACTTTCTTAGGATAGATGTGTCTTAAGTCTATGATGTGGAGACATTGGAGAGAGAGTATAGGTACTCATTATAGAACGAGAGCACTGAGTGTGACAACCTTGAGTGGTCATAAGGAAGTCTACTTTCTTATCGATGACTAGCTCGATACTGCAGTGGTGTGTCTGATTCTTTAAACTGAGGTGCATCGATAGTTTACCTTGAGAGTGTTATAGTTTGACCATACAATAACTCGATCTCCTAGCCATTTAAAACCCTAAGGTGTATGTTGGCTATAGCATGTTCATTATATGAATTGGATTGCACCAATAGGAGATCTATCTACCTCGGTGGATGCGGAGTAACACTGATAATCATGAGATTGAGTCCTTAAGCCTATGGCCATGGTAGAGTTAAGATGATAGAAAGAGTTTCTATTAAGATTTTATATTGAACTCGAATCAAATGATTAATTCATATGATAGATGTTGGGTTTGACGAGTTCACCTTAACCCTAATCCTATCAGGGCTCAAGATAGAAGAACCCAATTACACAGGTAGCTGCATCGAGAGGTTTACTTTCAGTTTTGATGGATTGCCACCATATACTGCTAGGTGTCACTGATAGATTTTGGAAGCAATTAGAATGATTTTGATGATCGATCATTCTAATTGTATGAATTAAAAGAATTTTGATCCATCGAAAGGTGTTTCGATGATGTCGATGATAGAGATCGCAACATCTCTCCTTACCATATAAAACTAAACCTAACTGGATTACACAAACAAGGGTTTGGGTTTGGATGTCATCAATTGAGCTAACCTAGTTTGATTGATTTGGATTAGATCCAACCATGATCAAGGTAATCGTGCTAGCATACGATTGAGCTTGGCTTTCTCCTTCTATAATCTTTCTGATTCATCGCAATTGAGTCAAATTTGATTTGACTCATTTCTATATCATGAATGGATTTATTTTTTTCTAACTGGAATAAGTTCAGGTTAGATAAATTATAGAAATTAAATCCATTCCTAGTGCAATTGGACATGGGTCAAAAGTTGATCCAATTGAGAGAATTGAGGGTCACCTGATCAGATACTTTTAAAAAATTCTTTAGAAATTATTTTGCTCTAATTTTTAGATATGTGATAGGGCTTGAGTCATGCTATGGGTTTGCCAAATTTTGTTTTTTTTGGTGGTAGTTTGACGAGTGTTGATAGAGTTTGATTTGGATCAAACTCTTGAGGGAAGAGTCCTAGGCGCAATGGACTCTTCCTTATCTACTCATGTCACCACCTTCTAAATTAATTTTTGATGACAAAACTAGATGAGATCTAGGGTTTCATGTCGAGAATAAGTTTTGATATCCCTTGAAATCAAATAAGAGGTTATTTGGTTTAAGAGGAACTCTAGATGGCATTGGGTTTGAGAAACCTTTCTCATGCCATTATGAAGCATCGCACAATTTTTTTTTGCATGCCCAAGTGCTATCACCCATACCATATCCCACACTCCCTATATCCTCTCTCTCCCTCTCTTCTACATGCTTAAAATGTTAGGCACAAATCTGAGAAGAAGGTCCAAGATTTTTGGCATAAGATTCAGGATTTATGTGATGGTGTTCGTGAGATGGATGGATTGCCTTCAAAAATAGTTTTGAAGAAACTATATATCAAATTTAGATTTGATCTTTGGAGGAGAGATTCATGAGAAGAAGACATTCAGATCCTACCTGAGTAGATACTGGTAGAGGCCAAGCGCATGCATGGCTCCTTTCATAACCTCAGGAACAAACAGGATCATCACAAGATAATCAGATTATCCAATAAGGTACTTAAAATTAAATCTAATTTAATTTTATTTTTAATTTTTAATATCAGATTACCATGATCAAATCTAAGAACTCTTAGATCTAATTAGATCATAGAGACTTTTATAGAAAAATCTATCTCAGATCTGATCAGATCAGGACGATCCTATGGTAGAAAATCAAAATTTTCCTTCAGTTAATCAAGTCTTGATTAGGTTGCACATTGACTCGTGCTAACTCATGTCATAGAAAATTAGTGAGACTGATTTTATTCAGTGAGACTAATCTAGGTGCCTATGGACCAATGTTGATCCTAGTCCTTGCCAACGACTTGAGAAGTCAGTGGGAGGACTTGATTTGATAAAGTCAATGGGAGCAAATTAGTCCATCTCCTTTCTATCCTTAAATCATAAAGAATAATTTAAATCCTCTAAAATTATTAGGTTCTTAAAATGATAAAGTTATAAAGATAACTAAGTCATAGCCTTTCTTTAAGTTGGATGATAATGAATCCATTAACTCAATAATCATTGGAGGCCCAAAGGTCTGTGTTAGATGTGTGCCTTAGAAACCAGATTGGCTAAACATTTGTAATACACTTCTAAGGATAATTTTATAATTTTAACTATAAATTAATAAAAAAATTATTTTTTATCATAGTTTGTATTTAAAGTGTCTGTGATAAATCCTTTAAGTTAATGGTAATGATAATTCATATTTTCAAGAGTTGAAAATTTGGGAAATGAATTTTCATAATTAACTCATAAACAGCTTTCGACTGTAGGATCATCATGAGGATGGTGATTGATCCAGAAGGTTGGTGTACGATCACTTTTCTAGGATAGATGTGTCTTGAGTCTACGGTGTGGAGACATCGGAGCGAGAGTATAGATACTCGTTAGAGAACGAGAGCACTGAGCGTGACCACCTCGAGCAGTCATAAGAAAGTCTACCTTCTCATCGATGATTGGCTCGATGCTATAGTGGTGTATCTGGTTCTTTGATTAGAAGTGCATCGGTAGTTCACCTTGAGGGTGTTATAGTTTGACTACACCATGACTCGATCTCCTAGTCATTCAAAATTCTGAGATGTATGTTGGCTATAACATGTTTATTGTCGGAATTGGATTACACTAATAGGGAATCTATATATGTGAGGAGCAGCCCTATGATAATCATGAGATTGAGTCCTTAAGCCCATGGCCATGGTAGAGTGAAGATGATAGAAAGAGTTTCTATTAGAGTTTCACGTTGGACTCAAATCGAATGATTAATTCATATGACAGATGTTGGGATTGATGAGTTCACCTTAACCCTAATCCAATCGAGACTCAAGATAGAAGAACCCAATCACATAGGTAACTGCATTGAGAGATTCATTTTTAGTTCTGATGGATTGCCACCATATACTACTAGGTGTCATTGGTGGATTTTGGGAGCAATTAGAATGATTTTGTTGATCAATCATTCTAATTGTATGAATAAGAAAAGTTCCGGTCCATCGAAAGGTGTTTCAATGATGTCGATGATGGAGATTGCGACATGTCTCATTATCATATAGAATTGAACCTAACTAGATCACACAAGCAAGGGTTTAGATCTTGATGTCATCAATTGAGCTAACCTAATTTGATTGATTTGGATTAGATCCAATCAGGTTCAAGGTAATCGTGCTAACACACGATTGAGCCTAAATTTCTCCTTCTATAATCTTTCTGATTCATCGGAACAGAGTCAAATTTGATTTGACTCATTCTTATATTTTGAATGGATTTATTTTTATCTGACTGGAGTAAGTCTAGATTAAATTAATTGTAGAAATTAAATTCATTCATAGTCAATTTGGACTAGGATCAAAAGTTGACCTAATTGAGAGAATTGAGGGTCACCTGATCAGAGGCTTCTAGAAAATTCTATGGAAATCTTTTTAATCTAATTTTTAGATATATGATAGGGTATGTGTCATATATTGGTTGTATGAAATTTTATGATTTTTGGAGATATCTAGGCTAAGTTTTGATAGAGTTTGATTTGGATCAAACTCTTGAGGGAAGAGTCCTAGGTGTAGTGGACTCTTCCTTATCTACTTATACCACCACCTTCTAGATTGATTTTTGGCATCAAAATTAGATGAGATCTAGGGATTTTCATGAAGATTAGGTCTAAAAGTCCCAATGATCAAAAAAATGAGGATTTTGGTCAAAGAAGGACTCTAACTTGGAGCTATGCTTTTGTATAAAAACCCTCATGCCAAGGCTCTTCATGAAAGAAATAATTTTTCATACCCAAAGGATATCAACCCTTCTATCTTCTATGCCCTCTCTAATCCTCTCTCTGCCCTTCTTCTAAGTGCCAAAGGTTAGAAATAAGTTTGAGAAGAAGATCCAATCAAATTTATGAAGAGTTCAACATCTATGTGACGGTGTTTGTGAGATTGACATGCTGCTTTCAATAATTCTTTTGAAGGACTTTTAGATCAGATTTAGATCTGATATTTAGAGAAAAGATTCATGTGAAGAAGATGTCTAGATTCTGTCCAAGTTGATGCTGATAGAGGCTAGGCACATGTGTGGCTCCTTCCAGAATCTCAGGATAGATCAGGATCATCACAGGGTAATCTAATTAACCAAAATACAAGGTATGAAATTAATTAGATTTAATTTTATTTTTAATCTTAATATTAGATATTAAAGAATTAGATCTAAGATATCTCAGATTTGATTATTATCTTAGAAAAAAAAATTTTAAAATATTTCTTTAGATCTAATCAGATCTAAATGATCCTATGCCGAAAAATAGGATTTTCCTTCAACTGGCATCAGAGCTGCATTGATAGTTCATCAGATCTATTTTAGATCTGATTTAATTTTTATTTATGATCTGATATTAAATAATTTTAGATATCACATTAGATATGATTAGATCTAAAATTAAAAAATTAAAAATTAAATCATTTAGATCTAAAATGTATGAAATGCATGACTAGACTAGGTAAAGAATAGTTCTATGTGTAGTCTAGTTTGATAATATATTTAATTTAATTTAATATAATTTTAGATATAATTTATTTTTACTTTTTTGATGTTATAATTATTATAATCATATCTAAAAGAAAAAAAATAAAAGTTTTTATTTTTATTTTATTCATATGAGATAAGAAAGTTGCATGCTTAGACTAGTTATAGAATAGTTCTATAAAATATCTAGAATAGTTTTGTTTGATATGATCAATTTTAAATTTTATTTTTTAGATTTAATATGTGATATTTCATATCTAAAAGTATGCGTATTAATGATACATGAGATGTATACAAGACATGTATTAGTTAGATTTTTTTATATATTATATATGATCTAACTAGTTTTGTAGTAGAAAATTATATTTCTAATTAAAATGTTCCTCTTGGCCATCCGATCATAAGAATAAAGTAGGGTTTAAAGGCCCTCTTCTTCCATTCGATGGGATATTCTTATGATGTGTAGGGGTGCTGCGCATTTGTTCTTAATCAAAAATCAAAACTTATTTTTCTGCAAAATCTTAGATCTTGAAACCCTAGAATTTTTATTACATTTTTTATTCATGAACTCAAAACTTAATTAAAAATTAAGATTATTAAATTAATTAGATCTAAAAATTATGAGTTTTCAAATCTAAGACATATTCATAAAATTGGATTCGGGCTTGGGTAGCTCAATTAGGTCTAGCGGTTGATCAAACCAAATCAATAGTTAGTTAGGTGGAATCAAAGAAAGCTTAGATTTGACCAACCTAATAGGATTAAGTCTAGGTCAAAATCAAATCAAATTGAGATGTGACTTGATGAAGTCAAGACCTAATTTGGCTCCACGGTTCGAGCTTGGATTGTAGGCTAACCTAATCAATTTTGATTCGATAATTTGGTATCTAAGGTAAGTCTGGCAGATACGATTGATTAGTTTTTAATTGGAAGCTACTCGACCTGAATGCGTTCTTGTCATGTTGATGGCATATACCTTCCACCGGTCCCACTTACCTAGTTATTTATGTCAATCGAATTCTGATTCAAGGTGGCCTTCATTTTCAATTTGAGGAATTACCCTAATTTCTTAGTAGGTACTAGAATCCATATAGACTGTATGTGAGCCCAACTTTGGTTGGCCCACCCATGTCCATCTAAAGATAGGTTCATAACCAATTATTTTTTTAATTAATTTTTAGTAATTAAATTTTACCCTAGGCCCTAATCAGTTGGCTTTGGCCTTCTCAGAAAAGGATCTAGTTAGGTCCAACCATTAACATGACCATACTTGACGCATCCAACGAACGAATGATCAGGCCCAACTTTGGTTGGCCCACTTGACCACCATTTAGAAAGATGTATCTAAGAGATCATATAATGAATGATAATTCCATCAATCGATGAGTACCAGGCCTTTGGGCCTCCAATGATTATCGAACTAATGGACTCATTATCATCCACTTTAATGGGAGGCTATGATCCAATTATCATATAACTATTTCATTTTAGAGATATAATAATTTTAGAGGATTTAATTTATAGAAGCAAGCAGGTCAGATTAACTAGCTTGTCATGATCCTCCCACTAACTGAAGGAAAATTCTGAATTTTTTGGGTCAGGTTCGTTCAAATCTGATTGAATCGAGAGGCATATTTTAAAAAATTTCTCTTAGATCCAAATCAGATATGACATTTTTCAAATCTAATTTTATGATCTAATAAATAAAAAAATTAAATTAGATTAAATCTAAATTAATGTTATACCTTGATGCTGGGTAATCCGATTACCCATTGATGATCCTGCTGATTGCCCGAGATTCTGGATCTAGCCATGCAAATGCCTAGCCTCTATCAGTATCCACTCGAGCTAGATCTGAAGATCTTCTCCTTCTTTATCATATCTCCAAAAATTAGATCTGGATCTGATTTGGAGGATCTTCAAAACTCCTTTCAAAGATTTGTTGTCGTCTTTGCAGTAGTATTGCCTTCTTTCTTTCTCGTCAGTCTTTTCTTGCCTGAATCGCACTAAACTAAAGCCCAACTTCCTTGGGCAAGGAAAGGAGAGAGAAAATTAGAAGGTGGCATGTAGGAGGGAGAGGGGCAGCCTTGGGGCATGGCTAGAAGAAAGCTTTATTAAAGTGTGGCACAGACATGGTTTATTTATAGACCCGGCTACACCATGCAGTGCCACATCATCCCGATCAATCATGCTACTTTGTGCAATCAGATCTAAATCTGATTGGTGGGATGATATCATCTGATCCAATTAGATGAGAGCCCCATAGATTCATCCTTAGATGGTGCCTAAGACTGGTCAAAGTCTATAGGTAAGGGTCACCTAAGTTGAATCCAAGAAGCAACCTGGAGTCCCATCCGTATGGGACTCCAGGCATCCCTATCCTTGGGAGCACACCATCCTAGGCATGTGCCCCATCCTTTCCAAATTCTAGTGAGGGGACAAGCCTCCATCTGCTCTCCAATAAGTGCATGACACATGGACAGATGTCTAAGGATCAAGGGTCAACGTTTGACCAAAGTCAAAGAACAAGAATTAGCAGGCGATGGAAAATGGTAGGTGTTATCTCAAATTTATCTCATAAATTAGGACAACCCTTTTCTAACCTAGACAAGCTCTAGTCAGACCAGGTAAAGGTACCTGAGTAAGCACAAACATATTTGGCTCAGTCAATATAACTTATAATGATAATAGTAGTAGAACATTAGGTTCAATCATGTGCTAGCACGATTTTCTTGAACCTAATTGAATCTAATTCAAATCAATTGAACTGGGTTAGTCTAATTGATGACATCTAGATCCAAGCTCTTATTTGTGTGATCCAGTTAGGTTCAATTCTATGTGGTAATGGGATATGTCATGATCTCCATCATCGATATCATCGAAACTTCTTTCAATGGATCAGAATTCTTCTGATTCAGACAACTAGAATGATCAATCATCTAAATTATTCTAATTGCTTCCAAAATCCACTAGTGACACCTAGCAATATATGGTGGAAACCCATCAAAACTGAAAACAAATCTCTTGATGTAGCTACTTGTGTGATTAAGTTCTTCTATCTTGAGCCCCAATCAGATTAGGGTTAAGGTGAACTCATCAAACCCTAATTTCTATCATATGATTTAATCATTCGATTCAAGTCTAATGTGAAAATCTTAATAGAAACTCTTTCTATTATTTCACTCTCTGCCATGGCCATGGGCTTATGAACTTGATTCTCATGATCATCATAGGGCTGCTCCTCTTCTATTGAGGTAGATAGATTCCATCTTGGTGCAATCCAATTCCTACAATGAACATGCTATAGCCAACATACACCTCAGGGTTCCGAATGGCTAGGAGATCGAGTTATGGTGTAGTCAAACTATAACACCCTCAAGGTGAACTGTCAATGCACTTCAGGTCAAAGAACCAAACATACCACTGCAGCTTCGAGTCAGTCATCGATGAGAAGGTAGACTTTCTTATGACTACTCGAGGTGGTCATGCTCAGTGCCCTCGTTCTCTAACGAGTACCTATACTCTCACTCCGATGTCTCTACACTATAGACTCAAGACTCATCTACTATAAAGAAGCGATTGTACACCAACCTTTTGGATCAATCACCATCCTCATGATGATCCTACGGTCAGGAGCATTTTATGAGTTAATAATGAAAATTTTTGTCTTAAATTTTCAACTCTTGAAAATAAGAATTATCATTACCATTAACTCAAGGGATGTATCACAGATACTAAATACACATATGTAATAGAAAATAATTTATTTTATTATTTATAGTCAAAATTATAATTTTGCTCCTAGAAGTGTATTACAAGTGTCAGCCAATTCTAGCTTCTAAGGCACATATATCTAACAAACTTTCACTTGACCTAAAGCCAATTGGCTACAAATCAAAGTCCCATGTTCTCAAGGTGGGCTTCGATCTTCTACTAACCCAACGGCTTTGTAAATAGGTCCGCTACATTATCTGCTGAGTCAACTCTCTTGACCTCGATGTAACCCTTCTTGAGGTAATCACAGATGAGATGGTATCGCTGCTCGATGTGCTTGATTTTCTGATGAGACCTCGACTCCTTAGCAAGGGCTATGGTGCCATTATTGTCATAGTATAAAGGAATGGCATCTGATGTCATCACTTCGATCTCTGCGGCAAACTTTTTATATCAGAATGCCTCCTTTGCAGCTTCTGATGCAGCGATATATTCTACTTTTATGGTGGAATCTGCTATCACTGCCTGTTTGGAACTCTTCCAACTAACAGCTCCATCATTGCACAAAAACAGACATCCAGATGTTGACTTTCGATCATCTACATCGAACATAAAATCCGAGTCTGTATACCCCTGGACTTGGAGTTCTCCATTACCAAAGATCAACAACATATCCTTAGTTCTTCTCAAGTACCTAAGGATACATTTCACAAAAGTCCAGCATTCTTCATCTGGATTCGATTGATATCTACTCGTGACACTCACAGCATGGGCTATATCAAGTCGTGTATATAACATGGCATACATGAGGCTCCATATTGCTGAAGCATAAGGGATCTTGCTCATGCGTTCTATTTCCTCAGTTGTGCTAGGGCACATCTTCTTGGAAAGATGAATGCCATGAAGGATACTAAACCCCTCTTAGAGTTTTCCATGCTAAACCTCTTTAGCACTTCCTCTATGTACATCTTCTATGAAAGTCCTAGCATCCTATTCGGTCTATCTCTATAGACCTTAATTTTCAAAATAAAGGATGCTTCTCCTAGGTCTTTCATGGAGAATTCTTTAGATAACCATATTTTAACTATGGTCAACATGGAAATATCATTCCCAATAAGAAGGATGTCATCCACGTACAATACGAGAAAGACAACAGTGCTCCCACTGACCTTTTTGAAGACACATGGCTCCTCCTCGTTCTTGATGAAACTAAATAATTTGATCACATCATTAAAATGAGTATTCCAGCTCCGAGATGCTTGCTTAAGTCCATATATGGACCTTTGCAGCTTGTATACCTTGTGATCATCATCACTGGATGTGAAACCTAGCGGCTGTTCCATATAGATATCTTTCTCAAGATATCCATTTAAGAATGCCATTTTTATGTCCATTTGCCATATTTCATAATCGAAATAGGCTGTAACAGCAAGCAATGTGCGGATGGATTTTAGCATAGCTACTGGTGAAAAGGTATTCTAATAGTCAATGCCTTCGCATTGACTATAATCTTTTGCCACTAATCTAGCTTTGAATGTCTCCACATTTCCATCTGCACCAATCTTTCTCTTATAGATCCATTTACACCCAATAGGTACTATACCTTTTGGTGGATCTACCAAGGTCCAGACTTGGTTTGAGTGCATCGAGTCAATTTCTAACTTCATTCCCTCTAACCATTTCTTAGAGTCGATATCTGATATCGCCTCATTATAGGTTTTGGGATCATCACCATGAACCCCATTACCTATGAGGAATATTTTATCTACTTTCTCTGAAACAGTACCTAAGTACCTCTCAGAGGGATGAAAAACTCTTTTCGATCTATAAGGTGGAGGAGGTAGTGAATGGATTGGCTTAACCTGATTAGTTTTCATTTGGTCCTTAGCTCATTGCTCTTGTGAGACTTTCTCATCGAGCTTGATCTACTTTTTAATGCCGCTATCTTGAATAAACTATTTTTCAAGAAAGATGGCATATTGACTCACAATCACATTGTGATCTTCTGAAATGTAGAAATAATATCCTAATGACTCTTTAGGATATCCTATAAATCGAGCTCTGAAGGACCTAAAGTCTAACTTATCCGCTTGTTGTCTTTTGATATGAGTCGAAAAACTCTAAATTCTGAGATGATTCAGACTTGATTTCTTATCATGTCATATCTCATACGGTGTGGTAGGAATGGTTTTAGAAGAAATCCTATTCAGTAAGTATATTGTAGTTAACAAACAGTATCTCCAAAGAAAATTAGGGAGGTTTGTGAAGCTCATCATGGATCAGACCATATCTAGTAGGGTCCGGTTCCTCCATTCTGAAATCTCATTGAGTTAAGATGTTTCAGGTGGAGTCCATTGAGAGACTATGCCATTTTCCTTGAGATAGTCCAGGAATTCTCGACTAAAGTATTCACCTCCTCGATCTGATCGAAGAACCTTAATGGATTTTTCTATTTGCTTTTCTACTTCATGTCTGAATTCTTTGAACTTTTTAAAAGCTTCAGACTTGTGTCTCATAAGATACACATACCCATACCTAGATAAATCATCGATAAAGGTTATGAAGTAGACAAAGTTGCCTCTAGCCAGTACATCAAATAGGCCACACACATCAGTATGTACTAAGGCAAGAAGATCCATGGCCCTTTCCCCATATCCTACAAAAGGGAGCTTAGTCATTTTGCCATGAAGACAAGATTCATAAATTGGATATGACTCAAAAGTCAACGGACTCAATAGCCCAGTTTTCTTCAATTTGTTAACCCTATCTTTTACTATATGACCTAGTCTTAGGTGCCATAGATATCTATCATTTGGATTATTCCTAGGTCGTTTCATGGTATTCACATTTTGCTTGATATTAAAAATAGATACATCAACATGTAACTGATAAAGATCATTAATAAGGAAACCACTTGCAATTTTATTTCTTTCATAAGGAATGTTACAATGGTCCTTAAGAAAACTAATTACATAGCCTTCTAATTCAAGGCAAGAAACAGAAATCAAATTCTTGCTTGCTGTAGGCACATAATAACAGTCTTCTAACACTAAGTCTAAACCAGATGGTAGTCGAAGAGGGTATGTTCCCACAACCACGACAGCAACTCTTACTCCATTTTCGATGTATAGGATCATTTCACCATCCCTCAACCTTCTGCTATCCTCAAGACCCTATATGAAAGTGCACAAATGAGCACTAGAACCAGAGTCAAGCACCCAACTAGATGTAGAAGAAACCATAATGTTAGACTCGATAATGAGCATACCACTAGAAGGACCTACCTCCTTATTCTTTAGGGTGGCAAGCTATGTAGGGCAGTTTCACTTCTAGTGGCCGTTATTGTTGCAACAAAAATACTTTCCTTTGTCAGTGGCCTTTTTCGGCTCTGCCTTTTTGTTCTTTCCTCCTTCCACCTTCTGCTTTTTAATAGACTTCTTCTTCTTTCCAAAAGATTTTCTCTTGGAAGAAGTCCACTCCATAGCAAGTACTGAGCCTTTAGAATCTTTCATAGAAAGCTTAGTGGTAACCAGCATATTCATAGGTTCGGCTAAAGAATTTTGAAGTTTATGCATATGGTAGTTCATGATGAACTGTCCATACGCATCAGTGAAAGGTTGCAGAATTATATCATTCTGTAGATCCAAGTCCAACTTCACTCCGAGCTTCTCAAGCTCTTTCAAATCCTTGATCATCATCAGATAATGATCTTGAACTGACTGCCCAACATGCATCTTAGTCTTGAAAAGTCGTTTAGTGACTTGATACTTGGCTGCACGACTTTGTTCATCAAACATCTCCTATAGGTTAGCCAACATTTGGCGAGCAATCCTGATATCTTCATGTTGACGCTGAAGTTTATCAAACATCGAGCCCAATATATAATATCTAGCCTTATTATCATCGTCTGTCCACTTATCCAGAGATGCTCTCTATTCAGCGGATGGATGAGCTGGTAAGATGGAAAGGTCCTGATCCAATACATGAGTTAACTTCTCGGAATCCAAAAATAATTTTGAAGTTTCAGAGCCAATCTTTGAAGTTAGGTCTGGTCAGTCTATCGGTGTCCAGGATACTTGCTAGTGGGTTGGATGCAAGTATTTTTCTATAGAGAGTCAAAGTTTCTAGTTAGATATTGTAATTAAGACTTAATCAATTTGTTTAAGAATTTTATTTTTAAATAAATTAGCTTTCACTATTTTCTTGGATCCCTACACTTTTTCTGTAGAGATGTGAAAATCTTCATGATTATTGATTTCTAGTGGGTGGTGCAGTCCCATCGACTTACTCATCACCTCACCTAATAGTTATTGATGATGGATTATCCAATGAGTAAACAACTCTTGTTTAATGATTCTCTAATCATGGTGCACCCTAACTTGATCTCTAATTCATGAATCTCACCATGCCCAGAATATTGATCCACTCCTTAGTTAAGTCAGACCCACCATTTGCACAGATTGGATTTCTAATTAGGTTTCTCATCGTATCCAAAATATTGAGTCCAATCCATCCTCTAGCTTGTAGCATCCAATGCCTAATAGACATAGTTGCATCTTTTTGGTGCAACTGAACCACTATAACCAATCGAGAACAATCAATCTCGAGAAGAGCCTGCACATCTACAATGGTGGAAGACCTTTGACTTAATCTTTTCTTAGGAAGATTTGATTTAGGTCTCATTAAACTAGACTTGACGTAGTCATAACCATTATGACTGACCTAGTGGCATGGGTTAGCTCGAATTATTGACCACCTCATATCAGAACTGAGTCAACAAACATGGCTAGGTAAGTGAGATCGGTGGAAGGGATATGCCATTAGCTCGATAAGAATGCATTCGAGTCGAGTAGCTCTCAATTAAAAATCAGTCGATCGTATCTGCCAGACTTACCTTAGACACCAAATTATTGAGTCAGAACCAATCGAATTAGCCTACAATCCAGACTCTAACCACTGAGCCTAATTAGGTCTTAGCTTGATCGATCACTCACGTGACTCGATCTTGACCCAGACTTAATCCTATTATGTTGATCAATTTAAGCACTATTGATCCCATCTAATCAACTTTTGATTCAATTTGATCAACCGCTTAGACCTAATTGAGCTACCCAAGCCCAAACCCAATATTATGAATATGTCTTAGGTATGAAATTCTTAATTTTAGACCTAATTGATATTTCATAATCTTAATTCTCAATTAAGTTTAGGGCTCATAAATAAAACATGTAAATAAGATCCTAAGATTTCAGGATCTAGGATTTTGTAGAAAATAAGTTTTTAATTTTTGATTAACGATGAATGCGCAGCACCCCTACACATCATAAGAACACCCCATCGAATGGAAGGAGAGGGTCTTTTAAACCCTAATTTGTTCTTATGATCGGATGGCCAAGGGAAATGCCTTAATCAGAAATACAACTAATCTACAAAACTAATTAGATCTAAGCATATATCTCATATAAAAATTGATCTAATTAAAATATATTTTGCAAATCTAATTAAAACATGTTTTGCATACATCTCATGTATCATATCATGCATATTTTTTAGATCTAAATTATCTCATAATCATCTAAAAAATTAAATTTAAAATTGATCATATCAAATAAAATTTAATTTAGACCTTTTGTAGAACTATTCTATAACTAGTCTAAACATGCAACTATCATATCTCATATGAACAAATTAAATTTAATTTATTTTTTATATTTAGATCTAATTATAATATTTATAAGATCTAAAAATAGTAAATAAATAAGTCTTAAAATCATAATTAATTAAATAAAAATTATGATTATACTAGACTGCACATAGAATAATTCTATTCCAAGTCTAGTTATGTATCTCATACATTTTAGATCTAGATTAATTAATTTTAATTTTTTAATTTTTTGATTTTAGATCTAATCATATCTCATATGATATCTAAAATCACTAATTTATCAGATTAAATCAGATCTAAATAAATTTTATGCAACCTGGCTCTGATACCAGTTGAAGCAAAATTCTGAATTTTCAGGGTTAGGTTCTTTCAAATTTGATTGGATCGAGAGGCATATTTTAAAAATTTTCTCTTAAATCTAAATCAGATCTGACACTTTTCAAATCTGATTTTATGATCTAATAAATAAGAAAATTAAATTAGATTAAATCTAAATTAATGTTATACCTTGATGCTGGGTAATCTGATTATCCATTGATGATCCTGCTGATTGCCTGAGGTTCTGGATCTAGCCATCCAAATGCCTAGCCTCTACTAGTATCCACTCTAGCTGGATCTGGAGATCTTCTCTTTTTTTATCATGTCTCCAAAAATTAGATCTGAATCTGATTTGGAGAATCTTCGAAACTCCTTTCGAAGATCTACTGTCGTCTCTGCAACAGTGCTGCCTTCTTCCTTTCTCGTCAGCCTTTTCTTCCCTGAATCGCACTATACTGAAGCCCAACTTCCTTGGGAGTGGAGAGGAGAGAGAGGATCAGAAGGTGGCATGGAGGAGGGAGAGGGGCAGCCTTGGGGCATGGCTAGGACAAAGCGCTATTAAAGTGTGGCCCTGCTACATCATGTAGTGCCACATCATCCTGACCAATCATGCTGCTTCATGCAATCAGATCTAAATCTGATTGGTGGGATGACATCACCTGATCCAATTAGATGAGAGCCCTATAGATTCATCCTTAGATGGTGCCTAAGATTGGTCAAAGTCTATAGGTAAGGGTCACCTAAGTTGAATCCAAGAAGCAACCTGGAGTCCCATCCGTATGGGACTCCAGGCATCCCTATCCATGGGCACACGCCATCCTAAGCATGCACCCCCTTCTTTTCAAATTCTAGTGAGGGGACAAGTCCCAATCTGCTCTCCAAAGAGTGCATGACACATGGGCAGATGTCCATGGATCAAAGGTCAACATTTGACCAGAGTCAAAGAATAAGAATTAGCAGGTGATGAAAAATAGCAGGTGTTATCTCAAATTTATCTCATAAATTAAAACAACCCTTCTCTAACTTGAATAAGCTCCAGTTAGATTAGGTAAACATACCTAAGTGATCACAAATACATTTGGCTAAGTTGAGACAACTTATAATGATAATAGAAGGAGAATGTTAGGTTCAATCGTGTGCTAGCATGATTTTCTTGAACCAAATTGAATCTAATTCAAATCAATTGAACTAGATTAGTCCAATTGATGATATCCAGATCCAAACTCTTATTTGTATGATCCAGTTAGGTTCAATTCTGTATGGTAATGGGATATGTCATAATCTCCACCATCGACATCATCGAAACTCCTTTCAATAGATTAGAACTCTTCTAATTCAGGCAACTAGAATGATCGATCATCTAAATCATCCTAATTACTCCTAAAATCCACCAGTGACACCTAGCAGTATATGGTGGCAACCCATCAAAATTGAAAATAAATCTCTTGGTGCAGCTACTTGTGTGATTAATTTCTTCTATCTTGAGCCTCGATCAGATTAGGGTTAAGGTGAACTCGTCAAACCCTAATTTCTATCATATGATTTAATCATTCGATTCAAGTCCAATGTGAAAACCTTAATAGAAACTCTTTCTATTATTTCACTCTTTGCCATGGCCATGGGCTTATGGACTTGATTCTCATGATCATCATAGGGCTGCTCCTCTTCTATCGAGGTTGATAGATTCCATCTTTGTGCAATCCAATTCCTGCAATGAACATACTATAGCCAACATACACCTCAGGGTTTCGAATGACTAGAAGATCGAGTCATGATGTAGTCAAACTATAACACCCTCAAGGTGAACTACCGATGCACCTTAGGTCAAAGAATTAGAACACCACTATAGCTTCAAGTCAGTCATCGACGAGAAGGTAGACTTCTTTATGACTACTCGAGGTGGTCACGCTCAGTGCCCTCATTCTCAAATGAGTATTTGTACTCACTTCGATGTCTCTACACCATAGACTCAAGACTCATCTACTATAAAAAAGTGATTGTACATCAATCTTTCGGATCAATCATCATCCTCATGATGATCCTACGGTTAGGAGCATTTGATGAGTTAATAATGAAAATTTTTGTCTTAAATTTTCAACTCTTGAAAATAAAAATTATCATTATCATTAACTCAAGGGATGTATCATAGACACTAAATATACATATATGATAAAAAATAACCTATTTTATTATTTATAGTCAAAATTATAATTTTATCTCTAGAAGTGTATTACAAGTGTCAGTCAATTCTGGCTTCTAGGGCACACATATCTAACACTAACTTCACCAAGTCAGCTTAAGGAAGACCATTAATAGGTTGGTCTAGGAGCACCTAAATCTGTTAAACTAATTGACCTAGCTGACATGGGTCAACTCGAATAGTTAAGTGATTTGATCAAAACATAATCTCACCAAGAGGTCAGGTAAGTTCGATCAGTGGAAGGGTCTACTAGGCTTGCCTTAGACACCATAAAAAATGGTCAGGTAAGCGGGCTATCAATTAAAAATTACTAGTCTGGTTTATCTTAAACATGAACTGATTTAATTTATTTTAATTAGATCAACCTAACAGTTCATGCTAGACCACATAGCCAAGAATCAAGTCCATCTTAGGTCTTATTAAAGACATGGACTTAACCAACTACAACTACTGCAATTGATCTAGAGAATCCTTGACCTAATCTAAGACATCAATTGATTAGATTTAGTCAATTCTCTAATTAAGACCATTCTTTAATCTAACCCTAGGTCTAACCCAATTAAGGGATCTAATCCCCACTAACCCATTAACCCAGTGTGTTATGATTCGTGTCATAGGATCTTCTATTTATAATCCTAGAACCTAATCAAACAACTTCTTAATTCTTAATTAAGTTTTGGGCTGAAGGTTGGGGTTTGGCTTTTCAAAAATAATTTTCATATTTGTAAAATATTTTTACAACATGGCTCTATCAATCAAGTTGCATATTTGATTCATAATCAATATGCAAGTAACATAAACATGAATCTACTATAGATCTAATGTAAACAAGTTCATGTAATTGAAACAGTTTCAATAATAATCAATCATAAATCTTCCTAGATCAAATCTAATATATTTATAAAGATTATAACCATATTAAAATATTTTTAATCAAATCAAAAAATCTCATAGATCTAATCTAAAATTTTATGATTAATATTTTAGATCAGCACGTACTAGGATAACCTATTCACTATAAGGGGTAAACCTTATAGTAGGACAACCTTATGGCAGTCTGTGCAATCTAAATTATTTTATTTTTAGATCTAAAACTATTTTAAATATATTAAATTATAAATAAAATTAAAATAAATTTAATAAATTTATAATTAGAGTTAGATCATCATGAACTAGGATAACTTATTTACTGTAAGGGATAAAGCTTACAGCAGGACAACCTTATGGTAGTTCATGAGATCTAAATTTTTTTTTTTAATTTTAGATTTAATAATTAGATTATAAATTAAATTTAATTTAAGAAATAATTTAAATATGCATAAAAATTATGTAATAACAATCTTGCTCTGATACCAATTGAAGAAACTAGATCTGGGGTTTTACAGGTAGATCTTGAAATTTTTTCAAGATCTTACAGTGAAAGATTTAAATAAATTAAATATTTATTTAAATAAATATATAAATATCTAAATATCAAATCTATTACATGAATAAGGTATAATATTAAATTAAAAATTAAAATCAAATAAGAAAGAAAAGGTTGATCAAATCAACCTAGATCTATAATACATCAAATGCAGGTATGAAGTTGATATATCATATCTATTACCTGAGCAAGTTAGATGTTCTAACTTGCTGATCCAAGCTTGAGGATGAAGTCATGAGCAAAACACACATCCGACCTCTAGGAGTCATCCACACGAGCATACAATATCTGATTTGAAGTCCAATGTAGAAAATCAGCACAGCATGCTAGTACTATGCTGATCCTTCTTCGACGGTTGATCCGATGCTCCCTTCTTCAAAATTTAGACTCTTTAAAATATGAAAAGAAAGATGAGATTTTACTGATATGAGACTCTCTTAGAAAAAATCAAAAAAAAAGAGAAGATATTGAAAATAAAATAGCCCTAGAAGAAGACCCTCTTATTCTTCTCTTTTCTCTCACCTAGACACCTAATTTGGTGCCTATGGAACCCCCACACCCGGGGATCCTCTTCCTCTAATTTTTGCACACCCCAAACCTCTCCTAAAGATCTATATTTCATAAAAAAATTAGAATACAATTCATCCAATAAATAAAGAAAAAAAAGAGTACAAGTTAGATCAAAATTCTAGACTAGGAATATCCAAACATGGAAAGTTGTTGGGGTGCCCAACTCTTGGGCGCCTCCTCCATAATTATTGGCATAGATCAGCAAGGGAGGGCACATAAAAAAAGAGATTATTTTTATAAAATAAGATAATAATTAATTAAAAGAGAAGGTGGCACTCAAGGAAAGGTGTTTCGGTCAACAAGGATTCTATCTCATGGAATCCTAAGCAAAACAAACTCCTCTTTGACTTGGTCTTCCAACAAATTGCCTTATGAGAAAAGGAGGAGAGAAAGAGGGCATGAGAAGCCATGGGAGTAGAGAATTTTTACTTAAGAAATAAAATAAAAAGGACATGGGGTGTGAGGATTAAGTGGTGCAAGTGATAAGGAGTCCCCTAATCACACTAGGACTCCTATTTTGACTTGGTCAAACAAGATCTTTTAACCAAATAAAATCAAGATTAAACCAACCCAATTAAATAAGGCCCTAACCCATTTAAGAACTTAATTAAATTAGATTAAATTAGATTTAATTATAATTTATTTTCTAATCAAATTAGAAAATTGGGTTAATCCGAATTCAAGTTAGACTAGGACTAGTTCTTTCTTGCACTTGGCATATCCAATAAACTAATTGAACTTGATCCAATCAAGTTCAAACCAAATCTAATTAAATTATATGTAATTAGACTTAATCTCAGCCGATTGGCTTAATCAAATTAAGCCAATTAGCAATCCAATTGCTAATTGATCCTCTTGTAACACTTGCACTAGGTTAAACACCAATCATATTGATTGTTTCACCCTAAAATGATTTTTAATCATTGATTAACCATCCGATCAGATAGTAAGCTCTAATGTGTGTGATCTCATAGATCTAAATCTAAGCTGATAGCATAGAAATAAATTTTTGTACCAATTGAAGTGATCATCTAGCAATGATACCCAATAGCCAGATAGGTCGAAGGTGTAGAATACCATCCTTAGAACCCATGCGGATATAGTTTTCATATAATTCATCTCCTTGACCATAATGCTTGTAGGATACCTCAGAGTTCAATTATCAACTCTGATCAGGTTGTCCATATTGTATTTCAAAATATCAAACAAATCCATCTGATGGATTACCTTGGCCAAGGTTTTGCTATATTGAAATACAGTGATACATTCTTCTCCAACTCTTGGAGTGGTCAATTCCATCTTAAGCACACTCCAACTTTACAAGTACTTGACTATGCCCAGAAGTCTTCCATTGCTGAATTAGAAATTCAGTTAGTCCAATACCAAAACACAGTAAGTTGCTTGCAAGTCACTGAGATGATCTCAGGTCTAAGGGATACTTATACCTATATCCCATCAGAGACTTTCTCGATAGTAAAATACTTTGGAGTTGGTCACGTTCATGGATGATGTATCCATATATCTCACTTGTATGCCATACCAGTGTCTCCACACTCCTTGGTTAAGAGGACAACCAACCTATATGGTATATAGCGACCTATGCTCGATAGATGCTGTTGTCCTAATTAACAGCCCATCATTTGGTCATGAATCCATTTAAGGACTAATCGATAAATCCTCTCTTTATCAAAATTAAACAATCCTAAGGACTTCATAATAACAATGGAGTTCATTAGAAGATGTAAACTTGTGATGAATAAGATGTCAAAATATTTTTATTAATTAATAAATAAATTATAATTATAAAATAGCTCAACCATCAATAGGCTGATGATTGGCTTTGGGACATAATTTCCAACACTTTCACCATTATAGATGTGCGAGTCCTTCTTGGGGTTGATTGTTCTTGGTTGGATACAATGGTTCAATTGCACTAGGAAGATGCAACCATGTCTATTAGGTATTGGATGCTATAGATTGGAGGATGGGTTAGGCTCAATATTTTGGATATGATAAAAGACCCAATCAGAAATCCAATTCCTGCAAATGGAGGGTCCGACTTAACTGAGGAGTGGATCAATATTCCAGACATGGTGATATTCATGAATTAGAGATCAGGTTTGGGTGCACCATGATTAGAGAATTATTAGATAAGAGTTGTTCACTCATTGATTGACCCATTGCCAATAACTGTTAGGTGAAGGATGAGCCAGTCGGTGGGACCGCACCATCCACTAGAAATCAATAATCATGAAGATTTTTGCATCTCTATCAAAAAAGTGTAGGGATCTAAAAAAATAGTGGGAGCTTAATTTATTTAAAAATAATTTTTTTAAATAAATTGGTTAAGTCTAATTATAAAATCTAACTAGAAACTTTGACTCTCTATAGGAAAATATCTGTATCCAATCCACTAGCCCATATCCTGGACACCCATAGACTGACCGGACCCAACCATAAGGATTGGCTCTAAAACTTCAAAATTATTTTGGGTTCTGAGAAGTTGACTCATATATTTGAATAGGATCCTCCCACCTTACCAACCCATCTATTCGTTGATCAGAGAGCATCTCTCAAGAAGTGGATAAATAAAGATAACAAAATCAGGTATTACATGTTGGGCTTGATGTCTGATGAGCTCCAATGCCAACATGAAGATATTAACACTAGCCACCAAATGTTGGCTCACCTGCAAGAGTTGTTTCATGAATAGAGTCATGTAGCCAAATATCAAGTCACTAGAAGACTTTTTAAGGCTCAAATGCATGATGGACAGTCAGTCCAAGATCATTATCTGATGATGATCAAGGACTTAGAAGAGCTTGAGAAGCTCGGTGTCAAGTTAGATCAAGATCTGCAAATTGATATGATTCTGCAATCCTTGACTGATGCGTATGGGTAGTTCATCATTTACTACCATATGCATAAACATGAAAATACCTTGGCTGAACTTATGAACATGTTGGTTACTGTTGAGCTTTCCATGAAAGTTTCTAAAGGCTCAGTATTTGTTATGGAGCAGACTTCTTCCAAGAGAAAATCTTTTCGAAAGAAGAAGAAATCCATGAAGAAATAGAAGATGGATGATGGAAAGAAGAAGAAGGCAGAGTCAAAAAAGAAGATCACTGATAAAGAAAAATATTTTCATTGCAACACTAATGGCCATTGGAAGTAAAAGTGCCCTCTTTACCTGGCTACCTTGAAGAATAAGGAGGTAGATCCTTCTCAAGGTATGCTCGTTATAGAATCTAATCTTACAATTTCTTCTACATCTAGTTGGATGCTTGACTCTAATTCTAGTGCTTATTTGTGCACTTCTATGTAGGATCTTAAGGATAGTAAGAGGCCGAGGGATGGTGAGATGATCCTATGCATCGAAAATGGTGTAAGAGTTGCTATTGTATCCATGGAAACCTACCCTCTGTGATTACCATCAGAATTAGATTTAGTTCTTAGGGACTATTTTTATGTGCCTACAATAAGCAAGAATTTGATTTCTATTTCATATTTAGCACAAGAAGGCTATGTAATTAGTTTTCTTAAGGACCATTGTGATATTCTTTATGAAAAAAATAAAATTGCAAGTGGTTTTCTTATAAATAGTCTCTATCAGTTACATATTGATGTTTTTATTTTCAATATTGAGCAAAACATGAATGCCATAGGATCAAAATGATCTAGGGATAATCTAAACGATAGGTATCTGTGGCACCTTAGGCTAGGTCATATAGCTGAAGACAGGGTTAACAAATTGAAAAAATCTAGGCTATTGAGTCTGTTGACTTTCGAGTCATATCCAATTTGTGAATCATGCCTTTATGGTAAAATGACCATGCTTTCTTTTATGGGACATGGGGAAAGGGCCACAGACCAGCTTGCCCTAATACATACTGATGTATGCAACCCATTTGATGTGCCAGCCAGGAATAATTACATCTACTTCATCATCTTCATTGATGATTTATCTCGGTACGGGTATGTGTATTTGATGCGACATAAGTTTGAAGCTTTTAAAAAGTTCAAAAAATTCAGATTTGAAGTAGAAAAATAAATAGAAAAACCTATTAAGGTTCTTCGATCAGATCAAGGAGGTGAATATCTTAGTCAAAAAATTTTAGACTATCTTAAGGATAATGGCATAGTCTCTCAATGGACTCCACCTGGAATGCCTTAACTCAACGGAGTTTTAGAACGGAGAAATCGAACCCTATTAGATATGGTTCGATCCATGATGAGCTTCACGAACCCTTTTGAGTTTCTTTGGGGACATAGTCTGATGACCACTATATATTTACTGAATAGGGTTCCGTCTAAAATCATTCCTACCACACCATATGAGATATGGCATGGTAAAAATTCAAGTCTAAGTCATCTCAGAATTTGGGATTGTCCGACCCATGTCAAGAGACAACAGGCGGATAAATTAGAGTCTAGGTCCTTTAAAGCTTGATTTATTGGATATCCTAAAGAGTCATTAGGATATTGTTTCTATCTCCTGAAAGATCACAATGTGATTGTGAGTCAACATGCCATCTTACTTGAAAAATAATTTATTCAAGATGGTGGCATCAGAAGATAGATCAGACTCGAGGAGAAAGTCTCCGATGAAAAATGAGCTAAGAAACCTATGGAACCGAATCAGATTGAGCCAACCCAGATAGTACCTCCTCCATCTTGTAGATCAAGTAGAATTTTCCATCCTCTTGAAAGGTACTTAGATACTATATCAGAAGACATAGAGAAAATATTCCTCATAGGAAATATGGTTCATGGTGATGATCCCAAAACTTATGACGAGGTGATATTGACTCTAAGAAATAGTTAGAGGCAATGAGGTCAGAGATTAACTCAATGCATTCAAACTAAGTCTTGACCTTGGTAGATCTACCTGAAGGTATAGTACCTATTGGGTGTAAATGGATCTTCAAGAGAAAGATAGGTGCCAATGGGAATGTAGAGATATTCAAAGCAAGGCTCGTAGCGAAAGGATATAGTCAGTGTAAGGACATTGACTATCGGGATACTTTTTTGCTAGTAGCCTTGCTCAAATCCATCCATACATTGTTTACTATTGCAACCTATTTTGATTATGAAATATGGCAGATGGACATGAAAATGGCATTCTTAAATGGATATCTTGAGAAAGATATCTATATAGAATAGCTGCTAGGTTTCACATTCAGTGATGATGATCACAAGGTATGCAAGCTATAAAAGTCCATATATGGACTTAAATAAGCATCTCAGAGCTGAAATGCTCATTTCAATGATGTAATTAAATCATTTGGATTCATCAAGAATGAGGAGGAATTGTGTGTTTTCAAAAGGGTCAGTGGAAGTGCTGTTGTCTTTCTCGTACTATACATGGATGACATCCTCTTAATTGGGAATGATATTTCCATGTTGACTATAGTCAAAATGTGGTTGTCTAAAGAGTTCTTTACGAAAGATCTAGGAGAAGCATCCTTTATTCTAGAAATTAAGATCTATAGGGATAGACCGAATAGGATGCTGGGTCTCTCACAGAAAATATACATAGAGGAGGTGCTAAAGAGGTTTAGCATGAAAAACTCCAAGAGTGGTTTAGTGCTCTTCAAACATCACATTCATCTCTCTAAGAAAATGTGTCACAACACACCTGAGGAGATTGAACGCACGAACAAGATCCCATATGCTTCAACAATAGGGAGCCCCAAGTATGCCATGCTATGTATGTGACTTGATATTGCCCATGTTGTGAGTGTCACGAATAGATATCAGTCGAATCTAGATGAAGAGCACTGGACTTCTGTGAAATGTATCCTTAAGTACTTGAGAAGGCAAAAGATATGTTTCTAATCTTTGGTAATGGAAAACTCTAGGTCCAAGGGTATAGAGACTCAAATTTTATATTCGATATAGATGATCAAAAGTCAACATCTGGAAGTCTATTTATGTGCAATGGTGGTACTCTTAGCTAGAAGAGCTTTAAGCAGACTATGATAGCAGACTCCACCTTGGAAGCAGAATACATCGCTGCATCAAAAGCTACAAAGGAGGCATTCTGGTATAAGAAGTTTGCCATAAAGCTTGGAGTGATGCCATCAGATACCATCCTTCTATTCTGCAACAACAATAGTGCTATAGCCTTAGCTAAGGAGCTGAGGTCTCACCAAAAATCTAAGCACATCGAGTGGCGATACCACCTCATCCGTGATTACCTCGAGAAAAGATACATCGAGGTCAAGAGAGTCGACACTGCAGATAATGCAATTGACTCATTGACAAAGCCATTGAGCCAGCAAAAGATCGACGCCCACCTTAAGAAGATGGGACTTAGATTTATAGCCAATTGGCTTTAGGTCAAGTGAGAATTTGTTAGATGTATAACCTAGAAGCCAGATTGGCTAAACACTTGTAATACACTTATAAGGATAATTTTATAATTTTGATAATAAATTAATAAAAGAGTTATTTTCTATCACAGTGTATATTTAAAGTGTCTGTGATACATCCTTTAAGTTAATCATAATGATAATTCATATTTTTAAGAGTTAAAAATTTGAGACATGAATTTTCATAATTAACTCATAAACAGCTCCCGACTATAGGATCATCATGAGGATTGTGATCGATCTAGAAGGTTGGTGTACGATTGCTTTCTTAGGATAGATGTGTCTTGAGTCTACAGTGTAGAGACATCAGAGCGAGAGTATAGATACTTGTTAGAGAATGAGAGCACTGAGCGTGACCACCTCGAGCAGTCATAAGGAAGTCTACCTTCTCATCGATGACTGGCTCGATGTTGCAGTAGTATGTCTGATTCTTTAATCTGAGGTGCATCGGTAGTTCACCTTGAGGGTATTATAGTTTGACTATGTTAGATATATGTGCCCTAGAAGTCAGAATTGGCTGATACTTGTAATACACTTCTAGGGACAAAATTATAATTTTGACTATAATCAATAAAATGGATTATTTTCTATCACATATGTGTATTTAGTGTCTATGATACATCCATTGAGTTAATGGTAATGATAATTCATATTTTCAAGAGTTGAAAATTTAAGACATGAATAATCATTATTAACTCATAAAATGCTCCCGACCATAAGATCATCATGAGGATAGTAATTGATCTGAAAGGTTGGTGTACAATCACTTCTTTTTAGTAGATAAGTCTTGAGTCTATGGTGTGGAGACACCGGAGTGAGAGTATAGATACTCGTTAGAGAACGAGGGCACTGAGTGTGACCACCTTGAGTAGTCATTAGGAAGTCTACCTTCTCATCAATGACTGACTCGATGCTGCAGTGGTGTGTCTGTTCTTTGATCTGAGGTGCATCGACAGTTTACCTTGAGGGTGTTATAGTTTGACTATACCATAACTCAGTCTCCTAGCCATATGGAATCCTGAGTGTATGTTGGCTATAGCATGTTCATTGTAGGAACTATGTCAAGATGGATCTTATTCTTCTCAAACTTAGGTACTTCACAGGTCCATATTCTCTCTGATTTGATATTCTGCTTATGACACTCACAGCATGGCTATATCAGTCGTGTACATAGCATGGCATACATAGGTCCCTATTGCAGAGCATAAGGGATCTTGCTCATGCATTCTATTTCTCAGGTGTGCTAGGCACATCTTCTTGAAAGTGAATACCATGTCTGAAGGTATAACCCCTCTTAGAGTTTTCCATACTAAACCTCTTTAGACTTCTCTATGTACATTTCTGTGAAAGTCCTAGCATCCTATTGGTCTATCCCTATAGACCTTAATTCCTAGAATAAAGGATGCTTCACTAGGTCTTTCATGGAGAATCCTTAGCAACCATATTTCGACTATGTCAACATGGGAATATCATTCCAATAAGAGGATGTCATCCATACAATACAGGAAGACAACGCGCTCCCACTGACCTTTTGAAGGACACATGGTTCCTCTCATTTTGATGAAACCAAATTTGATCACATCATTGAAAGAGTGTTCCAGCTTGAGATGCTTGCTTAAGTCCATATATGGACCTTTGCACTTGCAAACCTTGTGATCATATCATGGATGTGAAACCTAGCGGCTTTCCATATAGTATCTTCTCAAGATATCCATTTAGAATGCCGTTTTACGTCCATTTGCCATATTTCATAATCAAAATAGGCTGCAACGGCAAGCAATGTGCGGATGGATTTTAGCATAGCTACTGGGGAAAAGGTATCCTGATAGTCAATGCCTTAATTGACTATAATCTTTTGCCACTATCTAGCCTTGAATGTCTCCACATTTCATCTGCACCAATCTTTCTTGAAGATATTTACACCCAATAGGTACTATACCTTTGGGGATCACCAAGGTCCAGATTGGTTTGAGTGCATCGAGTCATTTCTGACTGCATTGCCTCTAGCCATTTCTCGGAGTCGATAT